>JAODUI010000015.1:5278211-5328819 GCA_027563995.1 Papilio gigon | reverse complement strand
ATGGCCTAGTCACCCCCTAATAATAGGGTAGGCTCCGAGCCCCTCGGTGGGGACGTATAGTGAGCTGATGATGATGTATATGTTAACTATTTACCATTTTCAAGACATCTGTATTATGTGAGAAGTCAAGTCGCGACGTTGGATATGTTCAATTCAATGAGGTTACAGTTCTGGCTGTGTTCGTATAACGACCATATCAAAGTAATGACTTTCCAGATTTTTAACCTCGTTTTAAAAACATCTTTTTATAATGAAATCGATGAAGTTACAACGACACAAACTTTCGTAAAATACCTTAAGTAACATAAAACCCTTTTCAATAAAAATTTAATGATATCGCCCGATATCTTGTGCACGGGATTTAACGAACCGATTGTACCCGCGCACTGCACATGCTATAAATGTCGCGATTTTCTTTTTTAGCTCTAAAATATATATAAAATAAAAATATACAAATGTTAAATTTTACGAATTAGTGTAGAGATTAAGGTCAACGTGGAGTAATAAGCAAAGCACGGTGCCAACGCTTAGCACAGCTCCGTGTGGGCGTCCACACAATAAAGAAGTAGTTCTAACAATATTGAGAAGACAAGTCCGGTTTATTAGTGCGCATAATTTTGATGAATTCCCGCCGCCCACACGACTGTTGCGCAACGCAATAACAACGCACGTGTGGCGTGTGACGCGGCTAATTGGTAAATACAACCTTTGTGCAGCCAGCCAGCCTGCCCGGCCGGCGGGGCCGCACCGGAGCGGGCGAGACTGCGGACACCACACTACGACACAATATATTGTAGAGACTACGTCAGAGACTGCGGCAACGATTCATGTCAATTATTGTACCGATTTCATTTACCTCGCATCACATTTTGTTGTGTGAAATTAAAGGAACAGGCCTACGGTTTAGTACAATTACACGAACATATATAGGTTAATCGATTCGATATAAAAATGCTTTACTAATTTATTAACTCGCGCTCTTATTGCACAGCAAGTGTATCCACGGAAACAAAACAAGAACATCAATTGAGAGCCCTTTTTAAAATAGAAATTAATACGTAGACTTCCCGCGTCCTCACAAAATTATAGCTCACCTAGTAGATATTGTGTCGCAAGCGCCGGCGCCTAAACTCGGTCACGCTCGGTCCGCCAGCACGCATTAAGCAGATCCGATCTGTGTTTACACGGACCTATTTACCTATTAACGAATTGTTCGACTATTTGCTTGCGCCGGAGACAGCCCGCTGGCAGTGCACCTACAAGCACATCCGCAATGTAACATCTGATAGAATCCCCATCTTCCTCGCCTTCCCCACCGTCACTGTATCCGTCTTAGAAAGTATCTTTCTGGAAGAAATCACTGTACTAATTAATCGCTTTATCGACCACATGGCGCTCGCTGCCCCACCTGGCGGGAACAGGTGGACACAAAAGACAGCAACTTGAGACTACTCCCGAAATTATTTAAAGTTTATTTCATATTTTTTAATCTGTTTTGTTCCCCGGCGCACCGCTGCAGCCTTCGTCCGGCTGACGCGCGCTACGTGAGTAAATAAGAAAGTAGATTTCTATTAAACATTTGTTGATCGACATCGGTAAATATCCTAAGTCAAAGAAACCTATAATATTAAGGTAACTTTCCATCGATACAACATCTGCGGAGGAAAGTGCAGCACACTGTACCATTACTGCCATCTCCGGCACGACTCTCCTCAGCAGTATCATTGCTAACTGCCATTTCACTGATATCAAAATATCTAAGACCTCTCACAATAGATCCAATTATTGCAAATATTGCAATCAGTCCGGAGACGGAGACGGAGACATCTTCATTTTTTAATTTATGTAAACATTTACGTAAAGGTACTTTAAAGAAGAATATTTAAAACTTTGTAACTATAAAAAAATGTTACAATAAAGATAATTTGTTAAGTTTAGGCAGTCTAAGGTCTAATGGATTTCGCTTTCGTTTCATTCAATAAGCAACAAATTGTACGCAAACAATCGCGTGTGATCGGGTCTGGTGCGCTGACTCAGCGAGCTCGGCGGGCGCGCGTCCGCGGGCTCGGCGGGCTCCTGCACGTCTGACTCACGCGCCACCGGCACTCTACTGCTGCACTGTGAATATCTAATGATGTTAACGTGCAAAGTAAAAGCTGTAGCGAATCTTTTTACAATATGTAAATGAATAATACTTAAAAATATAAAAGATAAACTGCTGTTGTGCAGTATCCTCCTCCCTGGTTCCTAATAATTTTATATGAGTGTTATCCCCAAAGTCGATAGGAAATGGAATGAAAATGGCTTACTCTCGTCCGCTACATTGTTTGTCAAAGACCACCAGGCTCGCGCCGGCCTGAGCTTTATTATATTTGATAAACAAAGCCTGCGCCTGCCCCTCCCCCCCCTGCCCCCCTCGGTGCTTGGGTCGTACTGGCACGTGCACAAGCCTTTTCGTATCAATACACCGTTACCCTGGATACGGTGTACATGTTAACTATGCAAAAAATATTTATTATCACATCGGCTAGGGGCCCCCGACATACAGGGTGTTGAGCCACTGACGAGCGTAGCTTTGAAGGGTTCATGTTATAATAACTCAGAATCAACTGAATTTTCTTTAATAAATTCGTAAATAAATGAAGCAGCGCAAGTTTAAGTACATTTAGCCTTTATGTTTATGAAAATATCGCGAACTGGTTGCTCTTGCGAAGGCTGGCCGCTCGCAGGAGCGCCGGCGCCGCTCGGCCTGGCCGGCTCAAAGGCTACTTTAATCACAAGGGTGGCGGCGCGCGGGGAAGGTCGCCGCGTCACGCAATATTAACTGGCTTTAAAATAAACTGTACATTTTGTGTTTTTAAGTACAGATATTTATGTTTGTCTCAACTACTCAATCTTGTCGATTTCTTCATGTTCTCGAGTTATTGTAGTCTAGAAAGTGCTAGTTTATAAAATTAATTAGTCTAATGCAAACCCGAGTAGTCATTATGTTCAAGAGCGGCGAGTGGCGGGGAGCTCCAGGTCCTGCGGGAGGCGGGGCGGAGGTGAAGCTGCGGGCCACGAGCGCCACGTCTAGGGCTACAGATAAATATATTCATTTCGTTATTGTGTTGCAGTCCTGGTAGCATTCTGTGGTATACAACGCTTAGCAAAGGAAATAGAAAAATGAAGTCAGTTGACACTACGAAGGGAAAAAGTAATCAATCGTGAGTTATTGATTAACTCTCGTGTAATTTAACACGCAGGGGATTGTACTTTAATATTTTCAGTGGACAATATTTTTACACAATGTTTATTGGATAAAAATCTATCAAAGCACGAGAGCGCGCGACACGAACGTGAGCGGAGAGCCCGGGCGCGCCCGTCGATGTGATTAGTTCAGTAAACATCGGCAGTGCGTGTGGCGTACTAGGTGACGGCGCGGCGGCGTGGGCGCGGCGCTGCCCACCCCCAAATGTGCAGTACGCGTATATAAGGTCAGCGCACTCGACGAAGCGGACAACTAATTTATCGAATTATAATAAATGCCTAGAATTTCGAGACATAGTTTGGCTTAAAAACATTATTGATAATATTTTTTCTGGTCTGTGTCCTTATTTGGTTGAATCCAATCGAGTAGCAGCGAAATAAATCAAACGTTTCCAGTTTGCCGTATGTTCGCATGTGTGCGGCGTGCGGCGGGCGGCTCCGACCTACCTCAATACACGTTCTGGATGGCATTGAATTTTAACATAAAGCTATTTATTAACTGCACCGCTATAAGATATAACATTTCAACACATGAACATGTTTTAGCTTATAGTTATATGTCTTTTGAACAACGCACCCTCCCCGCTAGCGCGTGCCACTGTTTACGTTGTGACGTTGTGATATGCCTCATCTCCTCTAGAATTTATTTGCTTTGGAAATAACGACTAAGAAAAATATCCGCTAGATGTCTCTTACAAATAATCACGTAGTGTCCGGAGTGGCACGACTTTAGTATTCAGTCGAAGTGCTCCAGCAGTGAGCACGTGCGACGTCTTATCGCCGGAGTTGATTTAAATAAACTAATGTAGATTTGGAGGTTACCGGGACATGTCCCCGTATCCGTGTCGAGTTTAGTTTAAAGTAGGGAGTTAATGATCATGAAGTACTCAATGGAAAATTACTTCGCTGGTCTCAGTGTACATGAACGACTGCAACATTTAAAAGTTTGCGCGCGACCACAAGTTTTAATAAAACCAACGTCAATTTATCGTCATTACTCTCATAATGTAATAAATGAAACGCATTAATAAATCTATACTCTTTAAAATCTCGTTACTATTATACTTTACGTGCAGAACACCGGGTCGGGTCCCGCGGCACAACCCCCCTTAAACTCCGCGTTGCACGGGCGGGCGTAACAATGTAACAAATGCAGTCAATTACCACCTCGATGCCCGTTCACCACCTAAAGCTGTCTTGTCAGTCTATCAAGTATGGTCAAAGTCTGTGGCGCCAGCGGTGCTGCACTGATAAATTCTGCACCGCCTCCCGCAGGCGCGATCGACCGCCGGCGCAACGATCCGCGAAGCAAACAAAGAAGCGACCCGTGCGCTTTCGTTACTTATAATTATCGGAGGTGTTTACAGTCCGATGGCCGATTTTGCATCGGTGCCGACTCATCGCCCTCCCCGTACAAATCCCGGAGCCGGCGCTCGACCGGTCCGCAAGGGATTTCGGGGTACCCACTTGTGCGGAGAGAAAAAAGAGCCGGCTACCCCCGGCAACTGTTTGCCGCAAAAATTTAAATTCTAGAACGCGAACTACAGTGTAACTGTACCGAACAATTAACATATATTTATTAAAACAATTTTATTAATTGCAGCTGTACCGAATAAAATTGAAGTGGCGACGATAGTCAATAGTTCTTGGAATTTTGTATTGTCGCAGGCACGACGTACCTGACTGGGGAGAACTTCCTTGAGGCGCTGGACAACGGCGCCGATCTGTGCCAGCTGGCGGCGGTCATACAGCAGCGCGCCAGGGAGGCCCTCGACCAGGGGCTCGTCGTGGGGGTGAGTCAGTCGCCGCGTCTAGAGCACTATGAGACAGTGATAAATAAATATTATTCCTAACGAAATCTGTTATCGTTTTTGTGACGAATTTGAAGAGCCTATGTAGTTACACTGTGATAACGCGTGGTGCGTGTGCGTGCAGGCCGTGCCGCAGCTGCGCGGGCGCTGCTGGCAGCGGGCGGCGCGGCGCAGCTTCTTCAGCCGCGACAACGCCGACAACTTCCTTACCTTCTGCCGAGACCTCGGCGTCCACGAGAACCTGCTCTTCGAGAGTGATGACTTAGGTATTGCGTTGTTACACTATCGTAGTTTACAGCGTCTGCCCAAAGAGACCGCTGCACCATAACTGGTATAATTCAACTCTAGTATGTTGTCTATGATGTGCCGAATATTCGTTGGCAGTGCTGCACAACCAACCGCGGCAAGTGGTGCTGTGCCTGCTGGAGGTGGCGCGGCTGGCGACGCGCTACCGGCTGGAGCCGCCGGGCCTGGTGCAGCTGGAGCGGGAGATCGCGTAGGAGGAGCGCGGCTCCGGCCTCGCCTCCGCCATGTCCACCGCCGCCTGGCAGTTCCGCGACCTCACGCCGCCGCCGCACGACACACGCTACGCACTGCCCGACACACAGGAGACACGACACAAGTCAGTGCTCTTTCTTCATCTCTCACGAACTCAGCACGTGGACAAAGGCCGCATAATATGAGTGTGTAACCAATTTGCATCAATCCCGTCATATACATTCAACGAAACATGTACCTAATTAGAAAGATTCACGTTGTACACAATGTTTGTTTGATTATTACACGCTGCGTAGAGAGACTGATCAGAACAGAAGCGCCGCGGAGGCCCGGCCGCCGGCCTGGCATGCCGATTTGTAAGTTAATTAATGGTTTACAAACATTTGCATAGGTCGGGCAAAATACAATTACACGAGTTTTAATCGGTTTCAAATTATTGACAGTTCCATCACATGTTCACAGGACCACGGCAGAGCCCGCCGCGACTTCTCTGGACCACAATGAATGTAAGTTATTTAATAGCTTAAATGATAATGTGCGGTTAAAGTCAGTAGACAGGCGCGAGGAGAGTGATTATGTAGCCGGGGACGTCGGCAGAGGCAGGTGATGAAGACATTGACAACTAGAGGGTGTCATGATGACACGTTACAAAGACATGATGGTACATTTGCTTAAACATCTACATATATGTGCATGCGGTGTCTTTAGCTGAGTGCGAAGCTGTTTGTGATGCAGGTGAACCGGGCGGCGACAACACCGACGCGGAGAGCACGCGCTCCGACGCCGCCAGCAGCGACTCCGACGTGCCGCTCCGGCCCACCAACGAGCTTGACAAGCGGGTCAGTACTCTCTCCTACGGTTCAACTATTCTATAATTAGTAACGCACAGTTAGTCTATATAACATTGTGGCATGTGGCGACAGGTGGCGCTGGTGACACGGCTGCTGGAGCGCGGCTGTAGCTGCTCCTCGGCGCGCTGCTCGCGGCTCCTCAAAGTCAAGAAAGTCGGCGAGGGCCGCTACAACATTGCCGGCAGGAATGTCTTCATACGGGTATGCACCGTGATGAATAATAAAAACACTTGTGACTAGCTCTTGATTCGAATATTGTTGTGTTTCTTAACCGGGTCCTTTCCTTACTGTTGCAGCTGCTGAAGGGGCGGCACATGATGGTGCGCGTGGGAGGTGGCTGGGACACGCTGGAGCACTTCTTGTCGCGCCATGAGCCCTGCCAGGTGCGCCTCGTTGCCCCCGCGCACATGGCCGGCGCCGCGCCCGCGCCGGTGCCCGCCGGCACTGCACCACCCACACCCGACTTGCCGCTGGACGAGCTCGATGCCAAGCTCTCTCCCATTAGAATCTCCCCGGCCACCAGCAAGACCTCCGTGGCCAGCGGGGACCGCTCCGGCACCACCACACCGGTAGATAGCAAAGCTTCCACTAGCGGCAAGTCCTCCCCGACGGGCGGGGTCGCTCGAGGTAAAAAAGATGTCGGCGTGGTAACCTCCACGCCGAACAAAGCACGCCTAAAGTCCGCACTCACGCTGCCCATCAAGGCGGACCCCCCGCGCGCCCGCAAACAGTCCGCGCCCAGCTTCAGCACCCCCAGCACGCCCACCAGTCGATCGGCCCGCGCCCCCGGCGACCTGCGAAAGTCTCTCACTTCCAACACTTTGCTAAACGCGCCAAAGAAATCTAGAAGTATGAGCCTCGGGGTGCAGAAGGACGAGAAGACGTGCGGTGCCGAGCGGCCGAGCAAGACTAAGAGCCGCAGCACCACTGCGACGCCTGTGCCCACGCCCACGCTCGGCAGCCGCAAGGTGCGCAGCCAGAGCCTCGCGTCGACGCCGGTCAACGAGCCACGGAGGAGCTTCGCCACGAGCAACGGGCACGCCAAGAAGACGCGCAGCATGAGCCTGGCGACGTCGGCGGACTTCGGCAAGCCGCTGGTGAAGAGTGTGTCTCTGTCGTCGGGCGGCGCGCCGATGACGCAGGCCGCCATCGAGGAGAGCATCCGGCTGTCGCTGGCCGCCACGCTCGTCGACGACTCCTGCCCCAAGAGGCCCTTCCTGCACATCAAAGCCAAATACAGAAGTCCGCCGCCGCGAGAAGTACCGCCCAGATAACTGCGCTCCCTTCACGTCTCTAGTTGTACAGAGTGACGCGCGCGGCGCGCCCGGCTCGCCGCCCGGGCATCGAGTAGATCTCCTAAGTAATCTCATTTGTTTAACCACGTAGCCACAAGTTGCGAATCACGTTCATCAACTGGAAGGAAGCCTAGTCATAGTGAGTTTGCTTAAACAAACATTGTATGTATTAGTAATTTAATCATTATAATTTCTATATTATTTTTAATATTTCACTTAATTTAATTTTAAATCGACACCAACATTATTATCATTTATAAATATGAATTGATATTCCGTTGAGAGTGAAGCGCCTGCCGCCCGCTTGTGATGGCCTAATAAAATATTTTAAGTTTTATTTCATTTCGTTTTCATTGAATTGTGTTTCTCGCGTTTTCTTTATCGTGAAATGCTAAGAGCTTGCTTACATTTTTGTATTGTCATTTAAATATGCTGTCTATCTAATTGCTAGCGTTTAAAAATTGTTACATCACATTTTGTCTCTAAATGTAGAAACTTAATTAAGAACTGCGTACAAACAATCGGAAGGGTACAAAAACGATGAAGTCCACATATATTTTCGTAAAATATAGATAAAGTAAATATTTTTGCACTGATGCAATAGTCATAGGAGCACCCAACATCCACACAAACCGATCTACATCCACGGCAAAAGGCACCTTCACGTGTACGACAACTTGGCCAGCACTAGACTGAACAGAAAGATAAAGTTAGTTCTAGACTTTAAGGCTTGATAACACATGTTAGATAGGGATGCAGGCGGAACTGACCTGCGCTCGACATGTTTCTGTAGTTTTAACTTGTATGCATTCTCGGTTTTTGAATTTACACGTTTACACAGTTACATTAAGATTCTACCAAATTATTCACATCTTTACACCAGCTACGGTGCTCCCTCTGCCTAACACCTTAACAAACTACCCTCCGCACAATGTCGCACATCATTCATCTACGAAATGTGTGCGCTTCCTATTCCCTTGTTCAATTTAAAACTGATCCAGATTAATAGTCGCTGATATGATTTACGTCGAGCGGTGGATCGCAGCCAGTGCCAATGTATACTTCTCTACTTCACACATGTTTAATTAATAAACTTTTTGATATTCTACAAATTGTTATCTTTTCTCTAGCTACCTAGTAATATACTTGTTGCGATTTTAAACTACAACGTACGAATTACTTGAAGCTGAGAGAGGCGGGGGACGCGAGTCACTGTGTGCAGGCACCCGTAGATTCCGACTTGCAAACATGCACATTGACTTTAGCAAGTACAAGAAGCTGTCCGAGGTTGGCGGCTGAAGCACTGTCTCGTCATGATTTCCGACACCGAGCACACGCTCAGACACGTAGCTCCGCACTGCAGCAGGGGAGCACGTAAGTGCCTCAATCGGTACTTTCAAAAATAGATACAGTTACACGCCCACCTGCTGCACTCGAGCGGAGACGAGGCGCGGCCGGGCCCGGGTGGAGGTGAGCGCGCTCGACGGATCGTTTTCTCTTAAAGTATTTTGACAATTTATATGGCAATACGCAATTTTCATACATTGACGTATACAAAAATATCCATACATACTACTCCACAATAGGAAATACAGTCGAATAGGCGGCTTGAGTTGTGCCGAATTGAATATAATCCTGTCTGCCCTTTGCCACGGTCTCACACGACTTTATTGTGTAGAGCGGGGGAGCGGCGCAGTTGGAGCAGGCGGCGCACGTGGCGCTGCCGCTGTGCGCGTCGGTGACGCCGCACCGGCGCCGCTACACCTACTACCGCAACCTGTACAAGCCCGTCACGTACTCCACGCCGCGGCCCCTTAGAATATCACTCGTTTGAACTTTCACGTCTTTTATTTCACATCCCTTGCAAAAGCGACTGCAACCACCGGACACTGTGGCAACGTTACTCGAGGACCCGGCGAGGGCGCGCGATAGAGGAAACTAAATTAGGAAAATTTGAAAGATGGTCCACGTGAAAACTCTCGTGATCGTGTGCACAGGGAACAATCTACAGTTGAGTTTGAAGTATGTCGTCGGGTACCACGAGGAAACTCGGACAACAAAAGCAGGCTCCGTACACGGTATAGATCTTTATTAAAATACGCTATCTAATACTAAATGTAAACAATACAAAGATAAGAAAAAGGAATGGATCATCGAAGTGCGAGCCGGCGGCGCTGCACGTCGCCGCCACGCCGGCGCCGGCTCCGCGCTGCGCACTACCACAACTTAATATGTTCACTGTTCACTTAGAGTATAATAAAATCTAATCATTTGGCATTTCATTTATTTTACAATTTCGAGAAGAACTTGCACAAATTATTTCTATAATCTGCAACGTAGAACATTCTGTGACCCGTGCATTAACGACGAAGGCGTGTGAATGTGCATCTGCTGTGTGTGTGAATACAACGTTTAATTCATATCAAATACGTACTGGACCAATAAACCTCTATGTAGCAATAATAAAAGCAATTTAAAAGCTTAGGCAAGTTCAGACGTCCCCTCAGTGTACAAACAACATTATGAAGGCCATTTTTGGATATCCTAAAAATGCCTTTATTAATTTCATCAAAAGAAAATATACAATTATTTGGAGAAACAATATACATTGAGACAGTTAAAGTTGGTCCAATTAGGAAATACATTCAATAATTTATCATTTAGTATGTAATGATTAAAACTGTTCCGACGGGCACGTGACCTGCGCAGGATACGACTACTCTTAATAAATAATGTCGCGGATGGCGCTTAGAATAAATCTTACAACTAGAACATAAATAAACATGTGGGTGCTACATACAGTGTGATCCACAGAGCGATATGAGATTATTAGTCTTACTTTGCTACGACTTACAAAAGCGCCGCGGGGTACGTAGTGCAAACGTGGGAAGTGCGTGTTGCGCAGCGCCCCGATGTATTCCTCGATGGAAACGGGAACAAGGAAACTCGTCGCCACAGCGGCGGCGAGGACATATCAACATTTTTGTATAAAACTGCGTCCTCACAATATTTGCTCGTTGCCTTGACATTACTCTGCATCATATTTATATAATCATATTGAAGTGTTTAATTTCTGGGTTAAATCCTCGGAGGGCATAAGAAACCGCCGCACGGCCGATGTGTCGACAACTGTCCGTATAAAATGAAACGCTGCAACACTGCTCAATGGTATAGAATGCTAATATTCAACTCCGTGCGCTGATCGAGGGACGCGGGGTCAGTTCTGGCAGCGCGGGCGCTGCGCACATCTCCTGCAGCGCTGGTGTGATCTACTTCTTCTTGCTCTTGCCGAGGGTGAGCGTGTGGTGCGCCTGCGCGCTCTGCTGCTTGCGCCGGTTGAATTCGATGGTCTCGTCCTCTATCTTCTTACGCAACTCTTCCAGACGCTTCTTCTCCTCCGTGTGGTCTTTCTTTAGTTTGTCGAATTTCGCGTGAAGCTGGAAGTAAACATATTAATCTGTTAACGTCTACTACGTTTTATTGGTTGCCATAGTGATAAGAGAAACGGCAGCAACAATAACTCGAGGAAATACAATCTGGTTTAGAATGTGTACCGCAGCATACCTCCTTTTCGGCTTCCTTGAGCTCGGCCTCTTTCTCCTTAACGCGCTGCACGAACATCTGGCGCATCTCGTCCTCCTTGTGCTGCAACTCGGCCAGGTGCGCGCTGCGTTTCTGCTCGAAGGTCTGCTGGAACGACACCTGCGACGGCGCACACCGCAACACATGTTGCATTACAAACAGATATATATAAACACACACAAACTCACAATCTCACACTAAGTTAAATAAACATTTTTCCATATGAAGGCAGTTCACGATCGCTGGGGTGCTGTCGCTTAGTGAGTCATAGTAGACTTTACATCTTTAACTGTACGTAAGGTTCAACTTCAAGCGGCGGTAGATTGGGGCAATGTGTACATACGGGCTTGTTGTCGGCGTCCACGTCGGAGAAGCCCATCTGCTGCAGGCGGCGGCGGCGGTACAGCTCGTAGTGGCGCGCGTGCGTCTTCTCGCGCATGTCCTCCATGTTCGTGCGGATCAGCATCTCGCGCAGCTTCACGAAGTCACAGTGCGACTCGTTCTCCACTGCAACAGGACACTGCGTCACAACACTCCTCATAGAAAGTAAATTATTAGAATTACATGTATTGCATAAATCTGTCGCATGAATACCGCGACTAGAAACAATCTTGGTCACAAGCACTATCCACTACATGCAATGCTTGTTAGAGGCAGGCTAGGTGTGTGCCCACCTTGCACCGTGCCCCAGGGGTATTGGCGCGCGCGCACGGTCTTGTTGCCCAGCTTCACGAAGTCGGTGCTGCCGACGACCGCGAACGGTATGTGCGAGTTCATGGAGCCGTTCACCTCCGACACGGACTCGTCGTCCACGGGGAACTGGTAGATCTCCACGCCGTTCGCCTGCAGCTCGTGCATTATCTTTGACTGCAACACAACCAACAGCGTCTGGTCAACTTGCGGAGTTATAGTCAAGGCAGACTAGTACGCAAAATATTATTAAACAGCACCAAAGAGATAGAAAAATGGTCGAAAAGCACGATCCAGTAATAAATATTAAAGATAAGACCAACCTTGAATTTCTGCAATTCCGTCTTGGATATGGTGTCCGCCTTGGCTATGATGGGTATTATGTTGACCTTGGTGTCTAGTTTCTTCATGCACACCAGGTCGATTGATTTCAGACCGTGTCCTGGAATACAAACAATTTTATGTATTAAGTACCCATTCCAACGTATGTATATCTCTACAAGTTTTATAGTGCCACGCAATGGAGGTCACAAATGCAATTTCACTTTCCAGTTCACTGGGACAATATGTGGCCTACAGTAATATTTAGCTCGAGTCGTGTCCTTGACACTTGCCAGTAAGCCAGCAGCACTCGGACAGACATATTCAGCCCGCGCGCGACATACAAACGCGCTGCCCTCGTAACGTGGTCACCGTCCGCGATACCTCTAACGGTACAAAAACTTTTACTTATGAATTGCAGTTGCGTTGTTTGGTGCAGCGTAATAGCGTGATAAACGGTTGCAGATCCCGGCGGCTCGGGACATCGCGGGAGAGGCTGCGTAGATCATAAAATTAGGTGTAGCATTGCGTATCGGGATGCAGAGGGCACTGCGCTGCGCGCCCATCACATTTGGCCGTAAAGATATTCAGACTTCTCGGTCTAGACACAAACCGCAAACCTCCAAGGAACATTACCGACATTATAGCACAACTTGTTTATCACATTTGTTAATCTATCAATTGTAATAAAGAAAACAAATTCTCGATGCATGTATAGTTGCATAGTCAAGGAGAGGAATTGTAAACATGCTAGATGTTAACATATTTTACATAAATTGTTTATATTTAGTAGAGCAATATTGTTATGTGTAGGCATTATAAACAAGCACAGGCAAGCCGTCGGAGCGGCGTTGCGCTGCAACAGGAACCGATGTTGTGTTTATCACTCCTTATTATCAACTCACGGGACAAAATGTTTAGTACATTGAATCAATCATTCAACACATGGTACAAGTGTGCAGTCCGTGCACAGCGGCGCCCCATACTACGTGTGTGTCATTACAATATCCTTGTTTGGAAAACGATGTTATCCTGTAGGCCGACCTCACAGGAAAAGTTACTAACAAACTTGATAAATGGTTTTAGAATTTAGACAACTGTTTTAGGAAACCCATTCCTAACTGTTTTGCTTTATACACTCTGTTTTTATTTTGTTGGGTAAAGACACAAACAATCAAGAACACATTTTCATTGGTCAAAGTTGAGAAGAAGCTGCTAGTCACACACGTGAAGCAAGCAGACATGTTGCTTACCTTTAAAACTAATGTCAAGTTCTGACCCTTTGTCTTTCATTTCTATTCTATCTTCCTATTGTATGCCGACAGCAAAATGATAAATAACATGTTGTACATGTGGGTACAGACATGTTGCAGGTGAGTGAACTCAATCTAGTATTAGCGTGCACTCCAGCACTCTGTGACATGATTATTAATAGCACAATACCAGTGATATGTAAGGACAGTTGTGACCCTTCATAAATTAAACCGTGTCAACTCCTGATAGATGCAAAAAGATAAAGCCAAGTCATTAAATAACCTCCCTCAATATAGATTAGTCAAGGATATTTAGATTGAGGTGTGGCCTTCGGGACCAACTAAATTTGAATTTGACAAAAATTTTTACTTTAGCATTTATAGATTTATCAAGTGAACATTACATCACCTGTGGGACAGATAAAGTAGAGGCAGACATGCAGGCGACTGTCGTGGTAGGTGGGCAGCGAGCGCTTGATCTTCAGATCCTCCTGCAGGTACGCCTCGAACTGAGCATCTATATAGTCCACCACCGCCTTGAAGCTGTCCTCCTTGTTCACTTGGTCCCCGTAGCCCACCGTGTCACAAATCGTCAGCTACACAGATAAACTTTGAATGTAACAAAAGCAACACTAGTAAAACTTGTACTTGCCTAGATAATTTAATCCAATCAAGAGATTGTTTTATACATTAACTGCTGTGAATTATATCTTGTCATTTTAATAGATTTACCTTTAATCTGACGCTGCTTTCTTGCAGCTCATATGTGTGTGCCTTCAGCTTGACTGTGGGCAGATTGTGTGGGCTCGGGGATGACTCAAAGTTGGTGTTGAATAAGGAGTCCATAAGAGTGGACTTGCCAAGGCCAGTTTCCCCTATACACAGAATACTTAACAGTAAAAAAATATATAAAAACTTGAGGTGTATATTAAGGTTGTGAAGCAGAATGTTTGTCTAGCTTATAAGTTACCCCTTGGAACATGTTTTATATTGATGTAGAAATATCTTTTGTTACTTAATCTTTCAAGCAAATAACATTAAGCTCATGATACATGACAATTTAGTAAACACTCAAAGGACTCGGTGTACAGTATGTTGAACGAACAAGTACAAAGTTGATAACGCCACAACACACGAACAAGTGATTAGTCAAACATAGGAACAAGTGAATCATTACTCACCAATGCAAAGGATGTTAAACACGAATCCATTCTGCACGCTCTTGTTAACCAGCTGATCCGGAAGGCTGTCAAACCCGACGTGCCCCGACAACTTTAGAGTTCGCATTGCGGACTCCGCCTTTGACAAAATTAACTTTTTAAAATCGACGACAAACTTGCAAATACACTACACTGAATAACTGGGTACTCACGTTGATATTTATGAACCTAAAATATGGGTATACCTATTTCAGAGCATAAACAAACGAAAATTGAATAATTCGAGGCGTTTTTTATCACAATTTATAAATAATACATCTACTGAGAACGCCCAACGGTGTTTTCTTTTTTTTAGTTTATATTCTTATATTAATAAGGACTACTTAAAACTACATAATAGTTATTGTTATATAAATACAATGTTCCGCTTACACATTAAACAATAGTTATAGTATTTATAACTAAAACAGTTAATTCAAAACTTACTTTAGGAATTTCAACGTCAATCGCCGCCATGTTTATTCACACTGTGGCTGACTGAGGAATACTCAATACTGAAGTTGAATGCAAAGTGCAATACAAGTACGACCGACTATACAACACTTCATGCCACAAAACTAACAACATTAAAAAACTTTAAAAGATAATGTCTTATTTGAATTATAATTGAAAAGTTGGTTCTACAAATACAAATTTCGTTTTTAAATGGGTTTAAACAATTTTACATTAGTGTACCAATTGCGTGGTAGTGTAAATTAAGTACAATTTTACATTTTTTAAATAAAATCTGTCTTTGACAATTTACGTCAAACTTTTGTAACGTTGGTGGCCATGTTTCGTAGATTGCTAGTATATTTTTTTTATCTCAAATGTGAGGTAGATGTGAATAATTTCGTGCAAAAACCAATTTTTTTTTTTAATGTTTTGAACAGAGATATTTTATTTTCAGATAATTAGAAACTGCAATTAGATGAAACAGTTTCATGAAAAATTTGGGCACACTTAACATTTGCCTTGTTTTTTTAGATATTAATAAAAATTGAGTTGGAGGTCGTTAGTGCTTAAATGGTATATTCAACAACAACGTTCCGTAAGTCTAATAAGTAAATAACAACAAAATACCAATTTTAATTCCCTACAATAGAATATCGATTGATGGGGAAAAAATGACATGAACGTTCATATTATGGCAACACTTTGTAATTCCAAAATGGTAGAAAGCGACATTGGTGCGTTATCATGTGAGCCGATGGAATAATGTTTTCTTAAATTTTTTCGTCGTGTGTGGATTAAATTTTGTGTGTAAGTGAATAGTGACATAGTTAAATATGGCGGACTTAAAGTCACCGCCTTTTAGTGAAATTACGAGACCTGAGGAAGTCGTCAGGATGACGACGAACGATAGCCTGAAATTTGCAGTCCTTATCGGCTTGATTGAAGTCGGCCAGGTGACCAACCGGGAGGTAGTAAACACCGTCTTACATCTGGTAAGTCTAGATGATGAAATTGTCTCTTATAAACCTTCGCTATACGGACGAATTGTAAAAAAATCTTATTGGATTCGTCTTGGAAAGTTAGTCGGGACGATCAGATTCTATACTTACGTCAAATAAAACAACTTGTTTCTCGAATATTTCTCGTTGTCTTAGAAAACGTCGTTTAAGTTTACTGACTGTAATGAACACTGTCCATTTTCCTTATTTTTATCGATCGTTATGTTTTGTGCATGGTGGAATAGCTCGGCGGAGGTAGTAGCCGGCGTTTGTTTTGGTCGTTGTATTAGCTTTTGACTGCACGTAAACGATAAATTAACCTGTATGGCTGTACTACACGATACTCATGAATATATTTCTATTTTTTGGGTTGTATTTACGGATATATTTTGCTTGATTTTAAGAATGTGTTAAGTTCACTGATTCTTATTAAATGTAGGCAAAGTAGGTAATTGTAAGTTTTTCTACGCTGGCTCGCCCATGCTGGGCGTGAAATAAAATTGTATTTTATGGCTTTCTCGTGGTGTTTCCCTGACCTAATCGTGAGCTATGTTTTAGATATAATCGCGCGATGACACGTCGTGGTCGGTGTTAGCGACGCTACGCGATGTGGAATTTCGATGGTGCTATATGTTTTATTCCCGAACAATTGATACACATATTTTCTTTGACGTAGACGTAGTGTTGACTGGATATTTTATCCCAAGGTTAAAACAACATTTACAGTATTCCCGTGCGGGTGACGCTGACGCGGCATGATGTAGACCGGAGATATCTACGAGTTTAGACATGCATTCAGTTTAAGGAAAGTGTAATCTTAATGTAATGTCATAAAATTAAATCATTAGCACACTTGTGTTGTATTGAGGCAATCATGCGTCAACTGTAGCACATGTATGTGTATGTACCGGTGGGAGAGCAGGTACGTTATGTTTAAACATATTTAGGGTAAGAAAAGTGCTAGAATCTGTGACAGCATCACGTGGTACGCGAAGTGACCAGTCCATCACTACGAGCACACAGAAGACAGGCGGGAAATGAAAGTAAATCCGTGTTTCGTCTCATGAGCGTGCGTGGGGTAGGCTTCCTAGTTCTGTTCCGCTTCCTTCCCTCGTCGTATAAGATGTCTGCTTCTTTCAAATTCTTGAGTATGTTAACAAGTTCAAATTAGTTAAGAGCTGTAACCGCGCCAAATGGAACACCTTAATCCTCAGGGCTAACGGGCTAAATTCTTTGAAATGATAACAATAAAATAGTGTGCAGTAATTAAGTGCATGGAATGTTGGCAGGCTGTGCATTCATTATATAGCGCGCGCGCGTCGCCGCCTCGGCCGGGCGAGTGTGAGCGCGCGGCGGGTCTGGGAACAATGCAAGTCGACATATATTACACTGACCACACAATGTAGGAAGACGAAAATAGTACTTATGTACGGACTTGTAATTAAAAAATAAAAGAAGTCGGCGCTTGAGTGTGTCAGGCTTGCTGATCTCCGTGCGACCCTTCTTCATTCATGCGAGGCGCCAGCACCAACTTCTTGACCTTTGCCGTGACACCCACATGTCTCAAATGATAACGTTAAATATGGTATAGTAGCCAGCTTTCGAATTGACACGTCGGGAAGAACAGTACTCCTATTCCCGATGTGCCAAGTCAATAGCCGAGTGTTAGATGTCATAGTCAACAGTTACATTTACTCTGCCGTTGAAGGAGTTAAAATAGTTTTTCGCTAAAATTGTTGAAATAAGTCCTTAAGTTGACTTTAAAAAAACTTTGACGTGTACTAAAATATCTTGTTGCTTAACATCGAGGAGTGACGTAACGATTGATAGAAACAGATAAGCTAATCACCGCTTTGGATATACATCTTGAGCGGTGCAGGAGTACAGTGATGGTAGGATTATTGGTCTAGATCACAACAAAAATCCAGACTAAATTTTGTTCGTATAAATTGTCATCGTATAGAATGAAGGACGCATTTTCGTACAGGACTTACTAGAATAATCTTTGTGCATTCTTCATATTTTTTATAGCAACATTTTATGTGCACGAGCTGAGACAAGCGGCTCATTTTGCATGCTCCCTACGTGCCTAGCTTCCGACACTATGTAACTGGCCGCTTACGTAATAAAATGTGTTATACATACTATACTAGATAAAATAGGTGTCAAGATATACTATTTGGCAGTTCTATTGAATTAACAATGGAAGGTTATAGAGAACGGAATTAAAATAATTTAGTTTGTAACAGTGTCCTCGTAAATGTGAACTCCGTACTTCATTTGTAAAAACTATCTCGACGACTTTAAGTTAAAATAGCAGAAGGCTCGGGGTAGAGCGATGTTCTCACGCTCCTCACGCTCCTCACGCTTGTTGGCCAAGCTTATCAGAGATAACTGTATCAATGATTTAGACTGACCCCTGGTGAAAGATAACAGATATTAATTTTCACTCGTACTATTGACATGTTGTGCGGTTATTAATATTGTTTTTGTTGCCGTGTGAACGAACAATATCTTCTCGTACTCCGAAATAAATGACTATCCGTGTTTTAAATATACTTACTTTAAAGTACATTATTATACTTGTATGGAGGATATAAGATGCTAAAGATAGTTTAAAATGAAGCCTTAAACGACCTTAATACCGCTTATTCTACTTCACGTGTGTTATAATATTTTGTTTACGTTTATGACTCTACGGCACAGTGCGCATCTTAGCACGTGCCGTATATGTCGCGACTGCACAAGGCAGGTAGCGGTGGCGTTGCGTCAGAACTAAACCTACACTACGACAAGACACAGCGAGATAAATAAAAATAATCAAAACTATTCACAGGAGTTTGTATAGAAAATATGATTTGGTACATACATATAAATTTTCGTAGTATTTTTCTTGTTAAAATATATGTAAAGCGAGCATTGGTATTCAGTCTTTTTACATAAAACGACATAGTAATAAAATCCTGACATTAGACTCGCCCATTTCGTTGTGCAAATTTATTTCGTAAATTAATCAGTTGGTATAAGCATAGAGTTCATGTTTTGATTGTAGTTCTTTGAAGTATCACAACAGCTTAAATATGTAAAAATATAATATTTATATTTGTGGTAAATGATGGCGCAGCGCAGGCTCCGGCCGAGATCGCCGATCTCCTGACTGGCGGCGCGCCAGGAGACAGTCGTTCATTACTCGTTACAAATTAATTTCGACTATCCGTTCATAATAAGTGCCGTTTCGAATTACTTCATTATATTTGTACTAGTAATGATTTGAACTGCTACATTAGTCGTAAGTTACTAAGATGAAATTCCGATGTGTCAAAGGTGTTGATGCAATTAGAATAACAACGATTGTGCCTGGGTCGATGTAGCCACGGTAAACAAAGCGAAGGCGATTTACGCGTGTGACGTCATCGGACATATTGGATTTGTGTCAACGTTGTGTATATCGGAGCGTCATTGTGTTGTCCTTGCCACCGCACAACCTACTCGTAGAAGCACTAATAAACTCGTTATGCGGCTGGTGTTTACCGCTTTATAGACTACGAAGATGTCTTGCTGTTGGTTGGCACATCTAGGTACAGCTGCAGCAGCAGCATAAACTCTCCGCGTCTGCGGGTACTGATAATAAATCATCGCTTAAGTAATGAAACAGTAAATAAAAGAAAAAACACTTTTATTTGAATGTAATCTAAACTATCGCTTCACCACGATCCCTGCCCGATGACAAGCGATGATGCGGTCGGAATACGGTAGGTGGTAGATTAGTAAGTGCCTATTCGCTCTACTCTCGACGGCCCCCACGTCGTACTTGCAGGGAAGAACTGTTACATGTAGCATATGTGATGAAAGAACCACAAAGTAACCAAGTCTCGGTTCGTAGAAAGGAAAAACGACGTAACTGCGATCATTAAATAAAAAAAGCGTACAAAAAAGACATTCATTGTTCCCCGCCGTGAAGAGGTATCACGCGTTCTTGACCGCGACCTTGTCTTCAGCGACGTACTGCGCTGCGCTATACATTTCTGGTGCTGACAGACGCGCCGCTCGATTTTGTTGTACTTACCAGGCAATGGATACGCACAATGAACTGATTTCCGTTACTAAAGTAGTTTTGTGAGCGAAAGTGAAGGGGATGGTCCGATAGTTGCTGGTGAATTCTCTTGATACTTGTGAATCACGACTTGTTTTGTTCGTGTTTGTTGTAATGACGCGAGTGTGAGGTAGTCTAGTATCTTGAATGTATTCAGAAATGTAAACGCTGTCCAGCAACGTGGTTAATATTGTGTCCAAAATAAAGGCTCTCGTGTTTTGCATTGAACACGAAAGTATTAACATTGAAATTAAAAAAAAATGGCATTAATACTGTCTGTGCGATCGTCATTAATATATTACTGTCAGGTCCGAAATATTAAAAAAAACTTAAAATTTTCTGTCTGTTTCATTCCTTTTGGTGTCAATTACATGGTATATGTATAATGGGGCCCTCTAGCGGAAAACAATGGCCACCACCAGCGGTTGCCGGTTGCGACCAGCGGCCCGTGACCCCTGCTTCGGGTAATTGCCGTCCCCGTGCCGAACTATCGATCGCTGCCAACGGCTCAATGTTATGGTGTCTCGTAATACTATTAATTGCAGTGTTATTGTGATCGCTCGGGCGGAAGTTCGAATTTCAATAGTTAAGTCGACCTGTCTGTAGTTAATATATTTTACATTTTCATGAAATCGATACCAGAGTCCAGCAAACGCACCAAATAAAATATTGAATCATGTTTGATAACACAAACAAGTCCACTTTTGGTAACTTCCGTTTGCTTTCTCAAGGATCTTTGCCTAATAACCAAATAGAGGTCGGCGGGCGCGGGCGCGGGCGGGACCAGTAGGAAGGGTCCGGGCGCTGTATTGAATATCTAATATGCCTGGATTCTTCCAGAATACGTAATGTGTTCCATTGATTCAATATTTTGTTTATTAATATTTGTACGGACCTTCATTAAGTGTCACATTAATACAGCGATGTCACAATAGAGGAAGTAAACAAGTACTGAACACTTCTTTCTGTCGACTTGCCATGTGATGTCAGTTGAGGGTTGTCTTGTTGATTCAATACAGGTCGGCGAGCGACAAAGAATTTGTTCACGGTGAGGAATGTCAGCCCTCTTCCGATGTAATGACATCATCCGGTATCTGCCGGATGTCCGCGCGCGGGACACTGACGGATCTATTAACTTGGAAGAAATTTCACATCTTTATTTGAATGCTGCCTTTCGTTAACAACTTTGTCCGCGCAGGATACTTAGTAGCCTCAATAGTTCAAGTAGGCACAGCGTCATCGACGTGTAGCTTACTAGTTTAGCAAATGAAACACATATTCACAAGCCCAGCGACATCATCGTATCGCAGTTGCTATCGTGAACAAATTTACAATGTGGGTATACTTTTAATGTTTTTATTTGCTTCGTGTAAACAGTTTCTCAGACGATTTGCGGCGGTTTTATTGATGTTGCTTTCTGAACCGCGCCAGAACTAATTAATTACTTGTTTCACTCCATTGGCCGCGACTGCAGCAATGTATCGATTACTTAATGACCCATAATGCTGCTGGCATTCGTTTGTGTGTTTATTTACAGCCGATGTGAACTCTACGTTCATGGCGTCTACGCACTTTACTCACAATATTTGTAAATATACCTAATGTCATCAACATAAGTGCATTGTTGCAGTAAAGAGATTCGTATTGGTTATATAGTATTTTCATATACGGCCGAACTGTTATGTTTTTTGTGCCGATGGGGCGGCAACGTTACAGAACCGTTAGGTTACTCTTCTTAAATTAATCTATATAGATTGATGTTGTAATCAAAGTTCCGGGAATCTATCGGAAGACGTCAGTAAGTGATAGAACGAGGATTTCGTTGGGCTTTAATTTGTTTGATTTTAAATTGAACTCTTGTCGAATGGAAGTTTTAATAAACACCAAACATTGCAGAAATCGTATGTGAAATTGTAGTTTGTGACAAATCCTATTTGTTTGACGACGTGCACACTATGCGGGTGTGATAAATACCGCGTGGAACAAAGGATGTAGCCGCCCATGGTCGGCGAAGCGGGATAGACTTGTAGCTCTTGCTATGTCCACTACTCAAGTAAAATGTGTGCATGCGTGTAATTCAATTCGCATATTACTTTTCAAATTAAGTTCTACATCTTTCAAATAAAACAAAAATAACAGTATTATGCTGGAAACTTCCTTATATATTGTTTTGTTTCCAGCTGTGACCTCGTATATAGAAGAATTTTTAAATAAAATGATATTTAACTGTGAAACTGTAATTTATCGTTATTAATTTGGTATCGCATACTTGTTCGAAACTAAAGAACATAAGACGTTTCAAAGCCTTAATAGCATTATATTCCAGACAGTGTTAAGGGCATAAGTATGTAGGTGCACTGTATACATGATCCTGTTAGTCTCCTTATAGGATTGGCAGAGAGGGTCGTGCGGCAGACGCGGCGCGGTCGGCCGGAGACTGCAGGGCGTCGGCCGATGCTACCCACACCTCATTACAGTTGGAATGCCAGTCTAAGTGTTCTCGTTCGCCTCAAATATTAAGTTGTGAGGTATGACATCCATATACGTAAAGGAAGTTAACCACTGTATAGTACACGGTTACAACCAAGATGTATCTTTCCCACTTTGATTAAAAAAATAAAGTTTTTATTTTTGCTTTATTAAATAGCTTTCATTTTAAACCGTAGCACTACTAACAAAGCCTGCTGAGATATTCATGCCGGGCAGACAGTGGCGTTAAGCAGCAGCAAGTTGTAAGGGTGGTAACAAATCGATCAGCGGTCACCGAGCCTCACCTGTCCGGGGCTGATTGATGACCGCTACGCCCTGACACATGAGCTTTATGTAATTGTTTCCTCCCATGGCTCCACTAACACTGGTCGCACCGTAACTCCGCTCCTCCTGGCACACGACATCGATGTTATTGTTTTATAGCTCGGGTCAATTTACATTGGTCGTATTTCGATCTCGTAGCGATGGTATTGCTTCGTTCCACAAGCCGGGCCGGCCTCGGTTCGACACTTTATTGAGTTACGTGTACTTTTATTGGCCAGTCACGTGCGGGACTGGAACTGACGTATTAATATTGCTTATCTTATATGGATAACCATTCTTAAAAAGTTGATTTTCTGGGAATCGATAATATAAAAGTTTTATAAATAAAACTTGAGTTTCATTTAACTACAACTTATATATCGTCTGCTGTAGGACGGCGCCGGTTGACAGGGCGTTAGAAACGATGACGTCAGCTGTGGACAGTCAGTTAACTTGGAAGTTAACTTCAATTCTGCTCGACGCCGTCACACTTATTTTGTATATACTTTAAGCACTCATAATTGCACTAAATTTTAGAAATGTCAAAGTAACGAATGAGCAAGTTTGAATTTAACTTTAGTTCTAAAACAACTGCAAAAATACTTCTTTCCGGCACTCAAGCTTCCCGCGTTTTTATTTTTTAACGTTTGTTACCATGGCAACCGACGCCATTTATATTAATGTTGCAATTACTAAATATTATGCTCTATGTTATTAACATCCTTAGTGTAGCCAACACAACACACTTATTTCTAAATTATTTTTTTAGATACTTCTTGAATTATGAATTCCTAACAATACAATTTTATTTCTTCGTTCATAAAATCACTTTATGTGATTTGTTGCAAATATGTAAGTACGTTAAATTATGTATTTACTTTTTATAATTTCCAAGTCTATGTATTCAGGAATTCAGGATTTCTTATCTTTTAAAATACGTGTAGTTATTGATAATTGATTAGGGGCGATGGCAGCGGCGGCGTGGTGCCGACCTCGGCAGCATCGATCTTGCATGGCTTCCAGTTGCCTAGACCTAAGCCTCGGCATCAAGGTCAACAGACACTCTTGCTTCACTTCATTTACAGGTGTAATTGTTATTTAACAAGTGAAATTAAAGGTAATTCTGCTGGTGCTTTGGCTATTGTCACGCTCTACCGACCTTACGAAGGGAGGGTAGTACCTGTATTCCACCGTTGGTACGATCTATTACATTTCAACTATATTTTATTTACAATTTTCAAACATGACACAAAATAACGAACACCAAGCGTGATTTTTGCGCGCCATCTGTCAATGTCCGCGTCAAAAGTAACCTCATCCTCCACTAGTCATAGACTAATAGCTCAGAGTCAGTAATTTTTAAGACACAGAATATATCAGATTTGTTAAATGGCTTACATACCCTACTCAGTAACGACCTCAGGATCTTTATAATCTTCCAAGCCTTGAAACGACCAAAACATTTCGATTTGTAATGATTCCAACGTTTGTCGCTTCGTCGTAGAAATATGTTATTCTTTATACCCACCATTGCCGGCGCCTCTATCTGATGAAACCCGATTTGACGTAATAGAAAAAGATGGCGCCGATTTGAGAGCGGGGACGTGTTGACCGCTCGCTGCAGGCGCTGTGCCGGCGGGGGCCGCGCTACGTGCCACATTTATCGATGAAGTGGAATAGAATGAAAACTCAAAAACAGTTCTGGAATATTCTGTTCACTTTATATAGCTATAGGTAGATAGGCAAATAATGGTTTTCTATGTTGCCCTGTCAAACTCCAAAGATGTAGTAAAGATGACAGTCGTTATGACATATTATAGTGTTGCCTTTAATTCATAAACTATGCAACGTGTCGCCGGCGCGCCCTCTAGTTTAATTTCAACAAACCAAGTGAGTCACAACCAACAACGTTGTTTTCCCTTGACTGTATAAATATAAACTATGCTCACGAATGCGATTAAACTTGATGATAAACTGCTTATTATCTGCTTTGATTTTATTATCAGAGGTGTAAGAAGTTTATTGCCGTGTGTACGTACGCTTAAAATATGTTCTCCATTCACATTGTGTGTGATGTAGATGTGTGTGATGTAAATGTGTGTGATGTAGATGCAAACTTTGTTATCTTTTACAAAGTCTCGTGTGCATGTGTGTGTGTGCGCGTGCTTGTGTGGGTTTATTAGCGACGCAAGTTGATTGTCATTATCGAGCACGTGTCAGTGTCGTAGCCTCATCCGGCAGCCGCCGCAGTCGGCCGCAGTCGACGGCTCGAGCTTTTTCTAGTGCTAATATGAAACAAGTATTGAACTCATTGTGACATGGTGCTATCGTTTTCCGCATTATGCTATTTGGACGAGGTATTGCTTGTTATTGCTACGTAGTTTTCATACAACTTCAACAGTCAGTACAGTATGTTTATATATGTGATGTTAAATGACGAGTATCGCAGAAACGCACATCAGATGTAGTTATTTCATGGTACAGGTCATTTTAATTCTGTCTTTATTTGGAAATAATGCATTTGAACTTCATTTGAAAAATCAACTGTATAAATGTCAAGTTTTTCATCAAATTATATGCATTAGCACGACAGTTTATACAATTAGCGCAAGGAAAGGCAATTTTTAGAACTTTATCTGTTTGTTTTACTAAAAATGAATATTTAAAGAATGCATGAGGTAGTGTTTAATTGGGCTTCCTCTGCATTCCGGCACTCCGAAGCTCCTTTGTGTCGGCCCGCGCCGAAATTGTGCAGTTAAAGCTGTTCTGCTGAAAGCCAACATTTTAAGTTATTCAGTCCTCCACAGCTCGCCGTGACGTCTTTGTCTGTGTATGCACTATGCGATGTCCATTCCGTTTATGACGAAGTTACAAAAATGAAAAGAAGCGAGATAACCGGACGAGAAATGATTACAAAAACTTATCAGCGAAACAACTATGTTCGTATCTCGAATTTAATTTATCAGTGCCTTTAACTTTAGGAAATTTTAACTAAAGGGCAGCACGTTTATCATCCATCGAGTTTGGTTCGTAAACGAACCGTACGTCCACAATCCGCTTATAAAATAATATTCTTTCAATATAATAATATAATACAAACATTGTAAATGAAGCTATTTGAAAATAGCTGTTTTTAATCTCCATTTGGTAGATCGTAATTGTATTGAAGGCAATAACGGTTCGCAGTTACGTCGTCCTCGTCCTCCTATATGTTAATACGTGTCGAGGTACATTACTCGCTGTGTTCCCGGGTTTGCCTGCGCACGCGCTAATCAAGTGTGAGACGGACGAAGCGGTGGTGATCGACTTACTACGTAGCAATGAAATGTTGTCTCTTGCGTGCAATACTTGTTTATACTTCTCAGATACTTGTAAGGTCAGTTGTTTATATGTGTAGTATCTTCTGTTCGTATTATGAAATAGAGAATGGCAAGCCTTCTTTTGCTCGACAACACAGATTTATGAAACTGAGTACAAATGTGATGTTCAGTGAGGCGGCGCGTGAGGGAGCCGAGCTCGTGTGCCCCGGCCTTTACCCGGCGACGTGCTACGTCACGCGGACAGTTGCGAGACAGAGGCGCGTACACGTTGTGCGAGTCCTGCATGTAGTTAGTGTTTATCGGCAATAAGACCGAAGGTTGAAATAAAGTGTTCGTTTAATTGTATCCTTCCCCCACCACGTGCACTGCGCCGCGCTGCCTCCTGCGCTGCTTGCAGTCGCGGTGATCGCTAATTTCCTCGCGTCGAATCATGTTTTATTTGTCCCGCCTGGGGATCGTTTAGGGTTGGCAACTACTATTCTATATAAAAATATTAAATTATTCATTTTTCTGGTGATCCTGTTCGAGTTAATATTTGAAGTAGTCCAGCCTCAACGAGGAAATTGATATAGATTAATTGTATTTTGCTACGTTAACAATGTTGTTCCAGTGATCCATCTATTTATCTATTGAAACTAAGCATTGAGCCTGTACAAAATAAAATGTCCAGAAGTCGATCTACTCGCTTCATGATGAAATTAGAAGATGGTGATTGCTTGTAACGTATTCTTTTATTCCTTGTACAGATCGACAGCCCTATTTAACAGCGGGTATTTGACGCGCCGCTAATCTCATTCGGATAACGAGGCGACTAGTTTATAGCATTCATCCTGCGCGGGCTCGCCTGAATGACTCGCATTTGCCCCGGCTGTCCGTTTATACTGTGATTATGTAACGAATTGGGCACCGAGTTAATTAGACAAGCAGGGCCAGCGGGGGAGCCTGGCCGCATCTTTTTATCAGTCAATATGAAAAGAGATATGTCAGTAGCAATGTTTAGTTGAAGATATTGTTTCATACGGCGGCATGACCTTTGAAGTCCATGGTTGAACTTTCTGATTATAGTACTCTAAAGTTATTGTAAACATTGTTAGAAAGGCAATTAGTAATTTATAAAACAAAACTGAAAACTTCATGCGAATGTAAAACACAAGTGTTTTCATAAAAGTGTTCGTTTTATTTTCTTTTTTGGCTTTTATGAAACACGCCGAACCTGTGCTGAAACAAGACGAGTTAATAATATGCTAATTATTCCAACGTACTGTTTAAATAACATTATATTTTATTTAGTTTATTTTACTCGAGGTTTAATAAATAATACTGTGTAAATCTAGCGAGTGCTCGAAGGAAATTTGTAGGGTGGTCCAATCGAGGGGTAATTGGACGCGGCCGACACTCGACGTCGCTGCCACGTCGGCGCTGCACTCCAGCGATCGTTTCGCAATACGCAAACCCACAGCATACCTAACAGTATTACGTACGCAGTACATGAAGCACCAGTCTGCATAGACCTACAGTTTTGTCTATCGAGCCGACAGATCGACGCATGGCTCTACTTTTGAGTCAAAACCACAAAATTATTTCAAATTCTACTACCACAATAATGTGTACATAGTATAGTGAACTAAAATATTTATATAGTCAAGATGAGTTTATTTTTTAAATGAAGCGTCACATAAATTTGGGCATTGTCTACAGTTATTATAAATATGATATTCAATTCCACGTGCGGGCTGCGTATTAATTATGTTAATTTGTTCAGGTCGCAGCACAATGAAGGATCCACAGATTGTTCGCAGCCGCTCATTACGCGCCAATTAACTGTAGCTGTTTGTTAATCATGTACAACTGGTTAATTGTTTACTATTATTGAAAGCAGTAGAATAACTACGAGCTGTAACCGTGGGTATCCACGCAGGTAACAATAGGTTTTCATATAGGGGTTTCGGCAGTGGATCACACGGCTTATGCGGATAAATTGAGGGTTTAAATGTATTTATTCGATATCGTTGTACTTTCATGTCTATATATTTAAATTATCATTTATTAAGAAATAATTGGTAGCAATTATAAAATGCTCGAATAGTCTTTCAAATATTTACCGCAATAACGTAAGTTACCAGCCCGCTCTTTGCGGAACAAGCTAAAGATTAAAACGATTTGAAAATAGACGCGTTTCCTTGACCCGATAATTTTGCGGAGGCGTTCTACTTGTATACTTGTATACCAGTTTCTCCAATATCGCAAAGAGAAATCTCTTAAACTCGACCTTACGCTCGAGAACTTCCCGTCATTAGATTTCTACGCGATAAAAATACTTCTTACAACACAATGTTAATACAAAAATAAATATGCTAATAGTAAAAACAATCGAAAGTAAAATTAATTTACCTTGCTGGATATTAGTATACAAATAGATAAATCGCTGGATTTTCAGTAACCGGGCAATACTTGACGCAGTTTACGCGGACCCTGCGGGTACCCAGAGACATGGCCCCTCCGATTGATGCGAAATCATTCGTCATCTTCGAGATCGATATAGACGGGACTTTTAATTAAAGATACCTGGTGGAGTAATAAATGCCGTTTTCTTAAAATTGTTATTTGCGTCAGTAAAACAGGCTAATGAAGTAATGAGTTACAGCTAATTTTAAATAAAAACAGTGCTCTGATCCGTGTTGTCCGGTCCCCGGGGCGTCGTCCGCCCTGCGATCTTCTCCGTGTAACGCGTGGTGCACACGCGACGGCCACACCGAGCTATAAATATTGACTTTCATGTCCCTTGTGTGATTACAACTAGGCACGTATACCCCAAACCGCTCGGCTGCACTGTTTGACGCACGTCCGACTATAATTTCAAAGTGAAATAGTATGCAAATAAGTAATAACCGGGACGATTAACAACATTTTCCCGATTAATAACATGTTCCATTCCTAATTATTCATGGCAGCTACTACCTATAAAGAAATAAATGAAACTTTAAAGTGTAGCAGTGAAGTTAGTTACCTCGCTACCGTACGTTAGAGGTACTTCATCAATATTACATCAATGCACCCCTTTCGTGTTCGCACCCGCTCTGATTTAGTGAGGGGCGAAGTCACTTGCATAAAGTTGGTGCAAGGGTGAGAGCAAACCGAACGGAAAGAAGGGATTTCTCCCTTCCTTTGTAGAAGGAGATTTCGATGGTAAGGAGCCAACTTGTAGCCACTTACACATCTTTTACAAACACAAAGAACTTGACTTATCAAAGACGTCGTGCGTCGAAGTGTCGTTACCAGGTTTTGCCGCCTCCGATTCATTAGAAAGGAGTGCTTTAAAAATACAATAACTATTATCATTATACTTTTGTAAATTTAAAAAACAAAAACTATGAACACCGTAAACTGTGGACTTGCTATTAAAGTATCAAAGTTTATAAAACCTTAAAATCTGTATTGAGAGTGGATTGATGAGGAGATTAAACGGATGTAGTGTGGGAGCGCGGCGCACCTTGACGATTATATTTTTCTTGTCGACTCCTCGTTTTTATTAAAGACGCCTTTAACTGGATTGTGTTTAATGCCGACGAGATTCCCGGCATCGGGGCGTCGCGTCGTGTTGCGTCGTGTTGCGTCGTGTCGCGTCGTGTCTCGTCGTGTCGCGCCGGAAATGAGAACGATTTATCAAAACCTCAACACAGTCGCGGAAATACGAACGATTTAAATTTCTCGCTGCGACTTCGCGTGTGATCTAAGCTACTATAAAATATTTTAATGAATTATTACGCTCAGCATGCGTGTGTTTGTGAGCTTTTGAGTCGAATATAAAATCGAAAACTTTGTTTTCCAATCGTGGCTTCGAAAATCCATATTTGAGCTGGAAGTGAGTACCCGTTGGTTTAGTTTTAAACATTAAAATGTGTGTAAGGTGTGTTAGGTCGGCGTAGGCCGGGCCAGGCTGCGCGGCTGCGGCGTGAATTGTCGTTAATTAAAGGTGAGGTCAGCGCGGGGCAGAGACAATGCGGCGCGGGTCACGCCACGCTCGCCCCGCACCCTTCGGGGTTGCTTTCATTTAACAGGGTTTTTAACGTCCAGCGGATACTTTACTTAGTAACGACAACTAATTAAAACACGTACATATATGCCTCTTTTGAGTTATCGAAATGGTTAGATAATTGTATTTATGTGTTAAGAATGTTTACACATAACAAGCGCTTCCATAAATCCCTTAAAAAGTTGTTCTGCTTCTACGTTCCAAGAATAGTCAAGAATGTGAGCAATTCCAAGCTCTGACTGCAAGTTGCTAACATTCAGAGATAAGGCACGTAAGTCGTGCGTGCCCCAGTGTTTTGTCTTATAGGAGAAGGCGGCAAACGAGAAGCGGAGCGCCTCGTGTTGCTTGATCCGTCGCCCGTTGGCATGCGCGATACCACTGGAACTGCTGGTTGCTATTATTTTATTGAAGCCATTAGATGGTTTCAAGTGATTCATGACGTTTGTGTCGTTATACTATTGATATAACATTTAATAAACTAAACATTTTTTATCCATATTAAGAATAATGAAAACATTAATGATGTTAACATGCGTTTAGAAAATATTTATTTTGTGTGTATAATGTGTATAATAGTGATCAAAATCTGTATAATAAATATAAAATGGGTTTGTAAAAAAAATAAAAAATAAGCCGTCCCCCAGCCGGCGCCGCGCCAATGTGTCCCTCCCAATTTCATCGACTCGTAAATCCGCGCGACGCCTCAGCTAAACTCACTCTACTTCGTATCCTATTTAGTTTGCTTCCTCTTATCTAGAGTTGACATTTGATCGAAACTGATTTTCATCCGTTTACTATGATCTTTGTACCTTATATTGTTAAACGCATTTACATTTATGTATTCAGGAAAGAAATCATTGGATCATAAATCAGTGTGCGCAATAGAATCGGCTCTCCCCCGCGGACAAATTAGGACGGTATTAAAGTACCGGGGCCGGCGAACGTGGATTAAATTGACAAAAATTTATAACCGTCCAAATTTGATATTGTAATGTCGAACCTTCGTTACAAGAGCTATTATCGAGAATCTAGTTAACCTTTTAAATTAGATTAAAAATGGTTAGGAGTTATAAACTCAATGTAAAACGACCAATACTTACGTATTTATCCGGTGTCGGCACCGACTGGTTTCGAGCCCCGCGAGGGGTCTTCTTCAGGGGTCGTGTGAGTGGGACTGTTTCGAATCGAAACTAGAAGGTTTGTAATATGATGTGTTGTATGATTCTATATATGTTTATGCTTTTTGGTCCTTATATTAAATGGTTTTGTTTGATTTATTAATTTAAATTGCATTTTTTGTGTTACTTTGTTTGTACTGTTGCTTCTGTAACATGCGTTTACTACTATAATACGAACAAACATTTACTGCTATAATACTAACAAACGTTTATTATTTCCGTGTCTTTCTGTGTTCTGAACAATACTAATATTAGTTGGTGACAAGCTTCGGTAAATATTCCCAAGCTAAGAAAGTTTTCTTAGAATGTTATTAACAGTCTTAATTATAAAGTGAATGCTCAGACTGTTTTGTTCTTGCTTTTTCATTATGTAAAATGAAATCTTACTGTTTTAGTTATTTAGATGTTGGCACATATCAGCTACAAGTCATTGTAGAACGCTAGCAACTGAGATGTGTTGTAGGTGTCTTTATTATCGTCTGCTACATTAAAAACGTTGTACTCATGAAGTCGTAAATCAATCTCTTTATTTATTGCTTTATTGCCGGCCGATGTCCCGACACATTTCACTAAAAGCTAACAAAGTTTTAGTACGTGATAAAGCAATGTTACCATTTATAGAGTTCTAGATCAAACTGAATAGTGCGGACGAAAGTATTAAGAACTTAAAATGAGGTCTTGTTGCCGTTGCTCGTAAACATTAACATTTCAGAGTGTAAGCAAGAGTTTGTATTTTAATATTAAAAGTTTAAATGGTAGAGACATTCATGGTATCTTAAAGATGAATATTGTCACTGATCATGACACTGACAGAAAATCAACTTGAGTTATTTAACGTTTAGTATTTAGTGCGTGTTACAATATGATAATTATTTGTAAGATTTCATAACACTCATTGTTATAAACATAGCCAATATAAATCAGTGAGGCTGTGATCTAATTTCAACATAGAAATGAGTAGGCAGGGTACGACATACACAAACCTCCAGAGACGCAGAGTACAGTTGGCGACCCACATGCTCCCCGGCGTCCCGTGGGATACGCTGCTTCCTTGCCGACCCGCTACCAGAAACTCATAGTTGAGCGTAGGCGACGTGAAAAGCTTTAGAGGAAATATCACTTCTTACAAAGAGGGGCTAAGCAACTGTGAACCTTATTGATATATTAACAAGGTACAGTGATTTAGAGCAGCAGCGCTACCTACTTCTTTGTAGTACTTTAAAATTTATCGGATTATCTCAATGAAGTACAACATGCCAGTAATGCAAGTAGCTTGATATATTATCATTCTATAAGTAAAGTAGATGTAAAAAAGTTCATAACTAGCTTTAAAAAAGTAACTGGCAAAGTTTAAACAGAAATGTCTCATTACCGATAACCGGGTCGAGCAAAGTGCAGATCTTGTTGTAAAATGTCAACATAAATAACATTCTGCGGTTTAAAAAATTGCATCACATTTTCCATTCATGAGTCGAGCGCGAAGTCAGCTCGTGAATAAAAACGACTTGAAAAGATCTCGTCACATAAAATGAAGCGCCTGATATTTTGCGTGTCGAGAGATTTCGGTAGCCGCGGTGCGAGCTCGCTGCCTCGCTGCCTCGCTGGCTAAATTGGACGAAACCTCGCAGTTTAAATGTGACCTGCTTTTTGAGAAGAGCATTTTGAATATTAATTCCAGATTTAAGTAATAAAATGTGAATACAAAAGTTGGTGCTAGTTAAATGAAAGCTTTGCATAGTAAACTCCTAAAATAAGCCGTCAGTTATTCTTGTTTATGGCACGAAACAAAATATTTTATTGTGATGAAACCTTGAATATTCAACTTTAGGTAATAAGCGTAAAGGTAACAACTCGGCTACGAAGAACAAAAGCACATCTACGTTGTACGCTACGTCGTAGCGCTATGCCGTAGCACTTTACTACACAATGCTTTTTTGTAGCGCAGTCCTATTTGTTAGCTTTGCATTTGCAACGTTTTTCACAAATCTTTATATTTATTGCGCTCGGTTTGATAACAACTGAGAAACTTAAAGACAATGAAACCGTTTATTTGCTTTTTTCATTTTTTAAATTCTTCGCAGCGATGTAGAGTTTTTATTACAATGAACAATTATTACTAGTGTAAATAGCTTAACTAAACTTGTCGTACCACAGTTCAGTTTGGCACAAACTATATTTATTAGTAAACTTTAATTTGAGACGCGCAAAGTTACAATTGAATGCTTTTAAAACGAATTATATTGTTGGTTAATTATTTAGAGCGGCGTGGCGGTAACATTTTAGGTTTCGCTAACGAGCCTCCGGCAGAGGGCGCCTCTCGCGCCTGCCACTACATCTCGCGCTGTAAGCACATAACTCACGCTCACTTGCAACTACTTTAAAACTACCACAATATAATCTATCCACCACCATCATGAGAATGTTTTCGTTAACACCACGGGTAGCTGCGGGGCGGGTGGATGGTGCCTCGCCAGTGTTCAAACATCTGTAGTAAAATAATCTTTGTTTATTCAATTATTTCACCACTTACCAGAGCGGACAACAACGAGAGAAATGCTGTGTATGATGATACTCGGATCACAAGTATGTTTGAGGCGACCACAGATAAAATATTTAATTTAGCTTCAAGGTTAGTTTAAATAATCATTTTGTTTTGAAGCTCGAGATACTGAATGAAGGCGGAACTTCGGAAATAAAACTGAAGGTCGTTAAGATCTCTATTGGATTTAAAAGGAAACTCACTTTTAGGGCTCCAGCGGACAATGGCGGTAATGACGGGAGCTATAAAAGTACGGTTTTCTTTCACTTCCGCATGTCTTTAATTTGGAACAAACTGTCTAACTTGGTAATGGTTATCAACGTGTTCCGGAGCAGACTGTTTGTAGTATTTTCAATTAACTAAGAAAAAATTACGTTCACGTTTAAAACACTGAGCTTAGTGGTTGTCAACATTATTGTAGAAATCCACCGGAATGCAAATATTTACGACGATTTGTAATTTTTGTAGTTGAAATAATTATAGTATGAAAGCTCCACTGTCTGTTCCGAAGTTTTTAATGAACACTGAAGTGAAACGAGTTCAAATAGCTGCATAATTTTGTAGTTTTAACAACTGAATAGTGGCCCCTCGATCCCTAAGCCTGTTTCATAACCATCCCAACTTCCTCTAACCCGCCGCTGTGAGGTAAAAAGCTTTAAAACAAGTTAATGGAGAACGCATCAAGACCTCTCAAAGTTGATTATTAGCTGCTTATTTTATTTGCTATGCGAATAGAAATATCCGGTGGTATTTATAGTTGTTCAATTCTAGTTAAGTTTGTACTTCAAACAAATTTAAACGCAAATTTGCGCTTTAAATCTAGACGCGTCTGTAAAGATCAAGTTTTTCAATTCGATGCTGTCCTAACAGACATTTTTAATTTATAATTTTATAATCCATGCAAACCTTCCCGTCGGCTCCGAGCAATTTTGATACATTTCGATAATTCTAGCGTGGAAGATACTTGACAAATATTACTTAACAGTGCACAAGGTGTGCTTACAAGTTTTTCCATGATGATGTAATGTACTAGAAACTTATTTTCATATTATCTGTATGGAACTTGTATTGATCTATTGATCCCGTTGCAAGCGTGTGTTCAAACCATTACACAAGGCACGGCGAGGCGACGGGCTACTTATAGGGTGAGGCTGCGTTCACACGGTATACTATACATCAGGAATATAGTTTAGTGGTAGTAGAATCCATAACCAATCTGTTCTTGTGTAAAATCAACAAAATGTGTGGAATTCCAAATAGAATTAAAAGTAGCACTGTTAGTATAAAGATTATTCCATATTTACCTCTACACCTCGTACAGGGAAACTTGAAATAGCATTGTTTTGTTTATTTTATGAGAACCTCAAATTGAGTTCAATATTTGGTCCAGAGGTTTCAGATCAAGAAAGACCTTCGAGGCAGTTTGATAACGGCTAAAGTCAGAATTAAGAGATTAAGTTAGCCTGATGTTTAAGGTGCAGGAGATAATTTACAAAGTTATACAGGTACCAGTTTATGGTTCGTGAATGTAAATATATAGATATAGTACGACATAAGACATACATTAGACGCGTTAGCATCAAGGACTTTGATAGTACGTGCTTAATATGTTCTAGATATTTACTAGTCCAAAGTATACGCTGCAATTAATTGAAACAGTATGACAGTGCAAACTATTTCTTATTTTTGTTTTGTACAAACTTTTTTGGCGTCCTAATGATGTATGCCGTGTGATGAGTTCTTTGAAAATATGAAGTAAAATGTAACATAGATTTGATAATACTTCTCTCGTGACTTACCCCATGTTCTCTGTGTCACGAGGCCGTGGCTGAGGACGTTGACTGACTGCCCGGTTCAATGTGACGTCACATAAAAACGGTAATCGAGTCGAGGTCTGCCATCCATCAGGATAATTGCAGACTCGCTCGGTTTCTGTGTTCGTTTACACGAGATTTACCAGTTGAATGAATTTTGTGTCCATTCTGCAATACATGATTGATGCAGCATCTACATGGTATTGGCACTCTCCCCCGCCTTGTAAATATCTCGGGAACGTTATAAATATGCTTCCTAGATAACACGTTGTATTTATTTTACTCTTATATCATTTTTTTCAGTAACTTTATAGTGGCTTTATAATTTGGTGCGTTAAGTGACGATATCCAAACGATCAGCAAATCTTTAATTCGATTTCGGATGTCTTATTTAATGCGCGTGGTAACGTATAAAAATTAAATAAATGACGAATTGCAATATTCCTGGTTCATTAGTATTGATACCTCGAAGTAGAGCAGAGCAATCAAACTTATTTTTACAAGTGTTAACATTACCAAACATCGTTGCCTCGACAGCTCGAGACCGATTTTAATCAGAATGTTAATTTATTCGAAGCGCGCTCGAGTCAGACCTCTGTATCGAGACTCCCTTAAGCGACCCTTAACCCTTTCGCCGCCGCAGGGCCCTAAATGTCTCCGGCCAATTAATATAGGGCGCCGTAAAAAGATTTGTCAATGATGGGTTCCCAGTAAAAAGTCTGAGCCTTTTATGATTGATAGCACTGTAATTGCTCGGAATTGGATAATTCTGTAGTTAAATATTGTAACGCTACAATTATCAACGATTGAGCCTTCAAGAGTAGAATGAATAGCCACTTACTAAACTAGCGCGTACCATCTTACGAGTACATCATCACTCGGTATCAGGTGGTATCGAGGTCAAGCGTTAGTTTAGTTGTCATGAAAAAAACCTACTCCGCTCTTCTACGACGTAGAATGATCGTAGAGGTGCACGTAGCACTCTATATATATTATACTCTACTATTTTGTCTACTTATTATACAGCGTTAATTGAACTAAACTTATCATTTATAATTTTTATATTGTCGTATTATTATTTTGTTTATATAATAAAATGAGCTTCTAGCAAAGAAGTCGGCAATATTTATCTATTGATCTGAAGGCTTTCCTGCCGGGTCGCTATCCTGAGAGCATCTGTGTGCCGGGGGCCGGGAGGCTGCGGCTCGCAAAATATTGTCCCTTGTTTTATCCTTGTTAAGTACCGCCTTCATCCGCATTATAAATATAAACAGCGTTAAGTTAATTGTTGGGAAATGCCAACCACAATCTTTGGCGTTTTAACATTTTATGTCGAAGTATTACGAACAAAATATAGCTAGGTTTTATGTAAGCTCCAGTTTGTGCATAGTGAACATGCCTCAAGATAGTTTCATCTTTGTAATATGTATTTGTAAAAGAAAGTTGCAAGTGGTCTGCTCGTTCGTTTAATCTTTTGTTATTTCGAGCTTGATGCGCTGCCGTGTAGAATCACAGACATTATCGTTAACAACAGCCGTCGGGGCTCCTGCAGAGGGCGAGCGCACTCACGTCGCGACTCATTTCTTTGTTCCATCTAATGTCCCCAACGCGACATGTCGTAGCGAGGTTCCAGCGCTGGAACTGATGTGTTCTTCTAATAGCAATAACTGACTGTAACTATTGCCAATAACTTTTAAAACTTATAGTAGACACACTTGTCCTTAAACTTGTTGTCTTTGTTATGCTAGTAGAGAATGAGCGGGAGGACGTAATCTGATGGGAGTGTTTCGTAGATAAAGATAGGTCGCCGTAATAAAGTAACTTGTTTGCCAGCCAGATGTTTTAATCAATAAAAGCAATTAAAAAATAATACAAAGTGACTTATAAATAAGCAAATGCAACGTAATAACTTCTAGTCACAAATGTCAACAATCTTTGTGCTGAAAAATCTTTTGTCAAATTATTGAAAGTAAAGATTTAAATAAATACTGTCTTTTGTCTACAATAAGGCGCATTTCTCCCGTTAACATTTTTAACAGTTGCAAATATAGAATGTAATTAGTGTTAGCCTAGGTTGAAGTTTTTTGTTGTTATGTTGTAGCGTGTACAATCTTTTAGTGATGTGCTTATATTACCAAAAAACGTAGTGGATATGCTAATGCAAGGATAAATATTGCAGCGCCTCGTGCGCCGCGTCATCTCGCGCTCTTCAATGTTGATGAACTTCGGCCGCTCTCTGCCAAGCTGCTTCATTGCTCTGGCCGCTTCGCTATATTTCACTTTTAACTTCTCTTTTAACTCGTTATAGATTCGTATGAAGAGTAAATGTCGGTATACTATCTGGCAGTTACACCAATAATTAGTAAAAGGGATATCAACATTACACAAACTGAAAAGTATTGCTTTCCGACCAATCGATGCCACTGTAGGATGGTTCACATTACATGAGCCTTGCCCGCGCTATGCAATATTCACACTATAGGGTAAATACCTAAAGGCACGGTATTGCAGCGCTCAGGACAGAAATCGATAATTGACCGACTGACAAAAACCTAACTGGTGGTTTCCACTGCCGTAACACAATAAAATGTATCTAACAAAAATCCTATAAGTAAGTTTAGTGGCGATTATTGTACCGTTTGTATCGGAAACAGTTCTAGCTAAATCTGATTTGATTTGATCCGAGTTCGATTAGTGAAGCCCCAATGTACAAGTGCAGCATGATTCACACGGCACGTGACTGCATCCTGGCACCTCGTATCATCACAACCAATTCACTTCCAAATGGCTTCGCGCCTCTCCCTGCGGTATCCACAGTTAAACTGAGACAAATTCTTCACACTTTTGAAAACAAGTGAAGTTTGAGGATTAAATTAGAATGTATATATTTGGCAGTATGTATATATAGTGTGTAAAATTGATCACATCCACATCGCTTACGCCGGCGCAGCGTTGCCGCTACACTGAACACGGCGCGACACGCGGCACACGACACACTTGACGGCTTTGTTTATTCAATGATGTGAGTTTCGGCGGTGAATTATAATATAAGTAAATATAAGTTCGTGATTTTGGTTTACTGTAACTGAAGTACCCGCTGTTACAATGATGTGAGGCGATATACGACGATTTTTTTATACGAGAAGGGGACAAACGTGCGACGGAATAGCAAGAGCGATCATCGACGCCCATGGACACCTACGATATCAGAGGAACCACAGATGCGTTGCCGGCCTTTGAGAGAGACACCTCATACTGTGGTACAAATATCTTGATGGTCAGAACAAGGAACAATCTACGTATCTGTATAGTGTAACTGTCTTGTATTCAACTGTTATTTAAAAAAATAACTTTACATTAATATTTGCGTTTTAATAGTTCAATGAAATAGGTCAATTGCGTTCGCTCAGAGATGTAACGCGAGCGAAGCAATCACTTGTAGAGTGTGTCTGTATAGTTTGTATAGAATTGTAATTTGTACTAATTTTACTGTGTTTTTTTTTATTTCATTGTATTATTAATGTGATGTAACGTGGATTACGTAAACTGCAATGTAACCAATGGGTAAATTAAAACAGCTACCTCGTTCGACTACAATTGAGAACGAACAAATGGTATAAGCGAAAAAAATGTAAGCTCAAAAAATAATTATAAAACAATAAAATGTTACAAAGTAATAAATACAGAGTTGTCGCGGCGCCTCGCCTCCGGGGATAATTAACAATAAAGTACAAATTTTAAAAAGGTATTTTTAGTTAAAAACTCAGAATAAAATGGAACGGGCGATAGAAAGTGCGAAGTAAAACAACACAAAAAGCTCCCGCTGGCCGCCCTGGCTATTTAATTAACAGGAACCGGAAGTCGGGCCGAGACGTCGGGAGAAGCGTAAAGCCTGCTAAGCAATCTGCTTAAGCCCAGCCTAGGTTTCAGACACAATGCTGACTTTAAACTAAGTTTAATTGTCGTAAAATATCTAATAAGACAAAAACAATAAAAGAGAAGAACAATGTAATTGTGAAAAACTCTCGGTCCTGCTTCTATTGATTGGGGAGAGATTCTGTAAACTTCAGTCTTGTTTGTTGACTTTTTATTGGAAATTAGGTGCAGGCTCCGACCGTGAAAGGTTGAAAAGTTCTAGTTAAAACTGATCAATAAATATAAAACATACCAAGTTTCGAGGTTAAAATACAAATTTCGTAATAATACCTATAGTTAGTGTCCAGAGGTGAGCGCTAAGACATTCAGTGCACGTAAAAGCTAAGCAGCCCGCGACACCCCTTGTACCGGCCGTGCAGACGTTTGTGACTACAATGGCACTGCCACGTCGCGTCGCACGGACAGTGTTCGCTCTTTGCCGACACCCAACAATAGAACGAACGTCACTGACATTGCTACTGCGCGTGTGTGCACTCAAATGGTTTCATTCTACACGAACCATTTAATATCATGTTCTTATATTTTGTAAAACTTGTACAAATAAATAACACTATTTGTAATGTAGTAATAATTTCAAATAATGCGACATTTGAAGTGCTACGACGTAAACCACAAGGTTCTATTCGTAGCACAGATCAATATTATTTCGGTTGCACACCACGCCGGTCGTTGTTCTATGCTTATGCAGGCAATTCAACGTTCCTCACAATTTATAGCGTGCATCAGGTATTAGTGCGACGACGTGATAATATTGAAGCCTTGAGATTAACGAACACTTCTGTTACAGGAGAACTATACTTATAATGTTAGCGGTTTAAAGGTTGTACTGATAACAAATTATTGTACAAATAAGTATAAGTAGTCAGTTAACAACCAGTATTGTAATAATTGTGCATGTAAATTGTATTTCCCTAGGTGTTTTATTGTAAAGTCTATTTTGTAAAACGAGGGCTTTATCAAGCATAGACTGCCGCCGAGAAACATACGTATGTCAAATGAATATCAAACAGGCGCTGGTAAGACTCGCTTCAGCAGGATACAAGTCTCGTTGTTCACGTAGACAAATACCACTTGAGACGTTTATTGCAGTCTGAAGTATTGTCAGTGAATCGCTTTTAAAGTGGCTCGGGGATAATGGATTGGTTAGTGAGGCCGGACCCTGACGAGACTATATTTGATAGGAACAGGGGTTCTTAAAGACGGATTTTGGTTTTGCGGTCTAGAATCTATTTTGTCTATCTACAAAAATTCTAGTATGACAAAATATTGGTCGATTTGTTTCCTCTTTCACCGGCGCCACGTAACACTGACTGCTAAAAGAAAACTCAAAGTGTATAAAATAGAGAGTAAAAGTGTAGCGTCCTGTGGCACAGGAATAAATATTTAATGTGTGCACATATGTTTCATTTAATAGTTAAAGTACCACGTTTTGGTTAATTTAAACCATTTGGAATATTTAAATAGTAAATAATAAATATCATCCTGGTTTCTCTTTAAATTTAAGCTTTAAGCTCGTGCAGTTAGGAAATGCAATCGGATTGCAATTAGAGAGCTGCTGCACGTGGGCGGCGGCGCAGCTGCTTTGATCGACGACACATTCGATTCAAATTACGAACGACTCACCTTATCTACACCAGTTTCCGTCGAGTCTCTAGATAATCTGTAATGGTGAGTAAATTAACGTAAACCTGTACAGCTTATAACGATTTGACAGCTTTGCTTTACAAAAAATAATTTTGTACATGAGACTACCGCGCCCAGTCCTTATTGCCACATTCCTTTGATTCTGAACACTTTTCTACTTGTTACGTAAATGTTACCGTCCCAATAAATCGATCCAAAATACAGTTGATTATATTTATAAAACTCATTTACATTCCACATGACACGTGCGTGACACTGTAAGGCTAGCGTTACTGTTACGTCGCACCCTGACAGAATTTACAGTTTGAAATGACACATGAATGTATGTTTTCAACGGGACAGATAGACGTAACTTTGTAGCACATGTTGTGTCTTGTGCGGTCTGAACTAACTCAAGTCCCCGTAGACGCGGTGATCGCCCCGCTACGGCGCTACGGTCTCGTAGCGGGCTCTACGAAACTTTTAATACTATTGAATACTTCTCTAACCATAGGGTTTGATCAAAGTGGGAAGAAATGGCGATTTCTAATACACTTACTTTTAGTTATAAGATTTGTAGACAAAATGATAGCATGTCACATTCTCTTTTAATTATATAAAGAGTTTGCATGATTTAATGACGTTTAAATTTATTTTGTATCTTTACTAAAACACTAGTTGCAGTTATATTTATGAAAGTCCTATACCTTAAAATATTCGGCGTTTTAGCTCTTCAAGCGAAAGCAAAAACTAGATGTAGTAATTCTGCTGTTACTTTGTGTTGAGCGCCGCTTAAGCGAGTGCCGCGGGACGCAGCCTGTTTGCTCAGAGGCCATTAATAAAGCTTTGTACAAACTCGGTCAGCGCGGCGCGGCGCGGCGCGGCTAAGTGCGCCTCTTTTTGGCAACGAAGCCAATTCGTCGTGAACGCTCCGCGACCACACACCCTGCAGCGCCGTGTGTGGAGGCCCGCAGTTAGTGCGGCTTACTGAAATGTACTATATCCAGCAAATACGTTGTAATGATTTTTAAAGTAAGAATAATACTACAACACAATGTTTTATATGTCTTTCTTTCCTTATCACATACATTATTTAATACGCGGCGCTCGTGGCTTGTGCTTCAATAAAGTTTTCATATGGCTTGAGGTAGGAGCGAGCGTAAAACCTCTTTCACACGAGGCAAAACAGACGATCAATTCTGCAATGGCTTGAACGGATATATGTACTGTCCTGTGTCGGCGTAGTGGAAACAATAGCTGTACTGACACTCTACTGTTCTGCCTCACTCTAATGCCTTGGTGTAAATGAAGCTTAAGGAAACGGACATCTCTGTGCTCATCAATATTTCATCGGGAGGCAATACAGAGCGCCGGGTTGAGTTGCCGCGTCCGTTCCGCCACAACTTTTCAAATTAAATCCAAGAAAGTGGCTATACTACTTATATATAGGCTTTTAAATTACAGTACATTTTAAGTCGTAATGAGTTTTATACTGTTGGGAAGTATATGGAGCAAGATTAGGTTTTTCTTGAAAGTTTTCAAGTCGCGTTCCATTGTTACGTGTACCTTAACGACTTGACTAACTTTGCCGTCATTAGATTCTAATTTTCCAACTCGTTTTCTTTAAGCAGGTCTTCGTAGTAAATTAAGCTATCATTACTAGGGTAATTTGCCGTGAGTTTTTACAGTCGATATAACGTTTATGTAACTATGTTAATTCTGCGAGTGAAAGGGATGATAATGTATTTTTGTATGATTGTTTTAACAAATTGATTGTAAGTCGTTCAAGTACTGTTTGATATTGGATGTCAGCTTTGATCGCCACTCGACGTTTGGAGCGGCGCCGGCCGTCCGCGCCGCTTCCCGTGTTAACATTTATGTATCGAATGTTAACACGAACAAGTACCAGTCAAATAGAAGTTTGATTTTGAAAACAATATCAAGTGTAGCTGCATTTTGTGTTCTGTAACTTTGTCAATATACATATTAATGAGGGAAATTTCGGTTAATAAATTATGTAGTTTACATGCCTTAATTAAAAGAGTAACAAACAATTTAATGAATGATTTTTACTAAAAGAAGCCTCATTAAGCAGTTGCATTTTATATCACGTTAATTTAGAAATAAACTTCATTTTAATGATGTAATTTAATAACTAGATCATTATTGGTTTTATGTTTTTTGCTCATTAATGCAGCTGGTGTTTTTTTTACAAAAAATAACTTTGATATGCTTACATAACGTAACCAAAAAGTTTGTATGTAACATCTGTTGTTAACATGTAATGAAACAGTGGCATGTATAATTCAAAACGCCTCTCAGCCTACCTTCCTACAGCCTCCTACTTAAGGTTTTTTATATAGTCAAACAACCTTTCGTAGGCTTTTGTTTTGTCTAAGCATTCGACAAACGCTGTATTTATATGACCTCGGAGTTTTCTGCACACGTCAAATGTCTTATATGTTTCAATTTCTTTTTGTTGTTAGACGCTTGTCCGCGGTCTCCTACCATTCCCATATTGCCACATGTTGTTATCAGCTTCATTCTCTTTGAAAGGACAGAGGCAAAACATGTATGCATAGAAATTGTCACTACGGTCCAAACTCACAGACGAAATAATACCTGTTCTTGTCGCAGTGATTCTAATAGCCGTACTCAGTGTGCCTTAGTGACCAATTAACGACTCAGCGTGCGGCAGTATAACAATCAAAACACCATTATTAATTGGTCTTCCCCATCTAATAAGGTATAGGGTAGTGTGATAGCATGTCCCTTTCTGTTATGAACGTCAGTATATACTTAATTATATGTACATAAGGATAAATCGACGAATAGACCATTTACTTCGTTACATAATTCCGTGGCATCCTCGGGCGCTGCTCTCCGCTCCCTCGGCAACTCAATAATTACCTCCCAGTTTAAACTGCGCGCAGACAGGGGGCGCTAGGCTTGATTATGTCTTAAGTTCCTTCATAAACTATAATACATTTTTTTTTAAATCTCACGTATATTATAAAAAATATCTCTTCTTTAAAGGCCGGCAACGCACCTGGTCCTTTAGTGTTGACGATGACCATGGATGTCGTGAACCACCTTTATCTTCGCGCCGCTCGTTTGCCCCGTTCTCTTATAGCAAAACAAATTAAAACAACGTTTTAAATTCTGTCTCAAACATATTTGTAGCTCTTATTGTATATGCGTTTTATCTTCGCATAGTATATTTCTCGTTACTCTTCTGCGTACGTTGTGTTGAACTTCGTGATCGAGTCTCGAGTCTTTCTATGCGCACTCGAATACGTGTTTTATATGAAAATTTAAGACAATACAATGTCAATGGAGAAAGACCGAATTGTTTTACAATTTGTACGTTTGATTAGAAGTTCAATTAACAAACTTATGTGAGTTCATTGACGTCGTTATACCTAGCTTCTAGACAGTTCTGTACTCATGTTTGTATGTGTTCATATATGTATATACGCACGTCTGTATTAACAAAGAGTGAGTGCGGAGACGAGAGCTAAACCAATCAAGTGTTGCGGCTCAGTCGCCGGAGCGCGCCGCATCCGCTCGAATGAGGTTACCTGCAAACTACTCACAAATTGCAACAACAAATACCTTTGTTAGCTAAGTTTGTTTGCAGCGACCTCGAAAATGACACGGATCTGGATGAAGCTTGACACATAGGTAGATTCCAGCCTGCAGAAGCGCATAAGTATGTAAGTTTGTAAGTTTCTTTTTTCGATTCCGCTCAGCCAGCGACAATTAGTATCCATAGGTAAAGAAAAAACTTTGCACCACTTTCTAAGAAGCTCGTGCAAACAATTCACATTTTATATGCCACGGCTGGATGTATGTAGCTGTACATGCGTTTTATGATAATGTAAGTGAGGGCATTATATTGTGAACGAGGCCCGCGCCGAGCTCTGCTGAGCGCTAATGAGTGGCCATTAGCGCGCCCCGCGGCCGCGCTCGCCGCGCTCGCCGCGCTTATGCACTACCCGCCGGTGCTCAGCCTGCACTTAGCGCATGGAAGTGAAAAATTAACATTCAACTATGTAAATGAATGTTTTTAACTTATATTTTTTGTAGTAATTAAGTTGTTTAAATGTTCATAAGAGACTAACTCGTCCAATATATTTTTCTTAATCGACACCTTGCTGCGGCGACCTCGGCGCGGCGCGCCTCTCATCCGGCGTCTTTCAACCCGACAGCAGTCGCTTGGAGCCGACTGCTCCCCTCGCAGGCTTTCAACCGAACCTCTCGGAGTGTTTTCAATCAATTGCGTCTATTGGAAATCAACAAGTTTACTCTCAGCGACTTGCACTTACATTTTGTAGGATTAGCTCACTTGTGATGATGGTTTTAAAAGATGCCTCTGTTTTACAATAATCTCTTTAAAATAGTGTGTAAAAATATGTAATAAAATAAGTGTCCAAACCGTAAGTAATTTATAATGTCATACGTTCTTCCGACTTTCGCAGCAAACGTTTTTTTATTTATTTTTTGTTTTCCACGAAATTAATCAACGTGAAGTGTTGTCTTGTAGGTCTGATGCCCCGCCAAGATTACTTACGTTTATTTTACTTGGTACGAAAGTAAAGAAAGCCAAGTCCGCAAACGAAGCAGAACATTTACCCAACGCTGGACTTTTTGTCGGAGTGTTACATAAACAGAGATAAGTGAAAGGATCAATGTAATTAAAACAAAATCCGGCCGACACAGCGGCTGAGCCTTGCCTGTTGGACGAGATAAGGGATAAATTAGTCGCGCGTTTGTGTTCGTCGCAAGTCGCGTCGCGTCGCATTGCAATTGTCGCGATACACTGACAAGGGGTTACTCGTACGTAAGCAAGAGGTCTCGACCGATAGCACCGCCTGCGAGGCTCTCGACCCTGAGACTGTGGGCTGGCTGTGCCGTGTCTGCAGCCATGTCATGGAAAATGATCAAGAAATGCTTAAGACGCGCTCCTACGTCGATTTTTATTGGCTGAAATTGAATGTCGAGAGTCTTGCTTTGTATCGTTTGGTTGTGCACAAGGGAGAACGAGAACGAAAGCAGAAGAGAGACGCACCCGCTCGGGTGCATCTCTCATTAGCCTGAATTATGTTCCATATTCTGTTGTAAATACAGAGACAATATAATTTTAATATTAACAAAATTGCAAACGTGATTTTTAATTTGTATTAACTTGAAATGTGTTAAAGTCCTAAATTAAATATAAAAACATGAACTAAAACTTCAAAATATAAAGCAAATACATAATAGCATACGCAATACGCAAAGATGCGGGCAAATGTAGGTACGGACGTTCGCTAGAAATATTGACGAGGTAAGTGGCGACGTGAGCCCAACATGAAGCGCAGCGGCGGCGCGGCGGGAAACGCCCGGGAACTGCAATCTTCCCGGTATTCAGATAAAGTGGGATGCGCGCGTACGGCTCTCGCGAAGGATTAAAATTAACTAGTAGCGGTGACCGCACGCAGATTACCGCGGCCGCCGCACTGTCTCGGGGCATAATCCTTTCTGCTTCAGTATTATTCTAGTACTGTTCGAATGAATTCTCTGTTCTGTGTGACGATCTGTGTCACAACACATGCGAGTAATGTTTAGTGGTTGCTCGTGTCCGCAGCACGTCTTAGTAAAATAATATTTACGTGAATACAAAAACATGAAAAGATGAAATGAAATAATAGTTCACTTTACTTTAATACACGTGGTATTCAAGTACTCTGTTCAAAGGTTAAAGGCACAGTTTGTGACATTTATCAAATCTGGAGCATCGTCCATATCGACCTCGGCGACCTCTACTGCTGCTGACATTTTAAGGTTTACATAAACGTCATTGGCTTGTTGAATATTTATCAGACGTACATTATGTTTTGTAGAATAATTTATAACTTCGTCCAATAAAATCAACGTGTTATTATTTTAACATACTAGCGATTGCTCGGGACTTCTTCAGAGGAAAATTAAAAAAATAAAATTTAGCCTATGTTACTCCTGCGTACTTCAAATATCTGCCAGTAAAATTCTGGTCAATATCGGTTTGGCCGTTGCTCCGAACGAACGTGAATTTGCAGACAGACAGAAAAACAGGCAGAAAAAATGGATTTTCGTTACAATCAACGTAAATACATCGTCCGCGACATACGTCACTACTGGTGTAACGGAGACACTCGAATTTTATTAATGATATTGATAATAGTAAAGAGGACTAGACAAGGAATCAGTTTAAGCAAGTCGTTTGATCTGCGAAATGAAAGAAGCTGGAGAAGTTAAACTGAACAATAAAATTCAATTTATTGGCGTTAGGTCTCTGAGCGATCTGATGTGGTCGCTTTGCTCTGACCTTTCCTACGTCCTAATCTTATTCCGATATAGACTTTATTTAAAGGGCAATACAGTTCACTTTCAATAACATTTCGCGGCAGAGCACGCCCCTCGGCAGCCATTAGTGGTATCTAAGTGCACTTTTCTATTTAATTTTCTTTGACTATAATAATATTTCGCTGATTCAACACGAATAACGTTTTACTGCTGTAACTTCTATTTTCTCGTCTAGAACATTTATATCGGCTTCAATCTTGTTCGATTTTCTCATTGTAGGTATTCTATGTAAAATGCCTCTACATGGATTGTAACAGAAACACTTTTCAGATTGTTTTCTTTATATCAACTCTGTTGAACAATAACCTGTTTGTTTAAAATATTGCGAACTTACTTTTATTTGTTTTGTGTACTAATTTTGTAAAAACAATTATAATTAAAAATTAATAGTGACGATTTCCAGAGAAATTACTAATCTGCATATTTTTGTCCACAGGTAAGTCTCCGAAATGCCACAGGATTACATGTAAAGACTGTTTAATTATTTCAAACTGTTTAATTTTTTCAATTTGAATTTTTCGTGTTACACTGATGTTCTCGTTCAAAATTTTATATGCCAGCGCCATCTGTTGAAAGGACTCTGTACTACGACGTGCTTTTTCACTTTCAGTGCTGCCCTCTACGGAGTTCTCGTATAGACAGCAAATCCTTGTGGTAGTTTGCCGGCTTGCGTATAGATGGCGCTATTTGTTATCTGGTAAATTAAATAACAAATTAGTAATTGACAAAAAAAACATGAAATACAGAAACAAAATTAATATGACAGTTGTATATCAACATTGAGGATGAAAAAGCTAAATATTACGGAGAAAATTATTGAACCTTGTAAATAACCGGGCTTGATTTATTTCTAATAGGAAACAACTCTACGATTTATCGGTAAACATAGGTTTCAGATGTAGAGAAGATGATTTACGATTCACTGAGAGCACCATAGACTGAAATTATTCTTGTTAGACTGAAATATATTTGATTTAATTTATATTTAGGCAAAACCAAAAGGGATTAAAGCAAAATTTTGTCGCGTATGCAAGTTTATTTGCTTATTATCTCAATTACTGTACTATAGTTCTTTTTAAAATCCACAAACGGAAAGTGAAAAATGTCACTTGTGAGGTTGTTAGATGTGAGTGTTGCCGATGTTTGTCACGCTTGGGAAGGGGCGGGGGAGGTGGCGACTCTCGCCACGTGTCGCGGGTTGCAGGACGCCGCCGTGCCTCCTCGGCGCGCTGTGCGCCTGGTACTCAAGGCGCGCACTTGCCTTATTTGCCCGTGTGCCCGCGGGCGGCGGCGCTCGCCCCCGTCTCTTTCGTCCCGGCCATGTATTGTGTTCTAGTTTGATGCGTTTTTGCAATGTATGAGATATTTCAACTATATTTCTTACATATTTCAGGAGCTTATATTTTGTTTGTGGTCACCGCTCGTGTTCTGTATTCGATTATGTTCACGTCCATATATTTCAGAAGCATTAAGTAGCTAGGTGCAATCTACTTCCGCCTAAGTTGTCGTTCTCTCTGTAAACAAATGTACTTTGTTTAAAATGATTGTTTGATCGTAATGAGTTAAACGATGTCATATAGATTATAGGCGTTATTAACACCGTCTTATAACCGAGTGAGCTGAAGGTTATCCGCGCGACTGCCTAATAACAAAAGTTATCATGTTTATTGAAGCGTTATGGAACTTAATTACTCCGAGGTGGCTGGTTTAACTTGTAAATACGTGGGAGGTTTAATTTAACGTTTTAGAGATGAAGCGGTTTAACCTTCACAAAGCAATTAACTCTGTATTATGTTTTATTGTCATTTACAACAAGTGCAACAGTAACAATGAATTGATCGATGTTTGCATTCTATATTTAATATAACTGTTAAAACCAAGTTGTAATTATCCCGTACGTCGTAAAATATACTAAAAGTTGATTTTGGTAACATATAAGAAATTTATTTGGATGATGTTTTTTACATTTCAAAGTAAAGAAAGTCACTATTAGTGTGCGGGCGAGTACTAGAGGTTCATGAGCGGGAAGAGCTGCGGCCTTGAGTCTCCTTTGAGTGCGGCTCGCGAGACGCTTTGTTAGTGCGGATTCCCGGCGGTAAATTAGTCTCCAGTAGTCGGTGCGCCGCCGAGTGCTCCGCAGACTCCGAGCTGGTTCTGTGCGCCTGGTATTATGATACAATTATTTCGGGATTACTTTGTCTTTTTCTACACAAACTTTCAATTGAGAAAATTTTCATTGAACTAGAGATTCCTTCAGTTTGTCATTGAATGACCCCCTGTATCGTTTTATTAGAAAGGGCGTATCCAAAAGTTTACTGACTGCATAACATGCGTTACCGCCGCGTCGGCGCACGCAGGTAGGCGCAATACCTACTTCTACTTTGACCTATATTTTCTTTGCATGACTTGTAAGTGGGTTGGTTGTAAATCTTCAGATATGCATGTAAGGGAGAAATTCATATTACATTAAAAATGTACCGTTCCATGTCGTAAAATAGTAAGAAAAGAAGATTTAAAATGAATAGACCATTGCTGTTTGTCTATTAAAAGTTTGCTTACTTATCATCAATTTATCTAAGATGTTTTAAGTAAATAAGTCGAAAACAAAAATGTATTTTGGAGGCGCCGGGTATCGATCCCGGTACCTCTCGCATGCTAAGCGAGCGCTCTACCATCTGAGCTACGCCCC
>JAODUI010000015.1:5265004-5277263 GCA_027563995.1 Papilio gigon | reverse complement strand
TTGGAGGCGCCGGGTATCGATCCCGGTACCTCTCGCATGCTAAGCGAGCGCTCTACCATCTGAGCTACGCCCCCTGTTGGTATTTTTACGAAATCATTGGACATAAAGTAAAGTCACGTGTAAACCTTTCATTTTCAATATCTATTATGTAACATTCGCTAGGTATCAATGTAGAATGAATGTTGCATTTGCATTCGTCGTTACACTGAAGGTGGCTCCAGCTCGCGTGGCCTCGACTATTTTAAAGAATAAAAGAATTATACCTCTGTTCGGATCCCGCAGGGCACGAGCCGACCCTCTCATTACTCCAGGCTTGCGGTGGGGCGCGCCAACTCTCTGCGGTCTTGCATATTGTATGCCATATCATAACGACGCCGCAGCGAACTGCACGGGTATCAAGTTAAACTGCGCTCTGTATGGACTATTAACACAAGGACTGAATGAATTTTGCTTTGCATATTAATATCATGTTTATTTTGTAGTTGTACATACCGTATATATAACAATAGACATTGTTAACATGAAACTTATTTAATAATATTATTGTCGGTGTTTCCATCTTTATTAGGAAATTCGATGAGCGTTTACGTCCTGTGCCGAACGCTACAACGCCTCCTAGCGGCACAACGGACCAACGGTCGTCAAATTTGCACAACATAGCACATAACACATATGTACACGTGACTGCACAATTAGCTGACGTCGCCGGCAGGAGCGCACTCCGCGCGCGCTGCTGCACGCGGCCCAGTGGACAAATAGCTGCGCACAAAATTCGACTTGAACATAATTTGCTGTGAAATAATTCAACACGGACTCTCGCTACTAGATGGCGTTGGTTTTGGTTCCTTGTTAGTAATTGCTTGGTCACTTCTGCAGCGTCATAATTATTTGTGCAGTGCAAGTGTTGACACCCGTGTCATACCTTAGTTATAAAAATAGTGCGACAAGCTTGTTTAGGCCTCTCAGAAAGAAAACTAGCTGTTAGTCTTGTCAGAAAATATACAAAACAAGACAAGACAGCAACGACATAGATCTTATGGGCATTTTTTAAAATTGACAGAGGGGCCCTAGTGAATTGTTGTTTAGTTAGACTCGTGCCCACCGGGACGGTGAACTTTGTCGGTCAACTCTACAAAAATATACAGTGGCATGTCGGTACTTGAGAGCAAACGAGAAGATATCTATATGTTTTCGTACAGATGTTTCGTCACATAGAAACCCAAGATGTTGTTCTGGTACAAGTGAGCAACTCAGATCTGAATAGTTGCGCGTATTTCGATCTAGCTGCAATGTTTCATAACGAAACCTGTAAACTGGATACTGTATGTAAAGACATGTCGATATTAAATCGCGGCACGTGTTTCCGAGTGATTTCTTGTTGCTATCTAGGAGTCGGCGGCGCGGTGTGCAGCGACCTTTGCCGCTCCAATAACTACCGGAGTCAGCATATATCTGCCATCATCAACACACATCAGAGGGCTTGTATTTGTAATGTATTAGTGAGTTATTGGAGCGAAGGTTTTGTTCCACTTACTGCTGCAAGGTCACGGTAACGCTGATTACTTTTTTTAATCTGTATTTATTTTATACGATTTCATAGATATTAAATACACCAGTCGTTCTTGTACGTGTGTGTTTTCAATTTGATAACGCATACGCGCTCCCGACTGTGTGGAACAGTTTAGTTTAAATATCCACTCAATGATATGTACAGGATTAGAAATGAGTCTTGCCGTCGAAGCTTTCGAGAAGTGCGGTCAGTAACCGCAAGGAGCGGTCGAGTTGGTCACGAGTTCGAGGATCATGTGGTAAATTAGCTAACAACCTCACGAAAATTATCTCGGCTCTTACTCGTGTTTAGGGTAGCTAGTGACCTATTGGGCGTCGCGGTGTCACATGATATTCATGCTCCCGCGGCGCCTACAATGACGAAGAGGAAAAAAAAAAAGCTAGTGACCTACAAAACGAAGCCCAATCTGTATTTCGTTTGTCGATCTAGGCTCTAAATGTATCTTTAATATATTGTTTACGAATTTCACATTCAATTTATTGAACAAATAACGTGAGATAAAAAAAGTTATATTTAATTTGCAAAAAGAATTGGAGGCGCCGGGTATCGATCCCGGTACCTCTCGCATGCTAAGCGAGCGCTCTACCATCTGAGCTACGCCCCCTATTGCTTTACGTTCCAATTCAACTCTCATATTGTCGCCGGCACGTGAGCGAGGACAGTAAATGCCTTTCACTTGCTCAACAATGCCCGCGCACCTTGATAAGTCACACATAAAGGACACCCGTTGTATAATTTTGCATCTAATTATTATTTTTTCAGTCTTTATCTTTAAAAAATATGAAATATAGCCGTTTGGTAATTTGCAACGATTTTCAAACAAATACATCATTTGTACTACATCCAACAATCTCTTTATTGTTATATTAAAGCAATTGAATATTGACCTTAACTTGTGCCTTTATTTCTAGAACTTCATAGAACACTGCAAAGGTTTCTATACTCCAATTGTTTGTCATATGTCATTAAATTAAACCAAGTCGAACAAACCAAAGTTTTCATACCGTCGTCGCGGCGGCGGGCAAGCTGCGCTGAGAGCGCATTATGTGCCATCAAAAACATTTTATCATGTTAAGTTCGTCTTGTTGGCTTGATTTGGTTCTCAGAATTGCCCGCACTGAAGCTTTTGAGAATACTTGTTCAGTGAACCGCCGCGACGACGCGGCCGATGAAATACGACATGTTGAATATATTTTTCTAATCAGATGAAAACATATTAAACTGCTTCAAAGGGACTATTTTCCAAAACACTTTAGTAAATTATTGGGCAGTGTTACACCGTCCTGTCGATTCCGGTTTAAGAGTCATTTAAGATATTAACATCTTTTACCTTTAATGTTTATTTCGATATATATATATATATATACTCGAGTATTTTGGTAAAGGAGGGTTTGAAATGTCCGGAAGAAACTCGGAGATGAATTATGTAATTTCTTTCGCAAAGGTCCTGATAAATAAATTATCGCTACAATGAGGGTGGGGCAGGATTAAGGACCGCGAGGGACGGGGGGGGGGGTCGCCCACTGGTCGCGTTTGTTTCGTCGCCTCCGCTCGCCGATAAGCCGGCAGTGTTAATGCTGAAGGATGCTTTGCCGGTATTTGGCGCTGTTGAGCGAAATTGATTTTTTGCGTTGTCGCTCATCGCTGATTTTGTCTCCGATTATGCCACTTTAAAAATAAACGAGACTAAAATGATTTTGCCGGCGCTGCTGAGAAGCGATTGAAAGAATTTAGTGTTCTGTCTTAAAATAAATAACAAAGGAGACCCTAGAGACGAAATTAAACATCTCAAATAGATCTGATAAAGATTACATTAAGTGAAGTTAAGTTTCCGACTCAACGCTTCGATAAATAACTATAGACACCTTTGATTACTTTTAAACGGCGATAAAAGATGTCCTTCGGCAATATATTATAATAGGACAGTCAACTCGCCAAGTTATGAGCGCCCTCTAGGGGTTGAAGGACCTCCTTTTTGCAGCTGGCCGAACTGCCGCCGCTCCCGGCCGCCGATCGAGCGATTGGTCACGACATAGTTCAACAACAACAACTTGTTTGTCTTCATTTTATCCTAGTTCTTACAAGTGAAGTTCGATGACGTACTTTTCCAAGATGGCCGAGTTTTGTTGATGAGTGAATATTGAACATTTTAATAGCCGTAGAATTGAAACCAAACATAACTGTGAATAAACCAAGAGTCGTATATAAAACACAACACGTTTTCAATTGATAAGTAATGTAGATCATTCATATATTTTTTGTTTATTATTTATTACTCTACGTTGTACAATGAGGACAGGAAAGGAAATTACAAAATACAAATCCCAAGATTCTTCGTAAAGTCCTCGGAGGTCCTCACTGTCGTGTCTGTGTGAACCTGCGCTTTGAACTTTGAACTTCCTGAAGCTTTTTGTTTACACTAATTTAATATTGTTATTACATTTTAGGGGAATTATGAAAGGTAGACCTTTAAGGAAAATAAAGTTTAACGTACTTTGCCGGCTGAAGGGGAAAATTTGTCGGCGGGGGGACGAGGAAATCCTTTAATTTGATTAGTTGGACAGGATTTTAATTGACTTTTTCGTTGCGTTTGACGAGTGGCGCAGCGCCGCCACGGGGGTCTGGACTTGAACGAGTTGTACGCGGGATACCACACGTCGTTCAAAGTTCATTGAACATTGCTTTATATATCTGTAACGTTCACATTAACGGCATTAAAAGATCATTTAAAACGTCCTAAAATATTCGGACAATATCGCGATGCACAACACGTTTAATACATTCAAACAACTAATATCGCCTCCCGTAGCGTATAATTTATCTTCTCTTAGCGGAGAGTGACCTGTAAGGAGTGAGTTGGCCCGCGCTTCTTATAACGCCTTTGACGTTTCTGCGCCGAGCCGCGGTCTGAGACAGTCCTTTGTGAATTTATGATGAAGACATAAACCCTAAGGATGCTATGCACTAGTACCTATCGCACAAGATATTTTTCATTTTGTAAGCCGCGAGCAACTTGTCTGCTAATGTTTTGCGATAAAATTGTACTTGACACCACATTTGTAGGACCCTCGTTTGGAAGTTCTGGAGACAGACAAACAACGCGGCTGAGAGGCAGGAAGTTTCACGAAAACCGCACGATAGTGTAATTTACACGAGACACGAGAGTTAGAACGTCGCGTTAAACAACGATCACTCGCATCACAACCTGTAACATCACTGATTGCTTCTGTAACGACGAAGAGTGGCGTAGTTGTTTCATAATGATGTATTAACGAACACGTCAGTCGCGCAGCTTGCAGTGGCGCCGGCCTCAGACATCGAGGCAGAAGCCAACTTTGCTCCAATTACGTCGCGGACCCCGCCCGAGGAATCTATTAAAATGTAATGAGTATTATGTCGCAAACAATATTTCAAGGAAACCTCATGTTGCATTCTCGCCATGTCGTCGTTGAAGTGCACTCCGAGGCCCATTTACTAATGTCCGGTAATATTCGCAAAATACTACAGGTTTGAGAAATGTGCCGGCTGCTTCTCGGCACTATAAGCGGGATACTATAATCTACACAACTGGCGCTCAATATCACGGTTATTTTATCAGGAACGCAAAATCTCAATGCAGCCTCAGTTTAAAGTTTAACGGGGCTAGGTGCCATAACACTTATCTTAAATTTTTGATGAGCCACCTCACGCCGCACGCCGCACGCCGGCTTTCTAATAAAAGGCGGCTTGCGGTGACCTCTCCAGTTGATAGAAGCGAAGTGGACGGCAAATAGCCGTTTATGCTTAGATCTTCTATCCAACATCTATTTACTGGGAGATTCTTGCTTTTTACAAAACTGGTCTTAAATGTAAGAAAAAAAAGTCGTATACAGACAGAGTATGATCATTAACATAGTCGGAGTGAGTGCTGCGGCGGCCACGTTTGTCTGTTGTAAGTACTTTGTCTTATATCGATAAATGCTCTTTGGATGTCGGTGAGCGACGCGTCGCGGCGGTCCGCGGCCTGCTGCGCCGGTCGCTGCCTTCGCATCTCTTTGAATAATCAGCCCTGAGTTATTTATTTACTCAACCCTCAACCCTTTGATATTTCAGTTGCTAAGGGATTAATGATGTCTTGCCGAGTTTGTTTACACATTTCATTCGCTATGTTTGATTCTAGTGAGGAGCAAATGATGGCAAAGCAATGCATGAAGGTTAGTAACTTTAGTTCAGATCGTTTCGCTAGTGTACTGAGATGCAATAGTTTAAGTCGATGTATCAGAATTGATTTGTATAAACACAAAATATGAGATGAAATAGCAGAGCAGAAATAAATGGAGTGTGGCGGTGACGATAGCCGCAACTATCGGCTGCAGGCTCGCTTAAACGTAACCAGGGGAATATCAGACAGCGATCGGCCTCTCGTCTCATTAGCTTTCCCAATAAAATAATTGAGAGTTTCTGCGGCGGGGCGGGGGCGCGAGCGGGGAACCATCTTCTGGCGCTGGGGATGGGCAGGGGTGGGCAGGCTCTGGGCGGGCGGCGCGCAGTGCTGGCCCGCCCGCCGAGGGAGACGCACGTGTCACGCGCTGCGTCACGCGACGCGACTTGACGTGTTGCTCGGTTATCATCACCGCGTGATATAGAAGCGTCAGTGGTAACACCCTCGGGGACGTAAACACCTCCGATGCCGTTAGCGATGCGTTGACGTTGGCGGAATCGGCAACGAGATTTTAGAAAAGCTTTCGTGAAATCTGTCAGTATGTCGCATCGCTAATAAATGGATTACGTGGAAAATTTATTTTAGCTTTTCAGTTGTATACTTTTTCATTAATGAATTAGAAGCTTTGAAGCTAAATATGACGATACAATAATTTCTGAAGTATTCAAGACAGAAGTTAACTGGCAGTCATGTGTCAAAGGTTTATTTTATTCGAGTAGGAAATCTTCACATGAGTTAAGCATACTAAACGCATTAATTTGCTTATTGATGTTTTCATCTATTTTTACACTTACAGAATATTTTATCGCGTCTAGTGTTTTACAGCATATTTTCTAAAACATATCAATTAAATAAATTAAAATATTAAATACAATATAATCCAATAAAATAAGCTTGTTCGCTCCCATGTCATAACAGTGGAATGACATTTTAAGGAGGTAATGTGCAGGGTGTCAGGAACCTAAAATCTCTTAGTCAATCGTAACACAAGGACTATGAGCCCTTAACAGCAGGCGTTGGTGCTGCGGCCGGAGAGTAATTAGCTGCTTAGCTTCGATTCTGCGAGAACACATTAAGGATTTATAACGCAGTCGGAATCATTCGCGAGTGTCTTGACGGCGTTCGTCAGCGGCTCTTGAGAAGCATCAGTTGAATCATTAACGAGTCGGTGCCCCCCCCCGCTCCCCCCTCTGTGGTCTGTTCACTGAATAAATGAATTTAAATTCGGTCTCGCCGCGCCCACGGCTTTTAATCTCAAATTGATTATTTAATTTAATGATTACCCAGAGTAAGGACTTAGTTTTCTTCGCGGTCGCCATTCCATCGACGAGCGCTTGATATACGTGTACAGACACGTCATCTCAATGATCTCGAATGGTTAGTGTACACTATACTGTAAAAATAGTCATAAATTTAGTTGTCTTTCTGAACTCGTCTGTATTTAATTCCCAGGCACTATGTGTAGATCAAGTAACGTTGTCATTCACTTCAATAATGAACAAGAGTACTCAACATTCAATATAAATTTCTCCTAAGTTATTATGAACGATTCCGCGCGTCCGTCCATTGCCATAAGTGGTATTAATATTCTGTATGACAATACTTTGCAGGCTGCTTGGCAGCAGGCCGCGGGCTACCGGGGTAGGCAGTCACGTTTCCTATTAGGGCAGGCGGTTAGGGGAAGGCGCAGGGGGATGTTTGCGAGGGCGGAGAGAGATGCGAGACATTTGTCTGTCGGGACGTAATCAACGATTGTTTTTGTCCGCAAATACTTTAGTCCGTGTCACTTTACATACCCTCTACACCTCGCTGACTCTCAGTTGATGCAACAAGACGTAGACTAGAGGAAACGAGAACAATTATCTAATAAATGTCTCTTCACAAAAGTACACGTGAACTGTTTATATTGGATAATCACTTAAAATCAGTGAAATGACGTCACATAATTGTCAACATTTCAGTGGGAGCACTGACTCGCCAACAATTTGATATTTGCATTTAAATACATTCAAATGTTATTGTCACGTTTAATTTCTAAAACAATGGACAGACTGCAGTTGCAATGAAACAGCAGCGGCGACTGCATTGGGCTCCGATTATAAAATACATAATTAAATTCAGTTAACTTTCATTGTCTAGACAATTGCAAAAACTAGAGGTCGCTCATTGTTTCAAAATTAAACAGAATTCATAATTTAAGGTTCCTTTTTATTGTCGAAGAAAAGCGGTTCAAAGTATTTGAGTTACTTATGTCAATCAGCTGCGCAGCCGAGCAATGATTGTAGACTTTCGTTATGTCATGAAGGAGTATAAGAGACGATTTAACCGCGTGTGAGGCGCTGCAGCACGTCCTAGACGGCGCAATATTGCAGAGCTATTCTTCAATATTGTTCTATCGTGTTCCGATGCTTCCTTGTCACCGTATTTATTCTCCGTACAGCGCGACAAGGATTATTGAGTCGCTCGCAGTACATTGAATGCGTTTCTACTATTCAATTGATTTTACATTCTCGACTGTTGTATTAATTGTGAGACAGGATTGACAATTAGTAACATTTAAGTTCTCAAGTAACGTTTGAACATTAAAATGAAGAATAAAAACAATAATTCACCTCGTTATAGCCGATGGGCGCCGTTTGCAAACGCAATTACGCTAACTGCTTTCCGATTTTAAAATTGCCAAACAAATTATTATAATTAATATTCATAATGAGGTTGACTTTCGCTGCCGGTCTCGTTGCGCGCCAAATGTTCCATTCACTTCACACATCAACGGACACGCCGAGAGTGACGGTTATGTTACCCCTATTCATGTATTTAATTGTGTCATTTTTGTCGCATTTACGTCAAGGTACAGTGTCATGCGAGATAGCCTTTATTTTGTAAGATGGATGTCCCCGCAGCAATGTTTTCTTTTCGTTTTTTTTAAATACGTAACCTCTGACTTCACTTTAGATGCTGTCGCGTACGACGTACATTGTCACGTGACACTGCATATCTTCCACAATGGCTCGGAGTAGGCGTTTAGAATGATTGATGACAGTCGAAAGCTAACACATTTCACTGCCAACTTTCAAATAAACCGTACCAGAAGTTATATTTGGATACAGGGTGTTCCACTGATGTTTCCTTCCGACTCAATACTTGTATGTTGTGTACAGGGTGTTATGTCAGAATGGAATTCTATCTGGTGATCGGGCTGGCTGTGTTGTTGTACTCCTTCATCGCCTTCCTGTTGAACCTGAAGGTGTGGGACCCTCAGGGGAAGTGCCAGTGCGAGGAGTGCGAGCTTCTCTATCAGAAGACCAAGAAGACCAAGACTGTACCCACCTTGTCCTTCCGCGTGGACACCATCCAAGAAGAGGCCTAATATTAATTTTGTGTCGTAAGAGACTAGACATAAGTATAGTGCCAAAGTTAGGGTTAAACTTTCGCTCAATATGGTTTAGTGCTTTTGTGGTCTTTGAATTCAACTGATGAACATTGATGTCTGATTGACTGTAGGAATACCTAAGTTTCTTGAAAAATAGAACGATTGACTCCAAAGTAACAATATAAAGTAAGATAGAGTAGTGCGTTGAGTTGCCATGGTGAGCGTTAGTGCGTGAGTGTGGTCAGATGGAGTCGCTGTCGCGCGCGGTAAGCGCGGCGGGCGGCGCGCGGGGGGCGCTGGTGCACGCCAGCCTGGCGGCGGCGCGGCCGCTCGACAAGCGCGGCCGGCACCTCACCGGCACCTTCTGCCTCACCGGGGACACTATGGAGGGCATCATACAGTGCCTCGTCTTCTTGAAAGCTTTCTCGGTGAGTTGATAATTGCCGATGATCTTATTCCGCGCCTAAATTAAAAAGAAATGTGTTTATGATGTTCATGATTAATGGTAAAAGTGAAATATAAGAAGTAAACGTTGGTAGAAGGCGAATTTTCACAAAGCAAGGTGTAATCAAGGATTGCAATTCAATATGTCTATTGTTTGAAAGAGGGCCGCGGAGGGCGTGGCACGGCCACCTCGCCGGTAATTAATGCCGCGTCTTCAAAGGTTATCGAATAATTTCGTCTCAAGCAACGGAAGTGGATTGTAGCATCAGTTAAGTCGTTGACAATTATAATATTAATCCCCATTAATCATATTACGGTGATCTGCGAACAAAGTCAAAGGAGAAGAAACCTCTCGAAGTGTGAAATCATTTTGTATACGCACCCCCGTTATTAATATCATAGAGCCATTTCAAATTCATGTAATACGAACTCTAAACAAAACGTAATGTTTTTTTGTTATACTTTTCTACATGATTGACCTCAGCTCTTCCGCTACACGCAGAAAGTTTTGATACTATATGTCGTTCGCGCTCCTGGCTCGTCACTGACTGCATCTTATATGCAATGGCTTTGGTATATTTTTGTCTGGTAATTTCTTCTGTAGCTACATATTACGTATGTCGGGTAACGTATGATTGATACTGTAATGTCACACTATACCGTGATTCATTACTGAGTTATTAATGATACATCGCGACGCGCTAATAGAACGAAGTGACGTATGCTCGTACACGAGGCCTCGCTGATTTCGACGTCTTACCTCTCTATTGTGAACAGATCCTAATCTATTTAATTACATAAAAAACTACAGTACTTACACCGACTTTACAAAAGTAAACTGTGTGTACTGGAATCTATTGTACAAATGTAGAAATTCTAAAGATTTATTTGCGCTACCTGTTTGAGGTTTAACTAATTTCTGACGTAATTTCTACTAGCATCTTCGCAAACATTTTGTTTAAAGAAATCAGTTTCACAGTTTACGAAAAGATTTGAGAAGATGTTATCCTAAAATCGAAAGATCGAAATAAATATGCAGTCAATTGTACGGCAGTTCTAAGTTTTTCATTCAATAAAAGGCGGGCGGGTGTCGCCTTCGCAAGATAATGGTCAACTCAGCTAATCCCCTGTCCCTCGTCCGGGATAAAAAGTTGGCGATTTGTTTGGTACGGGGGATTATGGATATCTTAATGGAAAATTCAACTCCGACTCGAATCTCTCGTAGTTAAAGTTGGAAAGTTGTTTGGCGATATTATTATATGAAACAGTGCCACATAGCATAAACATTTTTAAACTACCCTGTAATATTTCAAACCAATTATTACGATACGCGCGCTGGCTGAATACTAAAGCTAAAAAGAAGACTATAATAAACACAAATGTACTTGTCTGTGCGTAATGAAAGTGCGCACTCTGGACAGGGCACGCACGCAGTCTCTCCTAGGCCGATTATGTAACAATGACAAACAACAGAATGTACTGAGCAGTGTTTAAGCCTGCCTCGCACTATTTAGCAGCAAGTCCTCCGCGGCTCACTCTCCCGCGCGTGGACAGTGTCTTCGTTAGTAAACATGATCTTGTATAAAATGAATCATTAAGATGTGGCTGGATGGAATCTGATTAACTAGCGCCCCCTAGCGGCTTACTTAGTTAATTATTAAAAGTTGTTGAGCTAATGTATTGGTTGGTTTATTTTCTATCTTACTGTCTTGGAGATTATCGTTAATAAGAGATTTATGTCGCTGACTAATGTTTGTAACACCGCGAACATTTCTATGTGATTTATGAGTTCATTATTACTACACTTCAAGCGTGAACTTCGTCTGTTCGATGAACTTGTTGTTGCCGCCCTGACAGTACTCTGAAATAATGAATACAACTGTATCTGATATTAAGACAGGTATTAACGAAAACCTTAATGATATTTACTTTTGCATTAATTCTCTGACCTTTTCAATTCATTATTTGATCTTTTCACAGAAACAGATGACATTTCAGTCCGCTTCAGTCACCCTCGACATTACCATTTGATAAAATGTTGGAAGGGCTCATTTTATTTCGTCCGATTAAATGTTTAAATTAATTTTACACTAATTAATTAATTTGCATTAGTGAGACTTGTTTATATAATTATTTCAATTTAATTACTGGAACCTTGGTAATATTTTGGTATCAGACTAATTGGCTAACATTTTGCGAGAGTCGAGTTGAACGGGACTGAATCGTTAGTATTATTCTGCCCACCTGTACTACATAGTAACACGTGAGAAGGCCGTTATAAAACCACATTGCTATATGTAATTACACAACCAGCAATAAAAGCTTTGTTCGTGTTAACTTAAATAGTAGCGACGTATTTAAATTGCTAATTCATGTCGTTTGACTTTCAATCAAATATTACAGACCTGAAGGCATTCCCAAAGTTCGGTCTAGACATGAACTGAATATATTACGTGCTTTGTTCTTCGTCTTTCATTTGAATATAATTTGAAGATCTCTGAACTCTTATCTATGTTTTCGAAGTTGACTTTGTTACGTGAGTCTCTTGAACTGCCTATTTTTTAAGATATTGGTGTAGGAACATACACCTATGTATAGAGTTAAACTATTAAAACTTTCGTGAGACATTTCACTATATAACTTATAAAACGGCTTAACTCACGTGCAACTC
>JAODUI010000015.1:5247012-5262515 GCA_027563995.1 Papilio gigon | reverse complement strand
TTCGAGCCCATCGGGGGCTCATCTTCAGGGTGAGTGGGAACGGTACTATCGCGCGTTCGCGGCCCGTCGCTCACTCAAATCAGTCGGTACTGACACCGAGTTGCACGTGAGTTAAGCCGTTTTATAAGTTATACTATGTATAGAGCTCGCTCGAAACTTTTTCCATATAGCTAAAGTAAGGAGATAATCTCCGAAGACGATGTTGTGTGCTGAAGTAGGATTCAATATACGTACTTTATTGAGCGGACAAAAGTTGAGGCGAACCCTTTGCTCAATATTTACTGTTCGATTTGATGAGGCTCGGCGCTGTGCGGTGCCAGGGAGATGAGTGCCGCGTTGAAGCAACTACTCGCAGCCTACAGATCTCTGTTCGCCGTGTCGTTGCCGCGGGGATGTTACGTGCTCCTCTTTTGTTTTAGTTCATTATGTTTCTTTTTAGGCGGGGATAATGCACGTGTATTAGTCTGAAAATTCCGAGAAACGCGAACACTTGATTGAGACACAAAAAACAAAAGGTCCGTACTTAAGATTTAATAGCGCTGTGTTCGGATACAGCATGTCTTCGGCGTAAGTAATACTTGATGCGGCTTCATGTTCGAGTTTCGTTTTAAAAGCATCCATTATATTTATTAGGGATCCCTTGAGCGGACGAAAACTAATATAGTTGGATGTAGAGGCTTCTTATGATAGCGGGAATATTTTTATATTTGTCGAACTCTGCAAATTTATGTAATCTCTTATTTTGTGGCTTTGTCCGCTTCCAAGGGTTATACATGTCAACGGTTCTTTGTGATCTCGGCCTAAGTCTTGTAGGGTTTTAAGCTTTTATATAGTTGTTTGTCAATGTGATACTGCGAAAGGCTTTGGGGAGACCTATGTCCAGTAGGCAGGGGTCTGCTGCGAGAATGTGATGTGGCCCGATTCTAACGCGCGTTTCCACTGCAGAAATATACGAACATATTGTTGTTTCTTTTGGTTCGACCGCCGCCTTTAGTATAAGAATAGTTTATTATACAACTTGTAATGTCCACATTTTTCTGTAATGTGGAGATCCAAATCTAGTTTAGTGTGCCGTACTTAGCCACACCGGATTACATGTTAGGGTGTGTGTGCATGTGGGAGGACATTGATCAGCTCAGTCGACAGCGGCGCGTGTTTAGCGGGCCTTAGCGGCGGCAGCTCGGAGTGTCCGTGTGAACAGCGAACTGTGGGCCGTTTGATACACGATTACCATATTTAGAGCTGAGCTTACAAGCTTTATTAGCCAAGGGTTTACTGGATTATAGTTGGTTTGGTATTTTAGAGAATTTAAAACAATGTGTGGGTATACAATTGAATTTCGATGGAATTAAATAACAAGTCTGTGACGAGCCCTGATTAATTTTGTTCAATTGTCTAATATAAATCTAGTTGTTGTTTTTTCAAAGTTAAGCTCTAGGGACTTGTAGACGTAGGTGATGACGTAACAATGCCGACAATGCCGACCGCCGGCATTGCAGCATAATAAAACAATCGATAGATTTCATTTCTGTGCTCACTATTGTATCGAGAGCGCACAGTGACGACGTGAGCGCCTCCCGGCGCGCGCTGCTCCCCGTGCAGGCACGATTGTGCTCAGCAGCTCTCGTTACCTCTCTTACATGTTCACAAACCCCCACAATTAATGTGATCCAGGAAAAATCAGTAATGAGCTACTTTTAATCATTTTGGACGCGTGTGGCAGCGGGCAAAACAAGTACAATTGAATTATACAATTTAGGTAGCTGCATGTTTTTGCTTGTTTGCGATCTTACAACTTTGAATACGTAATTAGACGCGAGCCGAATCTGCGAGGGCTGGGCAGAAATGCACAAAGAGTCCTGATTGGCTGCAGTTTGATTTGACCCAGTCTCTGGCTCTTACGTGACTTGCAACTTTAACTGTTAATACTTGCTAATATCTGTAATTTAATTAATGTTATTTGCTCTCGAGGAACAGGCGCTCTCAGCCCGAGTAGACTTTGATCCAGGTCTTCTTAGTCAGGTCAAGACTCAATGTCAACTTTTACTTGGCTTTTGCTCGTAAATAATAGACAAGTCCTCTAAATGCCAAATAAATCCGGATAAGTATGAAATGTTGGAGCGTTGGCGGCATAACTCGTGTTTACAGTACACAGTAATTTTAATCAGAATCAAACCACGTAGAGTACATTTAGAATTCAATCGTAGCTTCCAAAGGCATAAAATCGGAAAGCAATCAGTTGGCGGCTGTAAACCCCATCACAAATTGTAACAGAGCCGATATTTAAGGCTTACGATTTTTACAATCCCTTCGCTTTTTAACCGATTAATTTGTTATTGAAAAGGGGACGGCGCGATATCCGGCGTCTGAGTTTATGTTGCTGCGAAATTCACGAATTTTCCGTACAAATGTAGTAAATTAACTGAACGTTTGTGTTGTGGGCTTAGTTATTTAGCTATCGCAGATCGAATATTTTACAGTTTTATTACTAATTTTGGTTCTTTAACTGATTAATAAATTGTAGTCGTTTTTTTCTATAAAAAAAATAATGCTTTATATAGAATTTAAATCAATAGTCCGTCCGTACAATAACTGTGTTTTATTATTATTAAAAATAAATGAAACGAAAAGGACCGACTTATTGAATACTGTGAGAACATAATAAAATGTTCACAAACTCCACTGAATTAATTTAATCACGTAAATGTTCAGAATTTCCAAATTGTAATGGACTTCGAAGGAAGTTTTACGAATTTTGATTTGTACTTGCCGGCGGAGTTAGTGCGCGGCCGCGACTCGGGCCGGGCGCGGCGCGGGTGACGCCGAAACAATGCCAAATATCCCGGGATGCCTGTAATTTTAATGACACCGCCCGACTCCGACCGCCTCCGTAACAATAGACGCTGCGATTTATGAACCGAGTTTGTTACTCTGAGTACTTTGGTAATGAATTACTTGTTTCTATATTTTATGTTAATTCAATTTTTTTAAATGAAATCGTCGAATCCTAACAGTATTTAAGTAATTATTCTCTTTACCTCTCTGACATACGAACGTCGAGTTTTCATCAAAATTGTTAGAATAATGTTTTAATGACCTTTCATTACAACCCAGAGCCCCGTCCACAGCTTTACGAAATTGTTAGAAATTCATAAAATCTATACAAGTGTTAATTATACCTTGTTATGAAGGTAGTATATTGTTCCATGTTACGTTAGCATTACGAATTCAGCGGTATCAGAATACACGCGTGTAATGCATTAGTGTCCTATTAATTATGCGCGACGCGTGTTGCTGTGTGCACCCATGTACGCACGCACACGCACACGCACACGCACGCCGCTGGCTGTAATCTCTTAAGACTCGCAGATGATTTTATCGTACAAACGATCCTCCTCAGTCTCCGCAGCCACTGCCTGAATATTTTATTATTCTGCTGCTTCAATTCTATTTCTATTTAACTAAAGTATGTAGTAATGTACAAACTGTACAAGATTGTGTACGAAGGTGGGGAAACACTCTCAAATTTCGTTTTTGTAAAGCTACAGTTTACAATCCTTAAAAAGTATTTTGGGTGCCCCGGGCGCACAATATGCCTTTATTGAATATCAGCCTTTCGATACTGAACTTACTGAACATGGAATAATCTCATTTTGCGTTGCGTTCGCAATACTTTAATAAAAATTCTTCGAAAACTTGCATATTTTAATAAACGCATAAAACGTTATGTATGATGAACGCTGCGCTACATACATTCACGTAAACTCTTTGCCGCCCACATGTCTCTCGGTGTATTTATATCTTGTCTGCTCCGTACAAATGTATCGAAGTAATTATTTACCCGGACTCGGTCACAGGCGAGACCTAGGCTTGTATTTCTCAACACTTGTCACTTGTTGGGGATGAGAGGTTGTAATCAAATCGGACAAGAGGGCGCTGTTATCGCGGAGTGGCGGACGTTAATGGGGGATGAATTAGACCTCCTCTCGAAGTTAAATTACGAGGCGATTGGGGGCGGGCTTGTTGGAAAAATTAGGATCGTCGCTGCTGGTGACGGCATTGTGTGCGCGCGGGGACGGCGGCGTCGATGTGTTCTATAAATCTATTAATGTGATGTTTTTTCATATTCAGCTGGGAATTGGTTCATTGAAATGCTAAAAGTGAGGCAATTTTAATAATGACGGGTCTACATTGTGACTTGATGTGCAGAATTGAGTAGAGGTTGTAAAGAATTGTTTAGTGAAGTCCGTGTGTGTGTTGTTCAGAAGTATGCCTTTGAGAAATGTTTGTATTTTTCCAGTTCATGTTTTATTTTAACTCGTTATATAATTAAAAGTTTTTCTCCGACCCGCTCGCTCTGTTCAGTTTCCACTCAATGTTTTAAAAATCCCACTTAATAAAGGTAATTTTCTTTTTGCCGTTTTATTAATTCAGTGGGTATTGTGTCGGCAGAAAGGGTTTTGAATATTGTGAAGAAATGGCCGGCGCCGCTCCGCTCGAGTCTGGAGAGCTCTCGGCTGAATGCACCTGGAGCGGTTACACCATTATTCAATTATTTTTTTTTTATAACACGCTCCTATATTTTATTATGTTTCGTTGTAGATGTGATGCTGTACGCAGACACGTGCTACAATTGTTACCCAGCCGTCAGATGTAATCTGTATCAAAATGACTAAAATACACCTTTGTTTGTAATATTAATATATATACGTTGCATGTACATGTAGTGTTGGAATTAGAATGTCCCGTACATGGTAGCGCCAAGTAACGCGCAAGGAACAGTAAACATGAAAATCTTCTGCTCCAAATACAATATAACCCCTACAACTGTTTTCTTTACATTTTACATTCTAACAATGGATGTTGCACAATTCTCCATTTTTACATTTTAAAACATTTTATTAAAAGTCCCTTAGAATGAGGTTGCATGTTCATTGAAAAGCCTTATTTTGAATAATAGTTGCTTTTGTTTAGTTTTGTAAAAGTTGCAATTTTTAACAAAAGTAGAAATATCAAATAAAAAATATGTCGCAATAAAAGCGCGCCGCCGCCGCCGCCGCCGCCGCCGCCGCCACGCCGCTCGCAGGCCGGAATGACGTCACGTTGGCGCCATTTTATTTATTCGCGGAAGACGCCGACGGGACGCGGAGATGTCGCGCTACATCCGGTGTGGAAACCGTACACTTGGTGCGACTGACTATACAGGGAAGGCGTCGATGGACGCCAGTGGGAGTGCAAGCTCAAGTCTTGGCGGCTGTTGTTGCAAATAACGAAGTAATAAAATGTTGCTCTCATGATTACGTCCTGGGCGCGACTTTGTTGTTGGCAACTTGTGTCAAAACAATTTCTACAAGTTATTGTATGGCCATTAATATTCAGGAGGACAAAGCCAGACGTCTGTAACATTTGGGTCCACGCTACGCCACGAGCGCTCCATTGAGTGTGACAGTCGCTTATCGCTAAAGTGGCGCCCTCTCTCATCTCAAACGTTCTCAAAACTTTTCCACTTTCATGTTAAAGTTTACATTTCAAAAAGGTTCAAAGCGTTTCTTAAATTGTTCGCTTTTATATGAATATTTTTTAAGAAAATGGTTTTAGAGTTTGCTACTTACGGAGCGATCAAATAAGTTCAGTGAAATCAGTGATTTTTCCAACAATTTACGTTGGAAGGATAAAATTCTGTTTAAATTATTTCTCGGAATTGTAAATTTTTTCTTCCATACCTCCCAGCGGCAGCTGACATTTTTGTATTTTGTGCTCTAAAATTTTATGAAATTGCAATAATTAACCGTCGCAGGTAGCTTGTGCCCGCGCGGGCGGTGCGGCGGGCGGTGCGGCGGGCGGTGCAGCGGCCGAGCTGAGTGCTCGGATCTGAGTGTTTGCCTCACTTGTTTATTTTCGCAGTACGTACTTAACTACAGCTTACAGCTGAAAATGCTTTGCATTTGAGTTTTCTTAATCGTTTGAAATGTAAACTTGTTTCAAATAGGTAAAGATTCATTAAGAATTTCAGTTCAATTAATTTATTTTACAAAATTAGTCGTAATAAATTTAAAGAACGTTCTCTCCCAGCGGGTGAATGGAATAAACTAAACCAAGTCTAATTTCTACGAAGTTCATTACGTCACATTTTCATAACAAAGTTACTGTTTCGTAAATTGACCACACCCAATACAATAGTGGTTGGCATTGTTTCAAATGAATGTTTCCCCAAACGCCGCACAGATGGCGTTAGCGTTTCTTCTCGCTTCGACGTCGCGCCGGTCCCGCGCCGGTCCCGCGCCGCCGCGCGCCAGATAACCGATCTTCCCCAATCTAAAACTTTTCCAATTTCCTCAAAATTAAAAGACGCTTAGAAAGATTCTTTTCGTCTCCGCGGACATGGTGAATATTCAGTTACGTAAGTTATTTTGGAATATTACCAAGAAATTATACTTTGAAATTGTTCGCTGAGTTTTACACTTCATTATATTTTATAACTGAATAAAAATTACTACAACTTCTTTAACTGAAACCGCTTGCTATATCAAAATTGTCGTATTTAACTTACAAACTACACGGTACACGTGATCCGCCCCTCCCCCTCCACCTCCTCCTCACACGGGACAGGAGGTGAAAGTAACTGTTAAGTATTCCGATGTTTATACAAGAGGTGTGGTGTTAGTTAAGCTAATGTTAACCTTAGTAAGTCCGTCAAATATAAAATTTACTCAAGTCTCCAAGTGAATCGAAACGCGTGCGAAATTATCTGATGAGTGTGCTCAGTAAACAGCGATCGCGCAGAAACGCAGCTTATCTTCTGTCGACATAATCCACTCGTGCGCGGCGACAGACACGCCGCCTGTGATCTGGAATCAGATTTAATAAAAATACAATTGGAAATACGACAACAGAAGTAACTCGTAATGTTCACAGCGCGCGGACAAGTGTTCTCTGCTATTTACCAGCTTCTATTTAGATTTAACGCGTCTGTAAACAAATCTTGCAAGTTAAATTTGACCCACTTCCTAGTTCCCGTGCGGACTGAAATTTCACACGCATGTATAAATCGCATGACAATGCAATATTATTGTGACGTAGAGCTGGTCTGACGATAGAGCTGGTCTGACGATAGAGCTGGAAGATGGCGATGAGGACTTTGTACGTAAACGACGCAACCCCATCGCGTTTTGGCCCGTTTAATTCGTCCCGACAAGTACTTGATAAGATAAACTGTTTTTGAAAAAAACTTCTTATCTCTTTAATTTTGATAAAGTTCTTAAGAGTGTTCCGGTCTTCTGGGTGTGTTATTTACTGCGTAAATTGACATTGTTTGTTTTGTGAATAAGGGTTTGATTATTTGTTTATTTAAGTGAACCAAGATGTTGTAGTTATTGGAGTCGCTTGAAAAATAATATCCCGAAATAGAACGTACAATTATCACGAGATCGGCAAACTTTTTCTCAGAGAGCTCGATACGCGCAAACATTTCTCAGAAATTCGTCTTTATTTTCTGCGCTAAATATACCATTATTAAAAGTAATTCGTTGAGGATACCCTCGCTACTAGAAGTCCGTGTCGATCACAAATTGGCTTCATGTAAATAACATTGGTGTACAAAGCACCGGTTTCGAATCCCGACCGTCTTATTGTTTTGAATGATCTAAGAAATTGTTATAATAAAAATGAAAGGTCCGGTTCCACGGCGCACAGTACAAGCGGCCTGAGCAGTCGTAGGTGAACATGCAGGTAGGTTTGGGTCGAGATTTTGTACTCTGGCGTTTTGCATCCAGGTCTTGCACTCGTTGGATTTGGAAACGTGTCACAGCCGAGTTTACAGAGTTGAGCCATTCTCGACTCTAATGTGCAAGCTATTCCCACCCATTGACGTTTTCAGCATGAAAAAAAAACGAGACTAATAACATGACAGTAAAAGATTAGTGTTGGGTTCATATCCGATTAAAAGATTTGGTAAAAAGTTAATTAAGTTTGTCAAAACTCACTTGTTTATCTTACAAATTGCTTATTTCGCCTGAAAGCCTTTGTGCTGATAACATAAACAATACCTTTGCAGATTAAAAACATGTGTATGAGTGTTGTATGGGGCCCGCGTGCGCTGCGACGTGTGCGGAGAAAATAACATTTGCATAGTGACGTCATTGAGCTGGTATAACGTCGATGATAACAACGGGTTCTCCAGATTTGATGGTACGATGTTGTGTTGTTGAAACGTGAAGTATTGTGACGTGTTGTGGGCTCCCACTGCAACATCTATTCCGAACAGAATGAAAGATTTAACAATTAAATATAAAGATTTAGGAGTTAATTATAAGTCGACGACAGAGTCTAGTTACATCTGCGTTAACTTGTTATTTTATTAAAAAGTACAATAAATAAGACAAAGTTTTTTACGGAGATCACTTTCTGAATGAGTGCACGTTAGCATTTTTTGTAAACGAGGGAAATTAATTTTATAGACAGTGGAAGCAGAAAACATGTTCCATTGTTAAAATATTATGCATTTTAATCCGCAACGTTTCAAAACAGAATTAAAATGAGGCCGAGAGTTGTTTGATGCGAGAGCAAAGAAATAACAAAAAGTAGCGGAAAGTGCTTGATACAGCCGCTTGAAACCGCTTGCAGCGCTGCACAATCATGTTGCATTGTTTATAATTGAAGTTGCTGTGGAGGATTGTTGGCAGATAGCGGATTAATCAGCATTGTTCTACATTCTTTGTGCACTGTACTATACGAATATATACTCCAGTATGTTGTCTATTAAGTTTGGAAGTTCAGTTCAATTCTACACATTTTTGTGTGGTTTTTATAGTATTTTCTCTTGTACATGACACTAAGTGTGAGAGCAGTTTTGAGATTCATTTATTAAAGAGTTCCGGTGCGTGCTGAATGTTGCAGATTGTCGCATGTTAAAATGCTATTGCTTTTATATAAATATTCGCATTCCCTTACCGTGGTGTAGCACATGCAATGCAATCAGGTTAATTGTCCGAAAACAGAAATACCAGTGGCGCCATCCGCCGGAGAGTTTGTGAGCTTTTACTGGAATTGATAATTTAAATGGTCACCATGCGACGCGACACCCGGATGATGGACGAGCAATGTTGCGTCTGGCTGCATTGTTAATGTGTCTGTTTGTTTTGTATCGATTTATATGAAGTGAACAGATAAATTCTAGATTGCCGTTGTTTACAAAAGATGTACCTGCAATAAATCAATGATTAATGTAATAAGCAAGAAAAAGTTTAATTTTTAGGTTATGTTTGATTTTCACTTCGGTGTAGACATTAGGAGTGCTCGTTCGACAAACAAACAAAAATGCCAACAGGGCAATTACTAGAAGTAAATGGAATACTTCTTTTTACAAGTGAAATGGCTTCGTGAAGTTATCTCGTGTGAGTGTGAGTGTGAGTGTGAGTGTGAGGTTGTTCCTAACATCAGAAGTGTGATTACACGTTGCGTAAATTTTGCGAACTTGACGCTCAGAATAACGTTTGCAGTCACGGCAGAGCGGGGCGGGGTGAAACAGGGTTCGTAGGCGACATAAAATGTAACTGTTCAATCTCTGCCTATCAAATTATACTTAAAAACTCGCAACTTGGCACGACAATATAAATATAGTGCAGGCAATCAGAAGTAGAGATTAAAAAAACAAAAATTCTCACTAACAACTACAGTAAAAGTAAAGAGTGCTATTTTAATATTAAGTAGAAAAACATTAAGAAAATGGAAGTAGCGCGAGCGGGAACCTGATTTGAAAACCGTGGAATGTTTAAAAGTTAAATTAAAAACATCTCGAGTTGCTTGACGCAGGAGCTAAGTGGGGAGGAAAAACTGCAATAAGTGGCCGGCGAGTCGTGGCAGCGAGGACTTGCCGACGCACGCCTTTTGACTTGGAAGATTATCACAGGTTTTTTTATAAGTGCCTGTTTTTATGACCTTGATTAACTGTAGGATGTAGGTGTAGGACATCGCTGAATGCAATCTGTAGCAGTAAAAAATGATTAACCTCGGTCTCGAGGTACTAAATTATTAGTACACTAATTAGCCCCTTCTGCATTAAACATTTCCGCAAAACAACATTCAAAAACTTCTGCAATTAAAAACGTAGTATTTCTTTAGACCAGTGTTTATTGTATTTGATAGAGAAGAGCATTGCGAAGCGGATTTTTCATAAAACAATACGCAAACAACAAAACACAAGAGAACCGAGAGTGGGATGCGAATAAAGCTGTCTCAAGCCAACTTGTGCTTTTGTAGTCGACAGAGAAGAGAACACGCAGCGAAATAAAAAAAAATTGTTCATGTCGTTTTCACGCCTCGGACGTAACAAGCGACCTCTACATGTTTCTAAATAAATCTATTCTTTCGCTTTTATAATATAAGTAACATCATAGAATATAGTAATTAGACTAGACGCAGGTTTCCACGGCCAGTCCAGCAGATATACAGGTAACAGCATGTTTGCGTTGTTATTGAGCAGAGGAAAGTCATATTAACAATGTTATTACGGTAAGTGACGATGATGTCATCGTCACAGTCATCATCATCATCACCAGCCTGTGGTCGTCCATTGCTGAACGTAGGTCTCCCCTCGATTGCGATGATGACGGATTCAGCCGCTTCCAATGCACGCCGCAACCTTGACCGGGTGACTTGGGCATCTCGTGTCAGTGACGTCACTATCTGCCAATGATGAGCGTTTTAATCTAAATGAAGCCGCGTTTTATTAAAATAACAAGATTATTTTCTTGTCCGTTCTATTTCAGGTCACTGACGCGAATTGCCGCCTCACGGAACAAGGAAAAATGCAGTTTATATTTCTATATTGCATAAATAGCTCGAGGTATTTATGTTTCGTGAAGACCTCGTCAACGTCAAGAAAGTTAAAGTAGACTTAAAATCAGATTTATTTATAGTGGAAGCAGTTAGCAAGTGTACACACTCCTTGTGTTCTCAACATTTTTAGTTTAAACAAGCTTACTGTTTGCTCTTTTTAAAAGTGCTCATGTGGTAGTCATCGCACTGGAACTTGATCGAACACTATTTATGTTGTTCCTGGCATGTATATGTGTAGACTATGAACAATAACGAATGCTGATGCAATGCTTTACTTAATTAGATCAAGGGGGAGGGGAAAAGCGTATAATGGCTTCTTTAAGTCCTAGTGTTCGTCACAAATACCTTCTTTTAACTTTGTAGAGACGTGTGTGTGTGTTGAGTACGTCGTGGTTGCGACATGTCTGTGATCAAAGCGTGGCTCCGTATGCATAATTACACGGGGCCCGCAGCCCGGAGCCCGGAGCGCGACCGCCTTTTGTCACAGATTTTACACGCAATTGAGTTAAACTGTTCGCCTCGTAAGACGACGCTCTGCTAATTCTAAGAAACTTACAAACGTTCCACTTGTGTATGTGAACTGATACCTACTAGGATGTTTATCAAACATTTCTTATACCTTGCTTAGTTGTTAAAATTCTTTGTTTATTTGTGTAAACAACGTTACAAAATATAGTATTATTACTTATCATTACAGTGATTTCGATCAAGTGGGGATGAACGAGAAACAAACGATGACATAAAGTGCAGCGGCTGTGTTCTTTGCAGATAACGCACAAGTCAATTTTGAAGGGTGACACCATCGTTTCTCGAACGTTATTGACCGCCTCGTTTGGTCTAAGTTGGCCTTAAAACAAGGCGATGGGCTATTTACGAGTTGCCCTTACGTACCATAAGTTTGACTGCCTCTTGCACATAACTGCTGACCTCTCTTCTCGATTTACTGTGTTTTTTCCAACAAATGTCACCGTGTTAAAGCATGCTTGTTACTAACTGGTAAAGGATGAAGTTGAGGACATAAGTATTACGAAAAGCAAATGTTTAGTGAACCGGGCAGAGTATCTGTTTGTCTCTGCGACTAGAGCTCGTGTAGTAATTACTACTGCGGTCTCATTAAGCCCGTAGTAATAACTTGTAGCGCTAATTATCTCGCACTAGATTTATTTATGTATCGTAGCAAAATTTGTATTTGTATAAATTTTGTAAATATGAAATATTTATCAGGAATTAAATCTGTAACTGGCTGGCTACGCATCTGCGGTCCCACGGGTGATGCAGATCCACAAGCGTGGGTGACCTCTGCATTAAAGGTTCAACGGCTCGTTTGCTCACTAGTCATATCAAAATTTTTTTAAGAATTTATCTGAAACAGTTAATAAAATCATTAATGTATTTGTTTCTAAATTCTAGTACGCGATCTACTAATTACGATATTTCCTTCTTTTTTTTTACATGAGAAGTGGGCAAATGAGCAACGGATAAAAATAAATTACTACATGGTGCTGCTACCTACATGACCGGTTCCACATATGTCTTTATTGCGCAATTATGTTATGTAAAATGGACAATTATCTCGGCAGCTGAATCCTCAAAATACTCATCATGTACGTTCTACAAGCGGGTTCGAGGCTGTGTTACAAGTGTATCATGTCAAGTAACCATGTGAATATTGTTATACACATTGGATGTTACCCCTTGTAAGTGCTAGCGTGTAAAAGGTACTCGATGATCATGAAATGCGACGTGGATATTTTCCTCAGCGAGGAGAACGAAGTGAATGGACCGCTCCGGTATCAATCTCCCAGATGGAAACTGATCCATTTCAATTCACTACAAAATGTATTCGGTAAATGGCACGAAAGTAAAGCCAGGTACACTCGAGCAAAATTAATTAAACATCGGGCCGGGCGCGGCCGGCGAACAAAAATCGAGCTTTCCTTTACCCGGCAGCTACACAAAAGGATTTTTTTTACGTCCACACGTCTCGCAGCGAGTTTCAAAAGTTAAATAATTTTATACACGCCGAGTGTAAAACAACGTAATGAAGCTGTGTTCTCGCTCGCCCTCAGAGATCTGCACTGAGCCACGAGATTGTGAGATTGTGGTAACTTTGCCATTTAATTTTATTTAGTTATCTTTTAAAATTTCGTCGTTATGTTAACAAGAATTTTGTTTTGTTCAGAGCTGTGTTGGCCTCTACGACATTGTCGATTTTAGCCAGCAGTGATTGTGAATATACAGTCCAGGATTTATCCATTGCATTGTATTATTATTTGGTGTTCTCAGTGTAATAAGGACTTAACTCCGCCTTTGCGTGTGTATGTTCATGCAAGCTAAGACATAACTCTAGTTGTTACAGTTTGATGTGAAGTGGGAACTAATTTAGTTATTTTACTGAATTATACTAACAAAAGTTAATGATAGCAAACAACCAAAACTCACTGCAAGTCTGTGTACCGAAACATTGTTTTAGATTTGATATTAATTTATACGAAAAGAAGTTAATTAATGAAAACGTTTTCACTTCAACCATAAACAAGTTAAATCCGTTCTCATGACGGACTCATTAAAAAGTTTTATCATCTACAAATATTGTTGGTCGACTGAATTAGTTGAGAGCGGTCACCGCCGCCGCCCTGCGTTGGAAAATGATCATTACTTTTAATTGTCATAATTTTACTTCATTTGTTTTTCTTCATAAAACAAAACTTCCTTTGGTTACTTCAAAGGCGTAACGGTTTTTATTATAACAACTTAATATTAACAAAATATCATCGTAACTAATGAAATATTCATGACTCGTTATTTAATAAAAATTATAGAAAAGTTCGATAGCTTTTACGTTGAGGTCAACTGCCTAGACGTCCTCTTTTCTCTTTGACTTCGCATGAATAAGAGAATCTTTTCGTGTTATTTCGAGAGAAGCTTCATTCATTGAATGAAGTTATTATGAAGAGGAATTCAAAAAGATACCGTCCAACAACAAATGTACAAAAGGAATTTCTTGAAATCTCAAAACAATGACGACTACAGTTGATATTGGGTGAGCATGAGCCAGCCTGAGGATCTGAGCATCGCACCAATTAAGACATGTCGAGTACTCCTCTCGACCGCCTCTTACCTCCCCCTCCCCCTTACCTCTCACCGCTCCCTCGCCTATAGCCGTTGTCGTCGCTACTCGGATATGCTTAAAAATTATCGTATTTACTTCTCACTACAAATTACAAAACGACTACTTTTTACAAAAACCTTTTAAGGATCGTAAATTAATTTTAATGAAAAGCTAAATAGTTAATTTCTCTTTTAAAATCGATCGAGTTGTTCAGGTACTAGGTCACAGTGCAGTTGCAGTAAGTCTGACCAAATAGGCTGTACGTAGGCAATACTGCGTAATTCCTTCAAATTCATCTTGTAACGATGATACATTTTTACGTAGTCACCAAGTTAGCAGCGGCAGGTGAACGTAGAGTTTCACCTTATTTTTCTCGCCGTCGACGCGCGAAAGTGCTGTTAAGCGAAAAAGGCCGTGACGCGAAAACTGTAGAAATGAGATTATCCTAACCGACGTTTTAGGGAGTGGATCGTGAACGTGATAATTAAAAAAAAACTTTTATAGAACAAGAAAACGTGTAGTGGAATTCAATAAAAAATAGAAATGAAAGCAAACCTCTCATAAAAAAAATTACTTTAATAAGGATGATCTATAGACATATTAAAACCAGACAAATGTGTTAGCAATGCCCTATGGTCTATGTTTTTATAAAATTGTTCTGACAGTGAAAAGTCACAGTAACAGTCGCAATAAACACTTGGAGCTCACAGTTGACCTGTCTGCATCACGCTCGTGTCGTGATCCGCTGAATTATTCAGTTGTGAATGTTGTCGAGTGGCCGCGCCCGATGCCGCCTCCGACACGCACACCGACAACGCCTCACAAAAGTTCAGCAGCCGACGTGTGCATGCATTAAACATCTTCACGTGCCCAACAAACATGGTTATTGCATAACTAAGCATATCATTGACCTCCTCTGATGTAGCAGAGGAAAACTTTACAGCGGGAAATGTGAAGGAGATTTATAAATCTCAAAATGATTCTTGAGTTACTTCTCCACCGAAGAAACGAAAGCAGTTCTTAAGAATTAAAATATGCTGTGAAGTACAGCTACCTGGGCGTTGCCAAGTTATTGAATACAACCTTAAAATGTGTGTATAATCGTTCCGTGGAATGGAATTAACATAAAGGCGTCATTTTATGTGAGCCGTCAATCAGACGCGACATCTCGCGGGAGCTATTTGCAAGTTTTGTCAACTTACTTTGTGGAGTCATTCGTCTTGTTCGAGGTGTGAAGTAGCGCCAGCCGCGCGACTGCGACCACGTCTCAGTATGTCGTACAATTTGGATGTTTCGTCTTCCTTCGATAGCTTATATTAACTTTGATATTTATATGATTTCCATCCCCGCGTTGCACCTATGTGTGTATTTTTTAAAATTTCATCAATACATTGATCATATATAGGAAAATTATGTGATCATCATCATCATCATCAACAGCCTTTGTCTGCCCACTGTTGGACATAGGCCTTTACCAATGCCTTCCATAGTATGCGGTCCTCCGCCTTATGTGATGCCTGCACATATATGCGAAGAAATTCACTGATATATTTGA
>JAODUI010000015.1:5220515-5234362 GCA_027563995.1 Papilio gigon | reverse complement strand
CCTCTTCATGGAGACATATATCAATTGACGACACACTTAAACGCAAGTTAGTAAATTCAAATCAAAACAACCGACAAGATGCTATTAATAGAACTTCACAAAACTATATTATTTTTAATGTTTCACAGTGTTTGTAACTTCCTGATTTTGATATCGTGAAAGAATGATGTCGTATAATGATATCGGCTGTCGGCTGTCGGCTGACGGCCGGGGTTGCGCCGACACTCGCTCGTGTTTTTCGAACTGTAAAGAAAATCTCCGGCGTCAGGTCGTCTTCATTTCGACAGAGAACGTCGCCAGAGCCCGCTTTTGTATTTCGCTGAGTAACCTTGGAGTTTTAATTTTGAAATTCTCGCCGCATTTCGCCGTGTCATTGGAATTATTTTTCACAAAATTTTTCCTCGAATCAAGTTTATTTTTCGGTTTTATTACAATGTACTATTGTCTATCAAATACAAACACTTGGAATATAAATGACAGGTATACTTGATGAGAACCACTTCTCGTTTTTCGTTTTTGCATACGCATTATATAAAAATGCAATGAATAATGCGGTTAGGTTTCGCAGAGTAAATACTTGTCGATGCGCAGTGCAGCACGTTGCAGGGTGCAGTGGTAACGTCGGATGCAATGCGGCACATTACGTGATGGTGAACTGTTGCAGCTCACTGCTGCCGAACATCCTGCCTGTTTTATTTTAACTTAAGTTAAACTTACATAATGTTTAATCTCCAAAACCTAGAAACGGGGGCTTACAAAATAAGACGTTTAGTTCAAAATATTCTGCAATAAATGTACTAGGGTCGTATAAACGATAGGAGCTACGTGTTCGCAAATTTACAGGGCTCGCAGGCACTCATCGCTACCCTTCGCAGCTTGCGGTCTGGGGGTGGGTCCGGACGCGCCCTGATGGTTACCTGATTGAATTGTCACGTCTACGTGTAACACCTATATTATAGCATCTTTGATTTTAGTATATTATTGTGTATGTACTTCATTTACTAAAGTAATTTACGCAGCGTAAACTGTTAGGTAAAAAAAAACATGCAAGAACAACAAGATTTTCGTTCGTAATTTCAGGATGGGCCGTCACCTTCACAAACAGTATCGGTTCGCCTAAAATGAGCGGGGATTTCTCCGATTCTGTAGGCGCGTTTTCAATTAGTCCCAAATTCTACAATTCTATGGACATTGTTTGTTCGCTGCAAACACAAATGATATGTTTGTGAGCGCCGCTCCGATATTTATGCAGATTGAGTGCATTTGCGTGGCCGCGTCGGATTACAATACAACTAATTCATTAATTAACTCATATTTTAACGTATTTTTAATTTAGTTCATTGCTAATGCAAATATAATGATCTCTAAAATGCTTTTATTTCAGCTATGTTATTCAACTTGCGCTGAGTGCGGCCTCGCGTATTTACAATTTAACTGGACATTTAAAATAATTTAAAATCCAGCCCAGATAGATGACTGTTCTGCGTAATTTCTAAGAACATTTGAAAATATTTAATTTTTAGACTATTTCACCGTGGCGTTTGCAAAAGTACGATTTTTAAATCTAAATAAAATAAACAATTAGTTTTGTTACGTCACTTGAATATCGTTGTAAAAATACTAAAGGCGAATAGGTGCTAGGGGCTGCAATTTGCCGGGCCCCGCCCGCGCCGCGCCCGCGTCCTCTGGCGGGCGCGCCGGAGTGTGCCTTAATGGGCGCGTGATTGAATTGCCGCATCTTCGCCGCTCCACCGCCCCTGGTATATCGAGTTAATTTGCCCGTGCGATTTATACATTTCTGGAAATATATCGAGATTAGGATACATTACATATGTTGTACGTTTATGTATTATCCATTCAGGTCGCGGCGCGGTGTACGGCGGGGGAGCGCGGGGTGCCCGAAATGCCCTGTTTATTGAGCACCAGCTGCCCAACTCATTGCTATTCTTCCCTGCCTGCCCGTCACGTAACTACGACAGTTATTTCGCTTCTCGACATTGACGTGTTTACGTCCCTGCTATTTAATTGGACATTGAAGTTGAAGAAGGTTTTTTTTACATTAAACATAGAATTTAACTCAAATTACTGTATAAGTATTAAAAATCAGATAGAACACTAAGTGTTTCTTTTATTGACTTAGGGAATAACTCGAAGACATTATTAAGGAATAAAGCGCGCTGCGATAGTAAATGTTGTATCAGGATCCCCACACGACCCAAATCAAATGAAATACAACAAAACATATGAAATCACAGAACAAGCAGGCTGATTGAAATCAATCCAATCCATACATACATCTAAACTTGCTCTATAAATATTTTCCTACTTCCCCTCCAATTATGAGGGGCGCCCACCCCGCCCTCGACCCGGCACCCCCGCCCCGCCCCGCCCCACACCCCCGCGGAATAATAACTATTCATTACGCGCTGTTAACTTGCCTGATTTCACTTGGGATTCATCACGACCATTGATTAACTCAGCGGACGTGGCAGTTACGTATTAAATACAATTCCAATAAGAGAACAGAGCAGGATAAACAGATAGCTAAGGTAAAGGAAAGATAGTTAAAAGAGTAGTACATGCAAAAATTCTAGTAAAAAACATTAGTTTAAAGTAAATTGTGATTCGAAGTAACATTTGATAGAATTGACTCTTTTGCTGCACCGTTAGTAATTCCGTGAATTAAGTTATTTGTTTGCGCAACTGTTTGACTAGTAGGATCGACATCAGATTGTAAAGCGGATGTTTATTTAGGACGTAATGAAGGACGCGGCACGCGGCCTCACCTCAAACTGGGACCTTGCTTTTCGAGAAAGTAATCGTCGCTACGCTCGTTTTAATGACTCTATTTGTGAATGTTCCTTTATAATTTATTTTATCAATTCACCAAAGGTTCTATCACACTGCGGTGGACAAGTTTCACAATTTATTTTAAGCGTCTTCAAGTCGTACAGTTGCACATACTTCTATGACAATATTTTATCATCCCTATCATTCTTGTTGTTATAAAAACAAGAATAGCAAAAGCCCAGTGTCTTGAGTCGCGTTGATAAAAACAAACCTTTTTACCAAAACTAGAGGGGACAGTGTGTGATCTCTTTAAGTCATGATCTATGCTGTTCACAGAAAAAGTGAGATTTTGTCGTTAGTGAGGAAACGTGCCGCCGAGCCCACCGCCAGCCAATGTCACACGGCTTACAGGATAAAAATGTTATTATATCCCCGGAACACCTGTGTGTACCGGCGTGTGGAGGGTCCCTGCGCCCTTGCACTGTTTACTTATTTACTTAAAACTTTGAGTTAAGTCGAACTAAACTTTACTAATAGGCAACTGATGTGCTTATGTACTTAGTTTTTGTCACAAGGAAAATGGAATTTATTTATTCTTTAATAAGTATATTACAACAGGAAATATTGCTGTTTTCGTATTCTTTTGTTCATTTGTCAATGCGTGAGTGCCTAGTTATGCCGACGAGCTTGTAGTACAGTCGGCGCGCGTGAAAGTGATATCTCACATCGAATTTGTTGTCGGAATGTATTCGGAGAGAGATGTATCAAAAATCCAATCCCCGTCGATCCCTCGGCTTCCCTTCTCGGAAATCAGATTAATACAATGTTGGTAATCTTTCCGCGAAGTCAAGCGTTTTAACGAAATCGACTCAAAAGGTTCAGCAGCGAGGCGAATGTAGGGCAATCTAGATACTGTAAATACTACTGGTTTGTTTTATTTGAAATGGTAAAGAAAAAATGATTTGGAAATGATTTATTGGCATTTGTTTTGTTTTCATTACCAGCGTACATTAAAATATTGTTGACTTTGTTATTTCAAAGCCAATGAGAGGGATGAGAATACAGTCTAGTATCTGTTTGGAGAGTGGAAACTCTTTGTTTATTTATATACGTTAATATGTGATTGAGTAGATTAAATGTATTTCAGCTTACAAGTCTGCCGCGTCTGCCGCGCTGAGACCCGCGCGGCGAGTGCAAGTTTGAAGTTTAAGCTAACTTTTGAATCCATGCTCAGAAACAAAAAGTTAGCTTCGACGGTCTTAAGTCAATTTAGGCGAGCCAAGTTTGGAATCGCTAGTTATATATTATAGTGCAACTGTATATTCAGAATTGCTTTTAAATAAAAATACCAAACATGTGCAAGTTAATACATTTGACGGCTGTATCACATCAAGTTAGTAAAGGCTAAGCTCTCTGTTATACGTAAAGCTCGGATCAAGTTCTCCCCGAAAGCTTTATTAGAGCTTTAACCCCGCGCTGCACGCTGCCACTTGAAACTTTGTGCACTCAGCGGCATGGTGTATGCGTCGCCGCTCGCTGCGCCTCACTCGGTACTATTTTTTGTATAACGTGCCACAGTTGACAACAGGCCCGCGACAGGCAAGCCACTAACTGCCACACTATTCATTAAGTTATTTCAATATAATTTATTTCTAATATGTATAATTATAAGTTGTCGTTCGCGTCACAGCTGAAAAACCACAGATATCAATTAAGCCAACGTGCGCCTTCATCGTAAGAGAATACACTAAAAATTATTGTTCCAAAAAGCCAAGGTACCGATTACAGGCATTTATTGGCACGAGTCAATCGACTTGAAGCATTGACAAGTAAATCTCGTTCCCTTCAAAGAGACGAGAGTCGCAACGAGCGGCGCGAGCTGCCTTCAGATATATTTCCGATTTCGCACGATCTCCGAATACAAGGCGATTAGGAATTTATTCCGCCCAACGATCAAATACGTTTGCTTTATTAACAACGACATTGTTCACTTTGTGCGGTTTCTTGAAGAAGTCATATTCCAATATCATGTACCTCGCGTGCTCACACGACTCTAAGTATAGGAATTGTACAATACATTATTAGAGTTATTAATCAGTAGTCGTATTTCTTTCAAGTTATTTATTCAAAAAAAGCCTGTAAACTTAATTTATAAAGAAAATCGTATGCCACTTGTCTTCTAATATTACATTTACTAATTTTAATTCGTATCTTTCATCAAAATTGCAGTTTTACATTTGAAGAACTCCATTCGAAGTCTAAATCTACTTTATGACTTCCCTTTCATTGCACAATTAATTTAGTGTTCGCGGAGAGCTGCAGAGCGCCGACTCCCGCGCGGTCGGCCGTGTCTTAATTGACACGGACCGGACGCTAACATGGTTACATTACAAAGACGCGGGCAAGATGACGGCGTAAAAATGTTGCTCACGAGACTTTTCTTTCACATCTCCAATATAGCACAAATAATAAGTATTGTTATATCCTTAGTGTAGGCTGTGGAGCGATCTGTCCGACAGTGCTTAAATAATTAGAGTTAGAAAGTATTACATTATTCAACTAGTTGTTTATAATCACCACAAGCTCCAGGAAATTGAAGTCTGGCGTTGAATAGATTCCATGAGTACTTTCAAACACTTAAACGCCTAATCCTTTTTGTCGGCGGCCGCGGTGCGGCGGGCGCTCGCTCGCCTGAAACTCATTTAAATGTTCGCCATTTTGGAGCCGGAGACAAGTTGCGGCGGGCGGCACGCTGGCACACAAAAGTGGAGCCCGGACCAAGATTATCTAAAATGTTGTGAACAAATATAAAAGGATCCCGACCGTATCGCTTAAGGAGATTTGCAAATCCGAAACCTTTTATTGTCATATCCAGCTTGTCACACAAACATGTGGTATATTTATAGTTAATTGTTACATCATCTAAACCTCAGCGACATGAATTGTTTCTTGAGCCGCTGCCAGCCGCTGACTCGACAATAATGGGAAAATAAATTAAGAATAATATTGCCTCCCCCTCCCCCCCTCCGCCGAGCGAAGACCGAAGAGCGTGGGAAGAAAATATATTTCAATTATTATTGGAATATGTGCCCGACGCGCAAAGGCTGCGTCAAATACGTTATTACTTTAATTTTATCCGATGCCGCGCTCCCAATAAAGTCTAACCTCGATATTTTTATTAAATTTCGCTTGAGAACACGTTGTAAATTCAAATGAGCGCGCCTCTACGCGCCACGCACTCGCCCGACTTGACGGCGCACAAATTAATTTCAAGAAAATATGAGATTCGTCTCCGTAGCGCCATCTACCGCCACGCGGCGAAAATTAAATGATATAATTTGCAAGCCGTATGTGTGGATCAGTTGTATTGTATGAAGAAATTGATCAACATTATATAATTGATAACCCGTACACGCTTATGAAATATTGTTGACATTGGTATCGAGAACGTGTGCGCAGCTCGCGTGCTCCGTGGCTGTTGAAGGGTGAAGGTAGAATGTCACAACCCATGACTAATACGTTCAATCGTGTATTTTTCAGCACATAAAGAGCGCCGTATGACTTAGCAATGTGTATTTTTATCAGAAGTTTCACGGATATAAACCAAAATGACTCGGATGAGTTTAGGAACATATACGCATGTAGCAAGGAAGTTTTGTTAATGACTTAATTCTTGTAAGATTTAACACGCAACCGAGCGGCAACTGAGAGAAGTTTTCGCCTCTCCTCTAATCTCAACGAGCCCGCGCAACTTTTAATTGATTCAACGCGTTGGGGATTCCTTTAACATTTCCACACAAACAAACCTCGTCCAACGAACTCTCATTTACACAAATAGATTCATTACTTTGCACCATACAACTAGGGCCTATAGTGTTTAATTAACTGATTTATTGTTTGTACCCGATAAAAGTACATTATTTAATGGGAACAGGAAAGAACCCGTTAGTCCGTCCGGTGCCGCATACAACAAGCTCATACATAAACATTCTATCGGTAATTTCCCAGCAAACAACAATCATCTGTATGTTATTTCATACGAACATTGCACAAAATTGTACAAACAAAACAGCCTGTATTTCAACAAATAATTTCTGTAACAGCGGTCGTCCCTGAACGATTGAGTTGTTCCACGCGGTAGATATTGAATAGTGCTTTCAAAAGTGAACGAGAAAAAGTCCGCTTTCCAGAAGACTATCAAAATGGTTCGCGACCCAAACCTTAATACGTGATTCGTACGCAGCTTAACCTCTCCTCGGCGGAACACGTAGTTTACACGCCTATTTATATGTAAATAATACGAGTCGCGCACGCTTTGGGGAAGCGAGGGGAGCTGCACAAACATTGTTACCGAAAACAATTGTGCGGAAGGAAAAAATATAGTTTACGACGCCCTCTAGCGAGGGATCAAAGGGACTCCTTTGACGTAAAGTAACTTAGTGCCAAATGTCTTCCCTATACAGTCGACTCCTTGACAATTTATATTCACAATATTAAACGTTAATAATCCGTTCTTAAATCAGAACTAAAGATCCAAATTCGACCAGGTTTCCACAGTCTCTCAGTCTCAGTAAGATAATACTGACTAAAGTGTTTCAAAATGTTATTTACATTTAAAGCAAAGTTTAAAATGTATAAGCTTCGTAGGACTAGGGTTGCCAGGTCGTGGAATTTTTTTCTTGAATGGTTTCCAACGAAACGATCCTAGCAAACTCCGTAATCAGATGAAAATGTTGCAATTAAATGAAGTATTAGTATTTTCCATTATATTATTTGGCTATAAAAATGACTTTACTTATGTGTGGGCCAGGGTTCCTCTAGAATATCGCAAGATTGTTGTACGTTCAAAAATATTTGATAATGCCGCGATAAAAACTTCGTTAACTAAGTGATTTATAGTCTGTGCATCGCAGATGGCCAACTCGAGACAGGTGGCATGAGTAATGCCGGTGTTTGCCGGCGCGGCGCTGCTGTCTCGTGTAGCGCTCCCTATGTTAATTTAATTTGACACGACCGAGTTTGATATCAGCACCCCCTCCCCAGCTCTGATCTCCTGGTACCTAACTGCTTATTATGTAAATTAATTCACAGAAGGGGAGCTATTACATCTTAAACAAGAATTATATTGAAAATTATGGGCAATTTCTGACATTTTTTTTCGAGTATAAAGTAATACGAATTGAATTTGAAATTTGGAAATGGCCAGTCGTTCTATAAAATTATGGTTTTATTATTTAGAGAACAGTTGCCTATTGCAGGATTACAAACAAGTTAGGTAAGTTAATGAACGAAGACACTAACGCCTACAGCTTAAATTAATCAGAGAATTTATCACAGCTCTTATTGGAACCGATTCAAAGCTGATTAATAATAATAGTTCTTTAACAATCCGCCAACGAAGCGAATTCTCTATTCATAATGTCCTGGATTCATTTAACATTTCTTTTTCAAATAAAACGAGCGTCGAGACGATTTTCAATCAAATTATGTTGTTAATACGCGACCATGCATATCGGCATGACCTATGTCGTAATAAAAAATTGATGCAATATAAGGGTTGATTTTATTTGAGAAGATTGTTCAGGGAAGCCTTATCATATTTACGATTATGTTATTTATACCATAATGAAAAGTGAGATATCGATTGCGCATGGGCAAAACTCTAGGAGCAGTTTATTAGTCGAAAGGGTTAAGGCAATTACGGTGGTAAGAAATTATGTGGTATTAATAGTGTATAACTTTCCACTGTACACTAACAGCCGGCTAGAAACGACACAGTCTGTAATGTATCCAATTAATCTTTAATTAAACGTATTGTTTTTGGTTTCGCGTATTTTCGCTAATCTGAATCTCGCGAGAGGGAAGGTGCTCGTGACGTCTCAAGACGCCGCGGAGACGCGACGACGCGGCGCCACCGTGCGGCGACCGTACCTACTCCCCCGCAGGCTCCGACACAATCGACTACGTGTTATCGAATACTTGAACTTGTAAGATTTCGACTTTGAATATTATGCACATTCGTGTTGATGATTTTGGACGTGACATTTGTAAAGTATTTCCTGCAGTGACACAGCGGCCTGAAGTGGACCTTGGTTTTCGAGAATAAAAGCCAACACTTATCTCGATTTAGGCCTAAACATGGAGCTCACTCAGAAGACTAAACACAGCCGACCCCGTCCCTCTGGTCACGCAATCATTTTAGCGCGACATCGGCACACTCCTGTTACAGTGCGTGGACATAAGAATGTAGACCATACTCACACAGCTACGTCTCGTCGGTATCCGATACTCCTTATTATATTACTTATATTATTCTGAATAATAATGTTTGTAGTTCGTAGGATACAGTTTCACGGGAACAACTACCCGTTCTAATAATAACCAATTACTCACGAAACTAGCTGAACACTGAACTACGACCTATGTCTAGGGTTTCGCGTAACTAAAACCGAACTGTAAACTAAATTCATAAAGCTGATTTCGGAGAACTTTCAGTTAAGCTTTTGAAGAACCATGTATTGTAATTACAGGTTTAACTTTATATATAGATAAGTTAGTCTAGTTTTACATATTCTATGACATAAACGCCGCAACAGTATTTTTAGTACAACTTTTTTGTCATATTTCTTGTTATCGCTCTGAAACTTCACGGTCATTTACTTCGTTCCTTTTTCACTTAGACTAAGTTGTCCAGTATATAATTTTAAAACCCAGTCATCGCTCTGGTGAAGATAGCGACGTCACACAACAAAGACAGCAGAGCTCCTTGCACGAAAACTTTTCTAATTATATCCCTACTGAACCCGTTTCAATATAATCCACTTTATAGAAACATTTCAAGAATTTTGTTAGCCAGAGAAAATTCGTTATTTGTTTCTGTGAAACTCATTACGTTGTACAACTTTATACAAATATCAAGTTCTTACAGCACTACCGTTTTCTTTTAATCTTTCAAACACTAGAAGTGGCACAAGAAAGAACGGAATATTTAAAGTTGTGCTCAAGCGCTGTCCAGGTCAGTTGGTAAGAGAGTAGTTCGCGACGCCGCGACGCCCACTTGTTAAGCCCTCAGCCATCTGAAGCCACTGCAGTCTTCAAATAGCTTAACTTGTGCTCTGACTGCTACGTAGTCATTTCTTCGCTTAGTTAAGTTTTACTGCGTTACTGCATTGTTTATCATCAGATTACAATTACACCCGTGGGTTTTTGTTGTCGTAATATGAAAAACATATCCCGATTATTTAGATAAGCATAAGATAAGCAGTGGAAACCGTTTGCAGATAGGAGTATAGAAATTTATGTGACTAGGCCAGCAGAATTTACAAAGCGGTCGTATGCATTGAGCTCATAGGTAGATGGCAAAGCTTCGGAGACTATAAATAAACGGGTGCCAGTGAACGTGTTACAACAGTTGCGTTCCAGCTGACACTGCGACCACACGACACGATATTGATCAGATGGAAGGACGAGGCTGTGAAATCGTATCGTCAATAATCCTGTAAAGTACAAATCAGACCATTAAATATAAACCTTCATTAAATCTCTTCCTATTTCTGTCAAAAGTAACAGCTTTTGATCTGATAAATATTTTAATGGTTTAACTTTGCACGCCACAATAACTCCACCGTGCCGCTTCTTTGCAATACTTCTCGAGCCCGAGCAACTTTATACATCTCGGCGCGGAACAAATAACAGTGACAAGACGCTTGAGTAAGTTTTAATTGTATCGTATAATGACGTCAAAGTGCTATATTTATATGATACATTACAATAAAGCAACTTATAATCTTGTTCACGACAATTTTCTAATATGTTTCGAGTAAGTTTGTCTGGATGTAACACCGAAGACGTTACGTCTGTGTCGTGTGCCACTGACACACTCTGTAACAACCTTTGTGACAAACAACGCTTCATTGTGTAGGCATAATAAATAGAATCAGGACAGTTGTTAATTATAATGCCTTTTTAATGTTTTTAACTTTATTCATGAAACCTAGTCTTCTTTGTTTTTTTTATTTATTAGTTTTCTGATTATAAAACAATAGATTAAATAACAAAAACAAAGGTCTTCTTAGTCTTGGATGTAATTATTACAATTTTCTAATCCATATACTAGGATTGCAGAGTCGCTTGGACGTCAACGGATCTCGCAGACTACCGCGGCATTGATCTATTCGTAGATTCATTGCAATTGGCTATAAGAGATTTCGCGAAGCGCAGATGAAAGGTAGACTACGGTAACGAACGCTAAGTCTGTCATTCACTGGCGAATGTGAATGGCGCTGAGATACTTTATCGAGTCATTCCCTTGAATACTATCGACTTTATTTGAGACTGTATTAGAGTGAGTCGTCTCAGGTTAAATATCACGGGTTAAATGCTTGCGAGACGAAAGCGAGTTATATATGATTGCTTCAATGTCAAATTCTTCTATACTGTTTATTTCCAGTTCTTTCTCGTTCGTTTGCGCTGAGAAGCCTCGAGCCAGGTATTGCTTTTATAGCGAAGGCTGCAAGGTGTTCAAGTTATCCGAACTTCATGTGTAACATGTAAACAAATTTTGCATTCAGGTTCGACAATAATACTTAGGCTATTTACTTCAACATTTATAATAATACTGAATTATGTTTGGTTATAAATATGTTTTACAACAATTTTCTGAATTCATATTTCGCTATTCGCTCTGAAAAGGCTTTTTATTTCGTAACAAGACTTGTACAATGAGAATGTACGCAAGTAGGTCGGCCTCAAGAAATTGTTTTTCCTAGAGTAATTTACGTGGCTTGGAATATTACACGAGCTTGCGTCGGGTATTTACACACGTGAAGCAAATCAAATCGTGGCTCTTTACGTAGTATAAACGTGTGGGCAGCGAGAACGGCGAGTACATCTGTAAATCACATATAAACTAAGGTCTGAACGAGAGCAGCGTAGAAATGGCGCGGAAACGCCCGTAAAATGGTAATTTTATTAGGCTCGCTCGCAACTGAAAATACAGCGGAAAAGAATTTACCCGGCCTACGGAATAAAATCGTTCGTTTAATTTCACCTTCAACACCCCGTTGTATTCGTTAGTGGGCTTTTTATTATAATGCTCGTGTAACTGACTGATCATTGGCGGAGCGCAGTGGGTAGCCTGGAGGTTTTTATATTAACATGTAAGCCATTTCATCCTAATTTGGAATAACAAGATTTAGTGTTGATTATGTAAAAACAGATTAACTAACATTTCATCTTTGCTACGAATTGAATTAATAACGCGTGTTTTGTAAAAACTAAAATAATTTAGCTGGAGTTTCCTAGAAAACTTAGCCTGTATGTGAGGAGGTGCGAGATGCTATGCACCGCGCAGTCGGTCAGTGCTCGCCCGCGGCGGGTCACGGCCCGGCCCGGCGCCGCCGTACTTCAATACTTTTGTTGTTTGTTTTTGAGAGAACGCAACGTTTGTTTGTCAGAAATAGAGTCTGAACTAGGTGAAACAAGCACGCAGTAATGGACAAACATCCAATGTCCTAAGATATACTGAACATTTTTATATCCAGATTTTATTTGTATGTTAAAGTATCAAGAATGAACTGGACCCACGGAAGAAATTCTACCAAATAGAAGATTCCACTAACGACTTTCAAAGTGAGAATAGATAGTTATACTTAAGTAAGCAAAGTTTTATACGACGTGCAAGTTCGGTGCAGAGGTTGGCGAGGCGCCGCGCCGCCGCGGCCGACTTGAGACCATAATGAAAATGATCTTGGCAAAGTTTTTTAATTAGACCTCGCGCGGTCGAGGTCAGGGTAACGCCGCCATTAGGCAAATGACGCGGCGGTCGTTTCAGTGTTCAGGCCCGCCGTGCCACGCGCGCCCTTGTCGCGGCTTAAGCATGAAATATTTTTCTCTTAATGACGCACCACCACCACTTATTGCGACCACTTCAAATTCTCTGCGATGTTTTAGTTTCAACTTGTTTATGTTACTATCAAAGGGTTCCAAGTAACAAAAACATGCGAGGTTTTCATGTTTATACACTTAATGAAACAATGATGTATTTCAAGTAATGTCATTTGATTTAATGTTTCCTATTAATGAATTTAAATTTGCACCTTTTAACTCTTGTCTATAATTAATGGCTTAAAAAGAATTTACTGTTTCACTAAGTAACGGTACTAAATAAGTTAATTCAATTTGCGATCGTAGTTTGGCTAATCTCGGCTGTGACTCGCCTGGTGCCTTCCAAAGTTGCAACTTCACTTTGCAAAGCATTGCATTAAGCCAATGTATAGTGAGCCCTCTTAAGTAAATAGAGGAGTAGTTTGGAAGGATCAAGTTACGCTGTGCAGCCCGAGAAGCGAGTGTTGTCAATTGCATTTAGTATCATGTCGTTTGTCTCAGTCCCCGCTAGTCGTGTAACGGACGGACTATGTGAATAAAGAAGTCTTATGTATTTCGATTTAATGGAACATAGAAGTAATAACAGCTCCAAATACAGCTTTTAGCTCTACACATACTATCATGAATAGGCACCATAATGTAGCGTCCACAGCCTAATGGTTATTAGTACGGACTACCGATCTAGAAGTCGTGGGTTCGAATCTAAGTATACTATTTATAGTAAAATAAAAAAATTGAAAGGCATTGTATGTTTATATGAAAGAATATGTATTTTGGAAAATACATATAACAAATTCTGATTAAACGTTGTGCTTATTTAGTTAAGACGCGGCGAAGTAATTATAAGTATGTCGAGGAGCGACATGATCGGTAATTAGTTGCGAACAGCGCGGCGGTGCGCGTGTACTCTACTTGCAGAGTGGAGGTGTCGGTGTGTCAGTACTACTGGTGTTCAAAATAGAAAAAAGATAGCCGTGGTAGTAAATTCGTAAAGCAGTTACTGAATCACGTCGCAACAAACATACATCCATCGAAACTTTCGCTTTTATAATGTTCTTTAGGTTGTAATGAGTACGGATTCATTTAAATAGAAATAATTTAAGTATTGACAAAAGTTTCGTGTATAAAGAAACACGTAGAGACGCGCGGTGCCGCGGGCGGGGCCCGGGGGC
>JAODUI010000015.1:5189844-5220415 GCA_027563995.1 Papilio gigon | reverse complement strand
CGTTTTAATAGGTTGACATTAAATGTTGTTATTTAAGACAAGCGAAAGAATTGAAGCGGTATTGCGTCAAATACTTAGAAATCTCGTCCTATCGTTCGCTATTTTATTGTTAGACAATTGGAAACACGTACACATGTGTACCAGACGTAGATACATTAAAGTGTACATTTGCCAAAACAAGGCGAGGATTATATGCGCAAAAATTGATCAATGCAGTAACTATTCAGGGCGCCGTGAGACGTGCCAACGCTTCCGCAAAACCATGACGTGAACACTATTTAGGGGCTTAAAATTTTCAAACGGACGTGACGGTTACAATAAATTATTATTCACTTAAACTAAAACTAATGTATTTTAAGAAAACGAATTGAAAAGAGTCGAATAATAGCGAAGATCTTTTGTGAGCTTTATAAAGCTCAAGCTTCAATGATCTCTATTCAACGGGTATTGATATTTGAAAACCACTTCTACAACAATGGTTTATTCGGGTTACGATTTTAATCTATACTAATTTTGTTATTTATATGGTTTGAAAAATAGTAAAGAACACATGTGAACAATTCACAAACTAGAAGTAATAATTAAACATCACTTGTTTTAAATCAATTGAATTTGGAATACATAGAGAAGATTTTAAAATCCGACAACGCATCTGTGGTTACTCTGGTATTGCAGATGTCCATTGGCGTCTTAAATAATTAAGCGAATCGCGGTTCGTTTTCTCATTTCTTTGTATAAAAAACAAAGAGATTGAAATGTTACATATCTATATTTACAACTTTAATGATTTTGAGGGTAAATTTTGTTAAAATTTTGGTACATTTTATTTAGAGAATAGTTATAAATCTTTTAATTTCGTTTTTTATTAGATTCAGATTTTTTCACCAATCTATTTAAAGTTCCATCAGTATAGATACAGACACTATTATACGAAAGACATCTGTAAGTTTATTGTGTAGCCTAGTTACACTCTATATAATATAACGAAATCCTTTTAACTCCTTTATCAAATATCGTCATAGCTCTAATTCTCTACGTTATTTGGCAAATATCCTGGCGACCTCTAGCGTCGGGCAGAGGGCGGTAAACATATCTTGGCACACCCGTCTGCCGCAATATAAAACTTGTGTTAAAAATTTACTTACTTGGTACAGAAAATGAACAAAAGTCGTCTCGACTGACAAGCTATTCGTGAATGGTCACAGAATCCAAATGTACCTATATTATTTATTCAAATTGACACCTTTATCATTAGGTTAGGTTCTAAGCATTTAGGTTCAAATCTAAGCTTTAATCTAGCAGGTTAGACTATGAGAAATGTTAGTGAAACGGTTCATACGTATATTATAAATGCTAATTTGGATTATTGGATTAATGGAGATTTTTCTTCTTTTTACTGTTGGCCGGTGCTATGCCTCTCGTTCCCTAACAATGGTAAGATCAGGCACCAGAGGAACAGAACTGAACGGAGATTGATTGCAGGCGCATAGGCTACTTATGTATCCTATATGATCATAATCACGGACGACAGCGAGTATTGTAGTTAGACTTGTTAGAGGTAGTAAACGCTACTAGATTACTGCCAGGAACATCTCATTGAAACAATTGTAAATGTAATATATCGGGTTACTTTGAATACAGAAACTACTGAGCATTCCTCATTATGATGTAGTGGGATATTGTGTTAAAGGGTATTCGAAGTAGAACTTCTAGAGTTACGGTTTTGGTAAGTTATATTTTTCAATACTTAACATTATCCTTTTCGATTGGTAATTTTTAATTTCTATTAAATTTTTTTCATTGCTCAAAATCAAATATCATTTTTTTAGAGCAATTATTCATTTGACATTCTTAGTTAAAAATTAAATGTAACGAAAAAACAAGAAATAAAATGATTTGCTAACATTGAAATTTCAATTTTTAATAAAAAAAAATAGTGAATTTAATTGATTCGTTCTAGGATATGGTTTACATTGTTCCAATGGGTTTAGAACCCACGACCTTGTTTTTATACATACTACTTTCATTTCTTTCTTTTTCTTCATTTAAATAAAAATGTTTCGGAAATTCTAGAAATTAAGTTTTTTTTTTACAATACAGTAAAAATATACGTAGTTATATGTTATTTAATCAACTCTTACTATGAAGTACATACATACATACATACTATAACTTAGATGTAGTAGGTTGTACTTGGATTAACCCATATTAACAGCCACGCGGCTAAAGCCTTTACTTATTGTCACTTGACACTTCAAGGTTACTGTATAGAGGGACAAGTTATCAGACACTGTGTGGATAAGTTAATAATTAGAAATAGTTTGGATGGATGGATGTTTACTATTAACTCCAAATACTCAACGGATCTGATTAAAAGTTGACCCAGTATTAGGTTACTATCAAAAACTGCGTATAGACTACTATGTTTTTTTTTTAAATTTTATATTGATGAAGTCGTATGCAAAAACTAGTTTAAAAAAAAACTTTTAATACTATTTTAATTCCATTTAATCAAAACTTTTAAGTGTAATTAATTTAATTCACTTGTTTCCGTATATCTACGAATGTCTTGTGGAATGCTACGCAACAGAAGCATTCTGCTACGCGGTACTACGCGTGTAGCACGTTTGGTAAAATTGTACATTACTAAATTAAGATTGCTTTTAAATAGTTATTTTTCCGGACATATATAATATGCAACAAACATAACCTATGTTGGAACACAGTTAACTCTTTTGTTGTACATGATGATGACAATGTTGATATATTTTTTTATCTAAAATATTAGCAGGTTTTTGTTTATATACATTCCAGGTAAGCTTGAATAAGATTGTGTTAAGATATGGTTCACGACATTATTCGAATGCCGTAATTCGAACCCATGACCGCTAGATGTGTTTGCCCTTAATTATTAAGTTATTAGCGCTTCAAAGTATTTTGACAAAATATGTTGTACATATTAATTAAATTAATCTAAATAAATGCGATGTTAGTGGAGGTAAGTAAGCAATCAGACAGGACGGTACCTAGTTACCGAGCTGTCGCAGTTGCCGAGTTGTTGCCAGGATAAATTACCGAGTTGCCAAGTTCTTGTCGAGTCTTAGTTGCCTACATTACCTAGTTACTGTGACTGTGTTACCGAGTTGCCGACGGATTCTATTGGCAGCCGTTTTATAGCACATTCATTACACGGAGGGTAATTTGCTGGCTGAATTCGGGTAATTAACTTCACGGGGACTGTAGTTTGGAGTTATCGAGACGTATTTACAAATGTGAAATTGTGCGAATTATGTGTTAGACGAAATTCAAAATATATTTGTGCAATAGTAATTAGATGTTTGGAAATAAATCTTTGACCGTATATGGTAAGAATTTCAGGCGACAGTATCCTAATGGTTAAGGATACGAATTTCCGATCACATAGTCGAGCGTTCGAATCCCGCCATTTGACTATTGTCATAAACAATATCCTAGCACAAGCCAAGAGCTTAGTGGTTAATCTACTAACATTTTTCTAGATTGTTGTTTCGATAAAAATCCATTTGAACATTAATGTATCATGTATCTGTTGTGTATTTTACTTCAACCAAAAAAGACTTAACTCTGTTTTTTTTTTATTTATAAGTAGTTCAAAATAAACCTCTTTTATAAGCTCACCTCATTGATAACGAACACCATTAAACTCCGACCATTAAATCAAATTGCTTGATATATTGAGTCACGAAATTCAGATTCAAAACGTAGTCGCCCTTTTCTCACGCTATCGCCGCACGCGAACATCTTTTGGGTGTTAACCTGTATATATACTTATACAACTATATATACTATACACAACAAGTACGGACGGGTCGACTCAGCATAGGTAGGCCTCCCACAAGATGAACCGATGATTTGGTCAAGTTTGCGGAAGTATTCTGGATGACCGAGACTGGGCGGCCGAGGACCGATCGTCGTGTCGATCTTTGGCGGAGGCCTACCCTCAGCTGTGGGCGACAGCTGGGTGACATAATGGTGATGATGATGAAGAAATCATAATAATTTATCTTTGAAAACAGAAATAGTAATGCTAAAGACAACAATAATTAAGTTTAATTAAGATTTAACTAAACCTGTTTCACATCTACACGCAAATCTCGATGGCAGCTGAACTCCTAATTTTTTTTTACAATCCCTTGAAATCGAAAGATAGTTCTTGCGTAAAGAAAAATTTTTAAAATTGAAAAAGTCTAATAACACTTTACTTCAATACAACCTATTAGTCATAATACTTCAAAGTCAATTTGGACTTTAAAACTATACTATAAAGACGAGTGTTGAGCAGCTACTTAGCATTAGATTTATCGAGTTAGAAATTTCTATGTCAAGATAAAATTTGAAATAAAAAATATTACTTCACCTGTTTAGAAAATAAAGTTACACGTGAGTTTATTGAATGCTTTGTATTTTCACAACCTAAAATACCGTACTTTCAGAATTTGAAACACAAAGGCTTCTCGAATTTAATATTACTGGAATAACAAAGTAAGGTATTTAGTATGACAGAAACTCTTTGTTTAGGTTCTGTTGATATAACGGACGGATCTTGTTTACCAAAGTACTCGTTTGAGTTTCGTAGATGGTTAGTGCATATATGTTAAATTAACTTGGTTATATTTTAATTTAATAACTTGTTTCAAAAATAAAGGACAATATTTCAAATAGAACATAAACTTTAAATAATACACGCATACATATTACACCATCCCTAATATTTTGGACATATTTACGCTAGTTTTTGTAACTACTACTGTAATATTACATTAAAACTAATAAACTCAAAAACTACTGAACCAATTTCAAAAATTATTTTATAGTTACAAAGCTAGATTATCACTGAGTAACGTAGGCTGTATTTATTTGATTTTTTTTTAAATCGCGCGACAAGTTCTCGAACTAAATCTAGTTATTTTGTTTCTACTACATAGTACTGAAATGTTTTTGTCAATGAATTTGAAATTTACATTCGAATATTGTAAAGTCTACGACATTTTCTAGGCTCCGTTTATAAAAAAAATATAACTTTGCAGATCATTTACTTCAAGTTTTAAAAAGTCGGGATATAACCTAATATCATTTAATTGTATGTCACGGGGAAAATATATATAAAAATGTAAAAAGCTCGATTCAAGAGAATATTTTCACATCATTTCATCTTTTCAAATTAAAAGACCCAGAAAAATTCTTTATTCATACCCACATATATTTTATACCGCTAGATGGCGTGCGCTGCATATAAGCTAACCTTGACCTCGCTGATGCAAATTTTTACAATTGTTGTATGTTGCATGCAAAATAAATCTGCATTTTGAGGATTTATTTCAGCGGAAAAAGGCATAAACAACGGTACATGCACATTTTAAACACGAGCCAAATGTGGCATGATCATAAACAATAATAAATAATGTGATGTACATACAAGTACGTTTGTGCGTTTTGTGCCTTCGTTTAGGTCACCTGTCAAAGTCTCCACTTACAAACCAGCACGAATACTGATTGGACGGTCCTTTTGTTAATTTCGGACATACGTTTTTTTTTCATCTCATCTTTATTTTGCCCTTCTTCGAATATGAATCAAATAAACTTATCTTATTTTATATTTGTTACAGAGATGGAAATCGTGCCCGAGGGGAAAAACTTCCGATTGGTAAAAGAAGACGAGCTCCCAGAGTTGGCCGATTTATTGGTACAATATATGCCTGAATCACTTAAGGTAATTTACATCATATTTCAATACTAAACATACGTGTAATTAATCTAAGCCAAAGTTCCCAGGAATGGTTACAAGAAGTATTAATAAATTAACAAACATCTACTTAAATTTTCTAACAAAAAAGTAATAGGAATTAATTCCTGGACGTAACAACTATGGATCTCTGTTAATTATTTAAATAGCTTAACATTCAAATGATATTTGCCTAAATTACAAATCTATTTACTTTAAATTATAATAATCGTAATGCTAAAGATAAAACAGTAACACTTGAAATTTTAATGTCGTTTTTCTTTCCAGTTTCATCAAACGATTCAAACATATCGAAACAACAAGGTTTGGGACTTCCATTTTTATGTAGCGAAGAACTGGCCGGAGGATCCGATCTGTCTTCACTTTCCGGGGTGTACCAGTACGGTAAGCAATGCCTCTTACAATAAACAATACATACCTAAAAGTTGACCTACACTGGCTTCTGATTTAGGAAATTATTGGCTTCAATATATGATTCCTGTCTTCATTTACTCTATTTAAAATCGGAACACATGTTCGTTTTTCAAATTGATGTCATTCATCATTCAGCACTCCCTTGAAGTCACTCACTCTTTCATCATGCCACCTTCCAAGTATCGTTACCCTTCCACGTTCCAAATTAATAATTTTTTGTCGGAAGTAATAAATTGTGCGCAATATTATATTTTGTGAAATATTACGAAACGGAAAATGATTTTCGCAATCAATTAGAGAAACAATAACGAAACGTTCGAGAGGAAACTTTTTAAAAAACTTAAACGATTCTATGAAAAGCAGTACGAAGTTTTCCAATTAACTTGTTAAAAAGATTTACGTTTCTTGGAAACGAATTTAAAAATAGATATCTCGTCTCTACAATTTTTGCAGTGGTACTTAACTTATGTTACACATTTTCTCTGAAACGCGACTGTCACGACATCTTGACATTTAAATGTTTTCTCCATATTAAGATTTAATTTTTGCATTACTATTCTTACTGAAACACGCTACAGGACTATTAGTAAATAAAATATTTAAAAATTAATAAAATCAATGTTTACTAGATTAGTACTGTAGCGTAAAACAACAATTTTATCTAATAATTAAAAACCAAAATGAATTTTTAATTATTAGTTGTGACGTTAAAGCGCTCAAATAAAAACTCCTTTAATCGATCTAAAACTATATATGTTACGACATTAATTCGATGATTACCAATCAAATAAAAATAATCATTATCAACCTGCCGTTTTCCATAGAGACGGTTGATATGTACTACGCTAGACAAATAAAAAATAAATTAATGTTTATGGTCAATTAGCGTTACTGTAATGGCTTTTAAAAAAAATGTATGAAAGATTACTTTATAAATGTATGTGTACAAGTTCATACAAACCGAACGGTACGAGGCTTCTTCAGCGCGCTTTGAATATTTTACTAGCACGTGGGCCGGCCGCACTCGTTCTCACAATACTGTCATTATAATTTAAAAACCTGCAAATTAAAATATGCAGCCTTATGCTGTGAGTCATGTAGCGTGCACAAGTAACGTGCAGTATGTAATGATATACCAATTAATATAATTTATTTCATTATACAGTGAGAAATTATTTTTATGACTTACGCTTTGCGGATTAGGTCATATTACGAAATTACTAAAGTTAGTTAATATAACGCAAATAAGAAATAAACACGAAAATGTACATGTTAATATAAATTGCTTTTGAATATTATAATAAGAAAACAAAACTGTGTTTCCCTACCGTGATCTAAACCTAGGGCACGGTATTATCCCCGCTGAAGTAAGCATGGCCGGACCTACCCTTTAATAATTCTATAAGTCAATATGGCCATAACTAGGTATATTTGTGTTTAGTATACTTTATAATTCTCTCAGTTTATAGAAGGGATTCGTTTTTTATTTGTTCGTTTAAACAGACTTCAGAATTAGACATTTCTATCTATCTTGTCATTACAAGGCCAAACTAGAAGCTCGTTTAGAACAGTTTAGGTCAACGTATATAAAAACTAGCACTTAACTTTGGCAAACTACCAGATTGTTCCACTCTATGAAGAATGCTTGTCCATTGTCCGTAGTCTTTTGTTTTTTCTTCTACATTCTGACCGTGAACTTCATGACAAACTGAAGTATTTTCTCGACAAAAAAATAAGTCATTATTTATTGGATATTGATGATCTCATTATTTGGCTTGAAGAGACGTCTGTAAAGCGTAACTAATTTGCCTCATGAATCTTTTATTCAAATCAATACACTCCTATAACTAGCATCGTCTTAAAATAACTTACCGCTTCACAATATTAACAGGCGTTTAATATTTTTATTGCAGCCGAATAGATTGACATATGAAAGCGTGACAGTGTTCTGTCCCTCCAAGCGCTCGGAACTGGTCGACCTGTTGACCTCTGAGGACATACTGTTGGACCTCAGCAAGCCGCTCTACTTGAACTTCACGCATGAGGCGATCGTGAACCGCTTCGAGAAGCGCTATGAGGCTCACGACAAGATCACCGGCGACGTATACGTATGCGACAACCCGCCGGAAGACGCCAACGCTGATGAGTCAGTTTTAATATTACCTGTAGTAACACCAGGGCATATTGTGTTATTTTAAACATGCTAACTAATTAATAATCCAATCGAATTAGTGAACATTTTAATGTAATTTAAATCGCCAACATCTTTTTATAATTTCAGATTGCCACCGGACGTGGAGTTAGTTCGCCTGCAGCCGGAACACATGAAAGCGGTGCACGATTTGTACCCAGCGAGCGACATAGAGTGTTGCGAGGTGTTCGAGAAGCTGGTCGCCGAGCTGCCGGCATACGGTATCTTCGTAGAGGGCCAGCTCGCCGCTTGGATGGTGCAGTCGTACTACGGAGCCATGTTCTCTATGCAGACGAGACCGGAGTTCCGGAGGAAAGGCTACGGCATATACCTCGCTCGGCGTCTCACCAAGGAGGTCGCCGCTCGCGGCTACAAGCCCTTCGTAGTCATTCGTCCGGAAAACGACGCATCCCGCTCTCTCTACTCGAAGCTCGGCTTCGAGAAACGTTTCCGAACTGTGCGCGCCGTGCTGCGCCCCCGCTAAAGCAACGTTGATCTCTAGCAGATTTTATTTTTTTAAGACTTTTGAAAAAAAAATCAATTTAGCTTGCGATCGTTGATCGATTAGATTTAGCAGTAGCTTAAGACCAGGGCTAGTGTTCTCGTTCTTCGCAATTACAAATCTGCGTCACGTTTCACTTACGATTACCACACTGTATTTCTAATAGTAAATATATTTATTCACTCATAAGGCATACTAATAATGATAATTATGGACATTTGCTCCCTGCGATATCTCGAAAGTTGCGAACGAACGGAGCGAGAGTCACGGCCGTTACTGCGTCTTACGCCAGCCTAGGTTCTGGTCTCGACGGAACTAACATGTCAAGAATTGAACGTAACTCCAACTGTACTAAAACGTATCGTCATCTCTCTCTTTCTCTTCGAAAATATAGAGATAAAAATATATTTTTAATACAGATGTTTCGTTATTGGATATTCACAACATCTGTACGTTATTCACTTGACTTGTTAGCTTTCTGTCATTTAGATGATCTCATTAAGTCTCACCGAAGGAGCGGAGTCGCGTCTGTCTGTTGTTTAAATTACGGGGACCTATTATGATCTCATATTAAACGTATAAAACGAAAGTTTACCTTGATTCATTGCATTTAACTTGCACAATTAATCAGACATTAAAATATAGAAGCACTAAATCTGATGCAATAGCAATTTTATAAAATATCAAACGAATAAATTACGTTTGTAATTTTGTAGGATTTCTTAAGAATTTTTACTTTGGGTACGAAAAGGATAACGGTATATAGTTTTATTTAATAATTTTGTATTTTTTAAAAACAAGCGATGTCTAAATACTTATGCGTGTAGTCACTTCGTTGATTTCATAATGTAGGTAACTATGTATTCTATATGTGATTTGCTATATAGGAACGAAAAGATGTATACGAACTGAAAACTATTATGATACAATTAGTTTGGAAGGAAATAACAAAAAAAATCATGTAGAAAATATAACATAAGCAGTTTTCAGTTTATATAACTTTTCCGTATACTCGGTTTTATATGAATATTGTTGGATATTGAAAACCATATAAAATTTGATACGAATAGTAGATAGGTAGGTATTTAATATGGTAATCTATTTTACAATTATATATCAAATTATAGAGATATTATTGGAATGTATGCTGATCGTGTTACATGGAAGATGGCTTATGGTATTTATTAGTTTCATATTTTTAATTATAACGATTATTTTTTAATGATTATTTTATAAAAGTATTATACGGTAATATAAAGATTGCAAAGCTGAGATACATAAAGGAAAAGGGATAAATGTGGGCATTTGTAACTTCAGTTGTAGAAACACTGACGCTATTGAGAATTTAGATAAATTATAGAGCGTCATATTATGAGATTAAACAAAAAACTATAAAAATGTAATTAATACTGCCAAGATCAATGAACGAAAATATTATTTTTTTAATTTACAGATAAATATTCAATAACTTCACGTATCACCGAAGCTATTGCAAACTTAAATTGTTTCACATTAAAAGAACTTCTGCGATGTATTTACTCCACAAAATAGAAACATTGAAACCATTTGTATCTTGTTAAATTTCCTAAGCTATTTTTTTAACCTTAGACTTTTTTAATTTCACTTTTTCGTTCGGTATCAAAATTTGCTCAATGCATAGAGCTTCCAAAATATTTGTTTATGTTGTAACGTCCCAACTAATTTTAAGCGTTATGCCAAATTTTTTTGTAAGATTGAATTTTCGGTTATTTGTGCTTGCAATTTTTTTGATAGTACCACAAGGGATATGAAAATTGCAAATGTTGCCATGATAGAAAATGTTGCTTTTTGCAACGAACAATCGCAGCACATGATAAAAATCAAATAAATACTTCACTGCAAACAATCTTTTAACAATATTGAATGAACACGTGTTGATCATAGCAAATTATTAATTCAATAATAAAATCTCATTAACACATTCCATCATGCTAAAAGCTTTTCCATATACTGAATGTGATTACGCGCCGCCGCTGCGAGGGAGCTCCTCGGGGAGGGGAACCTTTTCATTGCAACACTTTCGAATTCGAGCTTAGGTAACAAACGTTTATTTGAAAAAAGAACAACTGTGTTATCCCCAGAGTTTCCAATGACCGAACAACAATGTAAATTACATTATTGTCCAAGTCGAGTTGAATAAACTATAGCAGTCTTTAGAACATAATAAATACAAACCTTATAAGTGAGGCAAATCCGTCACATACAATCACTTGGCTGCCACTTAACAATGTGTTAATCGGCTCGAAAGCTAACATGTCCGATCAAAACCATCACTTCTACAAAAGTTACGAAGGAACGTAGATGTATCAGCTCCACGGACCGAGGGCAACCGACACCTGCAAAAAACAAATTTTGAAAAAATACTTCGTACGCCTTATCGAATTTGCTTCGGCGTCGTGACGTAACGTGTAAGCGACCTTCCCTCGGGGAAATGTCGGATCCGTGGCACGGGCCGGGAATCGAATTTATGCCCCTTAGCTGCCCAAATTGATTTACGTTACCCTTACGGACCAGGACCTCATAAATCCAGCCGCGGACCGGATTAATGTGAGACTGCACACGACAGAATATTCACGTTGGGCTATTATACTTTATTCAGGCAAAAAACTCGTTTTTTTCTTTTTTGATTGTCCATTAAAAGTTTACCTGTTGACTATTTATTCTCGTTTCCATAATTTTGTTTAGAAAAATAAATAAAAATAGTGAGTGCAATGAACTGAAAATCACCTTGATTTTTTTCGGTAGACATTGTTTCTGACGTGTCATTAAAATAGTAATTAACTAAATGGTGAAATTCGTCGGTATCTCTGTTAGGAGAATGATAAATTTGCAAACCTTTGAATCTATAAGCAAAGTCAGCTTATCACATAGCCCAGTGATTTACGGCAGCAAATTTTCCACGTAATAATTCCTAGAGCCGTGATATTGCCTCGCACGCTGAGACCTCGTGATTCCGTCTACACCGCACTATGCCTCACTGATATCCAAGTTTGTCTAATATTGAAAGCTGGGGGCAAATAGAATGGGGGCTGTTGAAAGCTACTGATATATAGGCAAAGGTCATGTTACAAGTGTAGTACGACAAAGTATTTTTGTACGTAGCTTTTATTTTTGTGTTTAGAATTCGTCTTGTTTTATTGACATCTTTTACTCGTTATAAAGAATATATTTAACAAGTTTCCGTACGGGTCACTGAAATCAATTTTATTGTCCTGTATGAAGCGAATGAAGTCCTTTTTTCAAATAACGTGTAATTCAAGTTTGCATCATCTTGTATTAACAACATAGTATAGATGCCTCAACTGTATATCCCTATACGTTTTTCTGACACTCTAATACGTATTGACACAATATTGACAAGAACATTTCCTCGCGCCAAACACAATTTCAATCTTGTCTTGTCAATAGCAATATTTCAAGATGACATTGTGTTTATTATGAGTTTCTATCATTCCTCAAATTCTCTTTTACCTGTTACGTGCCGACACGTAGGACTTCTTAGTTTGAATGAATAAATAAAAAGTAAAACCAGGATTCATTCATTCATTCGCTTCTTTGCAGATTATTTTTGTGTCAAATAATTATAGTATTTCCACGTAAGACACCACCAGGAAGTAATACGTCCTTCGAAGAGTTTGTACTATTTCAAAGAAGATGCTCGCGTGAATAAGACACAGCGCAAGTTAATCTAGGGAAGTGCAAAATAACAAAAAACGATTATAAGTTATGATCGAATTTCAAAAACAATTATTTAATTACGTTAACGTGCATGTCTATGGCCTATAGATACTCATCTCTATACAAGTGTATGTAACAAATATATAAATGAAGATGCAGTCAGACGATGCAAACATGCTATAGCGTGCTACACAAAGCACAGGTTCCAGCCTTCGCGAGTTGTTCAACTCGTCCCAAACAAACATTGCGCGGAGCACACACGCCTCGGCCTCTCTGCCTACACTCTATTGAACAAGGATAGGATTAAACGGTCTGTTTACTATTCCGTTCAAGTTGCGATGTTAAAGTTGGTGTTAAAGATATCAATAGGAGACTACAATGGAAATGAAAAATTATCTTTACACAACGTCTTTTTGTCCACGACCATGACATTTTTTTTACTGTACTGTACACTGAGACTACACGTTATTCTGTGAGTGTTTATCTAAAGGAAACCCACTGTTCAGATTCTAAGCATTATTGTAATGCTATCAAATATTATTTTAGTTCGCCCATAGATACGCGCACGATGCAAATGACTGGCGGATAGTCGGTGAATGTTATTTCGGTAACAATGCATCATGTTTGCGGCGGATATCGAATAACAAAGGTTTTGTTACAATCGCTGGTTTAGAGTCCGCTGTCCAATATTGTTCATGAAATAGGTTATTTATATGGTTCATCCGCTTCGTGAAGGTAATGTCTTCGCTCAGCAGAAGATGACGCATCGCTAAGGTCGACTGCAGCACACATATGTTGAGACAATGCTTGAAGCGACCGTTACCTGTGAGACTCCTCAGACTGCCTCTGCTATCAAATCTAACGACAAAAGCCTATCGCGGTATTTTTTATCTGTAATCAGAATTGTTAAATGGGAATACACTTTATTAAATGCGAAACAGTTTTTTTTTTATTTTATCTCTTGGATAATGTTTAGTATTTTTTATTTAGAATTAGAGCTGGTTGTCGTATGGTAACGCCATTACTAAAAAAATATGTATGTATGGATAAAATACTGTTCTATGTAGTTTGACGTATTTGAAATGCATGCGTCTGCATATTTTAGTAACTACTGACACCGACAGACTAAACTGTTGGTAAGTGATCTTCATTTGTTTACTTCGCTAACCCCGAACAGCACGTCGTGAGGGAGGTGAGCGACAGGGCTAGCCCGTTCGTAGGAACAGATCGATATCGATACAAAGATTAATTAAAAAAAATGGTATTGATGACTAATAAATGAACAAAATAGCTTTACGTGCAGTGCAGTACAAAAGCTTTATTCAGTGGTATTCCGTGTATGCGAACAGTCCCGCTCACAAGCGCTCGAGGTATTGTACGAGATACGTCGCCGCTATTCGACGTTTGTTGCGCGCTTATTGTGATCATAGGCTTTGATTACATTTTTCCTTTGACTTATTATTTCTCTCTCAAAAGAACCTGAACGATGAAAAGAGTTACATAAGGGGATGTTTGCGATGTAACTATTTACGTTGCATCCATCGATATTGGTAAGATCGGTAGACAAATTGACGATTTTACGGTGCACAAATAAAATTACGACATTTTAAGACTGCGAGGTGATAAGGTTGTAAAGTAGGTCGTGAAGGAATTAAAGTTTTATTTGTGCAACCGGCCGGCGCCGCGGACGGTTGACTCGACGACGTCGGCCACCGTCCGGCGGCCGTGTAAAAGTTAATCCCAGCAACGCGGCTCAATCTTCACTACGCTCATTGAAAATGTTATTTGATCGCCGACCACATTATTCTCAGCATTAAATTACTCGGCTGTAATACGAAAATACGATTACATTTAACTAACAACAAAATCAGTTTATATACCTGTGATTGTGAAGTTACATTTGGATTGTAGCGAAATATATTTACTGCTACACCCACTGAGCCGATAGGTGATTCATGGTGAGATAGATTAGTGTCTAAAATAGCACATAGGCTATACTAAGTTTTTTTGGACTCTTTGGGGACAAAGTCGCAGGCAAAAGCTAGCGGGTACTCTATTAAAGATGTCATGTTTGACATATCATTGTAGAAGTTCAGGTAGCATGTAGAAGACCGTCATCTCCTGGCGGAGGATGTGGCGGAACGTTGCGGCCGGAAGTCTTTGTGCGCGCTCGGAAGGGGTTGTGACGTCACTGCGGCTGCTCCCCGCGCGGGCTTCCTTCCGCTCAAGCTCGGGCTCACTATTTGCTTGGAGTTCCGATGTTTCAGTCTCCACACAATAGTTGTGCAATACTTTAGTTACGATTCTCTCCGATTCTTTTGTAAAGAGCTTTTTATTTGTCTTAAGTCATCTCGGTAGAGTTAGTTTCATAGCCATGTATTATTATGCAGTCTAGTATTCCTTGCATTCCGCCGGTTCCAAATTTGTAGGAAACGCGCACACAAAGACCATTTTCATTATGCTGGAACCATGTTGGCAGTACACCAACACCCATTGTTCTGCCGACTTATTTAGCTTCAAGCTCGGCATTTGGCATTTACTCCCTCGTTTATTCTATACGCGGGGGGACGCAGCGAACGCCGTGGAGTGTCGCATAGCCGCTAACAATGTGCTGTTTGTGACGGTTTTGTATCAGGACTGCATGAAACTAAAGCTGAGTCCAATTTTCGTTTATTTCATTAAAATGTATTTACAACCAATTTTGCGATGGTTTTAATAACGTTGGTCTATCAATCATTGCTAATAATTTATCTGAAGAAAGTTTCGATATTATACGATCACGCTTCGCTCTGATCTGAATTGATGACACGACACTTGAGATAAATTTAATTTGCGGATGAAAAGCACGGCCCAAGGTCGCCAAGACAATGGTGTTGTTGGATAGGATTGGAGTGATGGAGTATGCTTTGGGCAGTTCTCCTGGTAATCGTGATAATTGTGATAATAGCTAACTGCGAATTTAACTTCTGACATTTGTTTTGAATGGGTAACTACCATCAAGAAAAGAAAGAAGGGCTTTTTTATTAAATTGCCGAAAATGTTAATACAGTTTTTACTAGGTTAACAGAAAAGAAAATAGTAAACGGCTGCGAGGTTTTTCTAAACGTTAGAAAAAGAAAGCAAATACGTTCGTCTCTTTCGTAAGGTAAGGGAGAAGTTACGCATAAATTACTAAAGTTACAAAGGTGTACCGGAGGTTTAGAAATCGTTACGCATGCATAGCACATTTCATACTAGTGATGAAACAGTAATAAAATTAAATTACTTGAAGAAAAAGAATAACAATTACATTTGAAGCTTCTACTAAATGGGAGGAGATTATAATTCCTATTGTTTCCAGCTTTCATTCGAGTCTAGGTCACAATGATCGTTCGATGAAACCTCTCTCCTGCCCACGAACGCGCGTTCAATTCATATGAAATCATTTGTTATGCAAAGAATTTGTTATGTTTTAAAAATAATTCGATGTTGTGAAAAAAAACTTCTTCTCATAGAAGACTTTTTTGTAAATTATTTAACAATCTATTTGATTTCGTCAGAATTTGAAGCATTTACAAAATGTTCATTTTTGTAATCTGAAAATACAAAATTAGTCTTTTATACAAAACAGTAATGAAGGCTCTTATAACGTAACGGGGTCCTTAAAAAGAACTCTTTTGAGTCCCGAATAATGGAACCTGTTCAACTCGGAGACGTTCTCCGAGACATGAATATTAGCCGTTCCCCGCGCCGTGCGCCCAGTTCGTTGAAATTGGTATTGAAAAATAACGTAGACAGATTGTAATTTTTAACAAGACGAAAGCGAAATGGAATGTTCCTAATAGTTTTATGTTATTTTACTAAGACATTATGTGTGTGTGTATTTATGTTGGAAATGAAGTAAATAAGCATGTTATGACACTCACTGGATATGGTATTAAATATCAAAGGAGGTCAATATATCGGCGGAGCGATTTGCGACTGAAGGGTCCCCAATTAGCGCTGAAGGGATAGCGGTCTGATAAAGGGAAATTTCCCTTTATGACTTTAAGCAGCGATCCCTTACATAAACGTTTTGCGAAATTTACGCTTAGGGAGGATTTTATACCGGAAGTGAATTGTATCTTTTAATAGTATATTTTTTCTAACAAAATAGCAACGTATTATAGAAGAAAAAACAGTTGCTCAATAAATTAATTGACGATCCAACCAACACCAGAACAACTGTGAGGATCCCTTTGAGCTATCACGCGTTCCCACACGCGCAAGCGAGGCCACCTCTAGGGAAATATTAAATCAATTTCGCTCGGAGATAATCGATTGCGAACAATTTATGAAGGTATAAGCCTGCCTAAACTGGAACGGTTAAGTTCTATCTCGTATACATGATTGTAGAATTGACTTGTTGTAGCTAAATGTTACTGTAAACCTTCACAGGTTTGTTAATTGAATCTGTCAACACAAGTGTAGAGGATCGTATAGTCGACAGCCGCGGGCGGTAACAATTAACTGCTGTTTACAATTTTGATTAAGCAACTTAAAACCAATTAGCAAATTAAACGGCATCCCCAAAGATCAATCGAGAACTTTTACCTCGCTCGATTGAATTTTAGATTATTCAATTGTATCTCATTTCACTTGTTTAGGACTTCACTTGTGATTAGTTTCAAACAATTGAATAATTTTGTAGTTCTGCGGAAATGTTTACATTTTGGTAAATAAATGACACTTGAACTAACTGAATAAGAAATAATTTTTCGAAAAGTTACAGAAATTTTAAAAAAATCCATAAAACAATATTGTTAAAAACTCAGTATATACTAAAGATTTCAATTTGACGTAAAAAAAACTGACTTTACATCATGCAAGGTGGGGGTGGTCTTTACAATTAAACGAGGGTAAATTTATCCGGAGCACCAGGGGCGCAGTAATGAGTGGTACCGGTGCGGTCTGCGGACGGTGCTGCAATATTGATGCAGCGCAGAGACACGCCGCACGCCGCTCGCCGCAGCGGCACGGGATTGCGGTCGCCGCCGATGCGGACTTCGTATTGCCAGGTTGAAAAAAGTTGACCTACTGAAGTTTCACTGATTAATTGAACGACCGATTAGTACCACGACGTATTTAAATAAAATCTACACACAAAATGAAAAAAATAGATTTGAAAACACGCGCTCTGCACCAAACTCTATTAACGTTTGAAGTGTTGGTACCAAATAAAATATACTTTTAAAAAGTTTAAATCACTTCAATGTCTTCGTTTGTTATTGAAATAAAATAAATGTTCATATGGGAACGGAATCAGGCAATTGTGTTGTATGAAATCGATTTAGTATTGTTAGGTGCGAGGCACATTGTGAGATTGTCCATTGGAGATGTTGCAGAGAGCGCATTGCAGCCGATGCGATTGTAACGCCCCGGCCACACGATGCGCCGTTCGGATACTAATATAATCGATTTCTTATAGCAATGCGCTCTTCAAACGTTTTATGTAATTTCATACTATCTTCGTACGTGCAACTTTTAGAATACAATGTTGCTTTACTCACAATAATATTTTAACTTTAAAATAAACTGAATCAAACTTTGTTCGTCAGAATTAAATTAATTGATTAATTAATAATTCAGTTAAAGGTTTCTATTTTCTTCTAGCAAACGTAACACCGCCATAGTTTAATTACCAGGCGAGCAGAAATACGAAAGGGTCAATCAGGTCTAGGTAATTACGCGAAACGGCATTCAACCACATTAACCATTATGCATTGTCCGTTTCCTTTTATTTCTTAGGCAATTTACTTTATCCCATTACCACACAATTGTTGTCCCACCAAGTGGCTGTTTGTCTCTTTATTCCTATACAAGTTTTAATTGCCTGTCTTTGTTTACTTTTTGCTACTGCAATATTTAGAAATTTAATTATACTGGAAATAAATTTTTAACTTTGAAAGAAGTCATAAGTGTTATTTCAAAACTATCTTCGATTTATGCATAAATGTAAAGTAATAATTATTTGCCATAAAACTTGTGTTTCTGTCAAGTTTCCGATTTCGTCACTTCCACCATACAACATTTACGTCGAATGCAGGTAGTTGGAACAAGTCATCACTCTTTCATATCCTCGTCCCGCTGTCGCCCTGGTAGTTGTGGGAAATCCTTTAACCCCTTCGGCGCTGCTTCTTTTTTGTCGCCTTACTAAAAAAACATATCTTTAGTGAATTAAATGTGTATCGAGTCAATACCAGACGGTTTGATTGCCACGGGAAGTGAATCAAGAAAATTAATTACTATTCGATAGCAGGATTGTTTTTATGATTGGTTTTCTTTCTCCATGATGTCGTTTCCAATTTCACATTTTCTTTGTTTATAATTTAACGAAGTAAGTACAAAGTTAACGAGTAATTTAAGAACTTTATCAGAGTCAAATATATTAGCTTTAAGGCATAACGAAAAATATTACAAAAGCTCTCTTATTAGACAAGTACAATTTGTGTTGTCATAGCAACATTACAGCTAAGTATCGTCGTATACTTAAAGAGGCTTTTGATCTTTTTCGAGTGTTTTGACGGAAAAAAAATGTTACCTATGAAATATAAAATGAACTGTGTTGTGGGATGTGTACACAGGCCTTCACTCAGCCCACGTACGAGTGTATATCGTACGAACGCAATATACATATTGAAGAGCAGCAACTGACGGTTATATCGCTCGTAAAGTTATTGTGCATGTGTTTGCTGTTTTATTAGTAATGTATGCAATAAAATTAGCGCCTGGTATTGCAACAGGGGGCGCCACAAGTCTTAGATTTACATCTGTACGTTACTCAACGTATAGTGTTTGCCACAAATAAAATGTTTATTAGGTTTTCTATGCACATTTTGACATCGTAATGTTAAAGTAAATAATTGCACCGTGCTGTACATGTGCGGAAATGAAATAAAAACATATGTAGAGTCGTCTGGTGGCAACATGTCTCGACGGCAGAGCGTGACGCACTATACGTCTACGCACTACACTTCAACTCGAGTGCCAGTCTCCAAGCGCACACGACGCAAGATTCATTTTTCAATTAGTCAGCGTTTTTTCCCTTCGCTTCGTGATGCTACGTGTTAATTTTTTATTTAAGTTTAGCATGGGTCAAATCTCTAGACATATTACAAAGTTTGACTTTACTAAATTTACAAGAGCTATTTGCTAAATCTAAATAGTAATTTTAATATTTCATTAGGACGAAGACGTGACTCGACCAACCGCGTTATAGACTACATGCTATTGTTAGATTGTTTTATGTATATCAAAATGTATTGCCTAATAATGCAATGTATTAGCACCAACGTAGGTACATTGTTAACATTTTTGTAAAGAGTTGTTTTTTAAATGGTATATTTTGAATGACTATTCTAAGGGCTACCCTAGTTGCAGTATTACGGCGGTATGTTCATTTCTACTGCAATGTTTTCTTTAAAAATCCATTCATTCGGAATTCATTTGCAAATAAAAAAAGTGTAGCTATGAATACAAGCTGTTTTTTGAATTCATATTTATATAAACTAGAACACCGCGCCTGCCGGCAGCCGTCACACTCTACACAAATAAACTCCTTTCAATATGAGTAAACATTTGATTAACTTTCTTACATCTAGTTGTAATAAAAATAAATAAATGTAATAAATGCAAAATTTTAATACGGCTAAGGAAATCTGGCTGCAATTTAAGCTTTTGAATGATTCTGCTATGGGCAAAATCTAGTAGCGTAAAAAAAGCAAATAAATTTTCCGTTGAAATATTTAAATTTATTTACCAGGCGCACAGGAATTGAGAGAAGTCTCGGCTTGGTCGGAATTACATTGCAGGATGGTTTTATGCAGTTTTGTGTTATTTGCACGGCCGGTTGGGCCTCGCCGCACAATTGCTTTACTGGCTTCACGGATCGACTTACGTAGGTCTTGTCTGGAAATTTTCTATCGTTTAGTTTTTTTTATTTACTTCGAGTCGCAAATAAGCTGAGCTGCACGGTTTACCAATAAATGGTGTTAATTTTTTTTTCTTGATTTATGATATTTACTAATATCATTTTTATATTTTCACTCGAGGACTTTGATTTCTTGATCCACATAAAAATTGTGTGCAATGTAAATTGATAAATAGACTCAGCTGGCCTTTTGTTGGTGCTGTTAACGCAAGGTGCCTTCTACTAGCCAATGAATAGAGCTTACTCCTGCTGATTAAAGCTTTCCTATTATATGGCGTTGAAAGCATTTTAGCCACATGTCGATAACGTAAGAAAAAATTTAGTTCCTTTTTTTTCGCCTGGTTAAGTTCCAATATGAAAATTGTTAGATAAATGTAATTTATCGGAAGTCAAAAATACAGTTTTCAAATTGCAATAAATCTTTCCTCCTTGTACTGTTTTTAAGTAGAGCCGCGGCGAAACTGTTCCGTTCCCTTTGCAGTGCGCCGGGAATACGTAATGCAATATTGGTATTCATGAGATATTCACCAGGGCGGCAGGCGGGCGGGCGCGCTGCTCAGGTAACGGCTTTCAAACCTGCTACGTTTTAGATTTCCGCACGCGAACGTGTCAAAAACATTTTAACAAAACTGACCGCAAAACATTGTTTTTCATATATTAATAGAGTCTGTCTAACTTTGAGAAACCACTGACAGTTAACATATGTAATAATAATATCTAAGTGGAAGCGTTATTTCAGAGACGTCATTTCCTTTTTTAAACTCCCTCCAATTTAGTGACTAGAAGCAATATCGTATACAAAACTAGAATGTCAGTAGCATGTGGTACTCTCTACTCCGCGCTCACGTTCCCAAATAGGGATCGCGCTCGCGGCCACTCCGATAATTTCAGAAGATATCTGTTTCTCAAGGAGTTTATATTTTATTCATACGTTACCTGTCTAAGGAAATATCTAACCGTCATTCTTTCTACCATTCTAAGTATCTTCTTCTCCATCTTAATGTTATACTGTAAAAACTGTGGCAACTGAAACGTCTAGTTATTGTGACTCGGAGTTAACAATGACCGTACATTATGCACGGTGCTTAATCGCTCAGTCGTTCCGGGCCTCACTAACCGCAGGGGCTCGCAGCATCTCTTATTGCAAAAAGTCTCTCATTTTGTTATGGATTCCTAGTACTTTTATTGCATAATTTGGACTGATGATGTCGTGTGTGTGTATGTGTGTGTTGTAAGGCATCGTTCTTGTCCAATAAGAAATATATAATAAAAAAATCACAAACTTTACATTAATCGAATTTGGTCCGACATCATTTTATCGGCAAAGAATCCATGAATCACAAACCTATTAAACATAATTCAATATTAATTAAACTTGAGTTAAAGATATGAGATGCAATAAGCTCCTTTTTTACAAAAAAGAAGAAGGAAATGATAATCTTTCGATACCGCAAAATATTGGAAGCTTGCTGTAATTTTTTAGGATAATCTGTTTCACGAACAAAGCCTTAGAGAGGTTTATTGTATTAAGTTGTGCTTAGTCTGTTGCTGTCTGTGGACAGACGTTGTTATGTTCAATACCAGTATTAAAAGCTGAAAATAATTTCCTCTAATAACTTTAGATACCGGCGGCTCTGACACTTGTTGGAAAACTATTAAATTATTGAAGTATTCTACTTTATGTGAAGAGTTTCCGATGTTTACAGCTTTTACTGTTTGCACATGTACTAAAAGGTGTTTTTTTAAACGTAACCATTTGTATTGCGACCATTTGGAGCAGAATTCCTTTCACTGTACTGACAGTTGCCATTTATCGACACGTCAAATATTTAGCAACCCCTTTTCAGCTCGCACAAGACAGGCCGGGCCCTTTCATCGCGGCCCATTCACTCCGCCCCTAACCGCAGGAGAGCCCCAGCTTCCCTTATTGCAAATTTACTCCATGGGCCTATGCGTGCCTGGTACTTTTATTGCAAATTCTTTGCTGCTTAGATTTTTGCAAAGTTTTTTATTTTTATTTGTCCTCATTTGAAATTGAAAACAAAAAATGGTTCTGCCAAATTCTAACATCTCTGTAAAGAGGATGATATTTTGTTTATTTTGATGTCGGTTATTGAGAAAGAAGAGAAAAGACACTTTTTGTTTTTTTTTTCTATTTATTTTCTACACAATATAGTGATGTATCTAACTAATCTTGGTACTAGGTTAGCATGAGTCAACAGACAGTTGCATTGGGTGAGATACATGGCGACCAACCCCCCTTAGACCGTTACAAAGGGTCGGTGAAAAACTGTTACGCACGGGCCACGCCTTGGTGTCGAGTGCGCAAATTGCATCAGTGAGTGACATTTGAAACTAAAGTGCTTACTTGGTTATTACCAATGACATTAGACACTGCATTTCAAATTATTGGCAATAATATTATTAACAATAGTCAATTGTTTGAATTTGTAAATAGAAACATACATAACCCATTATCAGTGAATGGTTGTTGTTCTACAATGTAGACTCGACATGGAGAACCAGGTTGCACCAGACGATCCATCACGGGCCGTGCCTGCGCGCGATTTTACGTCCACTTTGTGTCGGCGTGCGTAGCTAATGCGCACGTGAACACGCCTCTTTGCACTCCGACCGGGTACCACCGTGACTCTTTGTTTCATGTCAGTTTGGTAGCGGTTGGTAACGGGCCGTTTACATGTATCCGCTAGATACGAGTTATAACTCGTAAGTTTACGCGCTTTTTATCATGTATGTAGGATGTAGGCTATATTGTTTAATTGTGGAAATTTCAAAAGACGTCTCAATATTTCATGTTTTTGTCATTATGAAAACAAGTCATCTGTTTGCATTCCTGCGAGCCTAGTAGGGTATGGCTCCATAACATGGCGCGCATTCTCCTGGTGATTTTTCCTCATTTGCCACCGCTTGCGCCCCCGCCCAAGTTAACCCTGTAATTTGTGGCATTTATACAAGTATCTCCAACGAACCATCTTATTTCGACTTGTTAAAAAGACAAGAGTAATTTAATTTAAAACATTTCCTTGACACGGACGCGATTCAATTTGTGAAGTTAAGTAATTGGTAGACTAATTTCATTTTCTTTATTTCATATCCTTTATTTCATGTTTTATTTACTGATTTACTTTATTATAGTTTTAACGACGTGATTTACGAATATTACGTTAATTATGAACGTGTATAATTCAGATAATAAAACTTCAAAAAACTCTCCACGGTTTTTTACCTAATGCAGTTTTTGTATTGATCAATCAATATGAAAGTTTACGTCATTTTTTTTCCTCAAAATCAAAAATTTAAATTGAAATGTCTAGGAGAGGAGTGTCGGAGAGTGATATTGCATAAGAACAGGCGCAACTGAGTACTAGGCTTCCATAAACCGTAAAAGGCTCAACGATACGCCTATTAAGTCCATTAATCGTCCAATCTAATAACCTGGCGCGACTGCCCCACTGCGGGGTGTAATCGCGTTTGCGAGCGCCGGCGCGGCGGCGCGGCGGCGCGGCGGCGCAATGATACGATAACGTATATCTCTTCCTTTGAACTACTTGTCGTCTTGATTTCTAATCCAACACTTTAATTCTTTATATCGAACCGTTAATTTCACTACAGTCAAAGCAATATATTACATAAAGAAAAGTTAAGTCAAACGCAAATCTAAGCACGGCTTTTTTTTTCAACCCCTCATTCGTCTATCACCATACATTTCTAGTTTCCTAGTACACTTACACCATAGGGGTGCGAAAGCTTATTGTTGTCGAATACAAGGGGTTCGTGTCAGTGGTACGTTCACTATGGGGGAAGCGATGACACCAAGAAAGAGATAGCAAGTCTAGCCCTCTCTGTCTCTCTTAGTGAACTATTGTTCGTTTTGCTTAAGCTCATTTACGTACGTACATTCTTAAAATATTGATGATTTTATTATAAATAAAACGATGGAGAATAGAAGTCGATACAATATCTTGTTCTGTCGCCGCATTGTATCAATTTGATTGGAATAATAAAGAAAAAAATAGTGAGCGCTATTGTGTTGCAGTACAATAGGCTCGAGTACCAGGCGCGCAGGAGCCGCAGAGAGATTGACCGATCCGGCAAATTGAATGTCCGTCGAACACGACTTGTGCGGGGATAGCTCGCTATTGTGTGGCGCCCATTCAAGACACTGGCAATATTTCACTTTGTAAAAAGGTTCTTTTAGAAGAAAGAAGGTTCTTTCGGCTGCTTGTAATTACCCAGTTCAACAAAAAATATTAATTAGCCGTTAAAATGACTGTTCTTACTCGTTGTGATTTTTTAATGTAATTTTAACATTTCGATAAACCCAATTAAACAAAGTTTCTTCGTGTTGATGGAAGCAGCTACTACCAGCGCGAGGAACACATGAATAATTTGCCTGTATTGTTGCAGCTGGTGGGCGGCGAGTTCGACATGGAGCTGAACTTCGTGATCCAGGACGCGCAGAACATCCAGCACATGCTGGAGCTGCTCGACCACTGCCCGCCCAGCCTGCAGGTCAGCCACATCTCTATCAGAGTAGTCACATCCTTTAACAAAGAAGCAACGTCACGCTTATTTATGCTAGACATGTCTGTATCATTCAGGTAAACACTGAAACGTTCCAAAATAATACAGACAATAGATAACGATGTCAGCCAGTGACAGAAAAGAGTTTTGTTTGTACCAAGAGAGGTTATATTATATTATGTTTTTAATTTGAAATATAAGGATATTTGTCTTTCTTTACCTGTCAGTTGTTGGCTGGCCGGGTTGTTTTGTGCTCATTGATTTATTCTTACAATAAAGGACTTTTTATGTTGTTTTTGTTTTTCCGTGTATGTAAGTATTTTTATTTGTTTTATTTTTTATTCATGTAATTTATTGTTTGTTTTTTTTACAGAAACGCATAAAATTGTCCAAGTGTTCGCCATATCATTATATACAATTTCTTCCAAATACAACATATAATTTACCTCACCTAAGCTGTTATAAAATTTGTAGACTTAACACGAAGAATGACTAAATAGGAAATAATGTGCTTGCGTCAGAAAAGGAAGTCGGGAGAGTAATTTGTGATGAAACGAACACGCTCTTAGTGTGAGCGTCTGAGAGCGTGAGAGTCTGGGAAATTTACCAGAATGATGACACCTGCCCGCCGCAACAACTGTGTACGTCGGCTCTCGACTGATGTATTTTCTATGTTGCTAATAGAAATGGATCTGTATTGATGAGTTAACTACACGAGTTAAATTAATCAAATCTCTTCCAGCCGTTTCTCACATGAAGATTGCAAATTAATTAATCATTTGAGCGAACAAAGCACGGAAAGGGCTAAAGCGGAGATTATCCGCGCTCCTGAGCGCCCCGCCCCGCCCTTGTGGAGCGTTCATTACGATTTATGAATTTTTTGCTTTTTCTATACGAGTGCCATTTTCATTTACAAATGTTATTTACTCTTGTTCTGAGTTTAGCGATACTTTTTTTGCATCTTTAGGAATGAAACTTTCATACAAAAATTACTTGATTGGTTAAAAAAGACAATTAAAGTAAACGATGTATGTGTGGGACGAGGCCAACCAAGCCATCCTATGCAAACAATACTGACTCTCCTCCCGCCCATAAACTGTGGCTTCATCAAAACTTTACACATAAACCGGCCCCACAAATACTCCGGCGGCCATGATTTATGCCCTCCATTTTGTTAGTTTTTTTACGTTTTGCGTCATCGATGGCCGACTCCCACAATATCGTTCATCTCTCTCTATTTTATTTTCTTTATTCACTTCGGTGCGTTGAACAGAGACAGAGTTATAGTCTTTTGTGGCACTTATTCATTTTTTTATTGTTGACGATAAGGGCTCATTCTCTATAGTGTTATGTTGTCCTGGTACTAAAGTAGAGCAAGTTAACCCCTTTAACCAAACGTATTTTGATAATAAATGGTAATAAAACATATTATTTAAGTAAATTACCATAATTATGATAGATAAAGCTGAGTGAAAATCATTGTACGGATGATGTTAAACATTTTTCACACCTTTTGAATGAATTTTTATTAACACTGCCTACTGTTAAGTTATGATGATGCCAAGGGTCTTTCCATGACATTGTGTTTGAAGTTCATTTTACACTTTGGCTTGTTAAGATGCAACCTCCTTGCACTCATGGTACCCTAGTAATCTTGATATTTAAATAAAGGGTTCGCGAGTTGACATAGAAATAATAATGTGTGTTCAGAGAAAACTTGCAAGTAACGAGTAAGTAAATGAGTGTAATTAAAATTATATGAATTTAGTGAGTCAAGTATAATACTAGAAATATCGAAAATGAAATAGTAGTTGGTGTCTGTGGAATAATAGTGAAACAGTTCGTGTGACACGTGGTATTTATTGTAAAGGAATTCGGCGAGCGCTTTTAGTTGAAATTGGTTGGAAGTGACGCGAGCCACGTTCAGCAAACTGCGCACGTCGGCGACGTGATTCACACATTGCAATTTGCTGCACGCCGTATTAAATCTAACTACAGGCAGCGAGGAAGTCATGGGCGTTCGGCTACGGACGCTGCGTATGTCTAAGCGTGGTGGTCACGTCGCTATTTGAGTGAATTCTGTCATTTGCAGTCTGGGATCAACGCGATGTAGGATTGTGGGCATTTTATTAAAATATATTTTTTGTTTTAAAAGACTCATTATTCTAAACGCCTAGCTAAAAGTTTGTAAATGCTTCCCTTCTCCCGGGCGAGCGCTCGAACATTCCTCAGTACTTAAATAATAAATAATTCAAAACAAAGCACCTCCTTAAAATACAATTTTCCGTTAAAGTTTGCCGAAGTGGCGCCCTCTGTGCCGTGTACTTAGCATTTGTCGAGTTAAATGAACAAACTCGGTACACCTGCTACAAGTTACCGGTTAAAATGTAAGCGCTGAATTTCACTGAAATGTACAGGCTGCTACGGGTAATAAGGCTTCTATTTTAAAAAGAAAGGATTCGTGAAATAGGGTTATGAGGTAGAAGTTGTATTTCTCTCTTTACTACGTAATACATAATTGCTATAATACAATAAATAAGACGATAAACAACTAAGAGTTACCTCTACGTTAGTTGTGTATTTAACGTAACGGTGGCATAGCAAGTGTTTCCAAATGAAGTCTGCAAGTAGCGCGTCGTAGTGCTTAAGGCTCCAGCTCCTAAGTTTGGTAAGCTGCTGACACAGGTATGTACACAGCTTGTTGCGAGTTACTTTGATATACGAAGTGCTCCTTACTACATTTACTAAAACTTTATTTCATCCAAGAAAGAAATAAAAACTTGAATATTGAATTAAGGTAATGATGCAACTAAATAACGATCTTCTTTTTAGCTTCAATTTTAATGAACTAGTAAAATATCTTTCAGTAATTCACCATCTAAATGTTAGATAAACACGTCAGATCCTGTCACTGCGCAACGTGTTAAACGCCGTCACAGACGTGTTGCATCACCCCGCGCGACGTGTTAATCGCCGGCGCGATAGCGTGACAGACGAGATGCGAAGTGCTGCGTCACTCCGACGTGTCTGTTAGGATCGGCTTTTGCCTTCGCCATTAGGGAAATTGGATTTTAGCATACTTCGAAATCTTTCTGATTTTCTTAAAAATATGTTTCAGACTATCTAGCTTTTACACGCAGCTTGTACACATGTAGCTCTTCATTCATCTGGCGAGACACGGGAATCGTACCTTAGTTTTCTGATCACATCTAAAGAGATATCATTATAATGCTATAAAGACAGGATTTTCTCTTATTTTTTTTTTTTATTTGATTTGATTAATTAAAAGTACCGAAACTAAGCAATGACTCGCTATATAGAAATCGGCAAACAAATTGTGCGAAACTGACTTGGAACAACTTCGGCGTGTTGTTGGAATAAATACGAAGTAAGTTTATATCCTTGCAGAACTTTCCATGTTTTATGTATATTTGAGAGCTTCGTTCTCCTTCGAGTTTTTCTTACTTTTTCCCGAACTTTATTATTTAACTTTTCTTGATTTTTCCTCATTTTCATTTTCAAATATATTAAAAAAAATGTCAATACTTATACTAAAGTAAGACAACGTATGCAGCATATGCTAGAGTGTGCTGATGAAGAGGTTCTAATATCGGCACATGACAACGGCGAACAAGGCGAGGATCGTAAAGAGAGCCAACTCGTAATAACGTTGCACGAGGAATAACACTGCGCCGCGATATAAAACTTTTCATCTGACATTCCCCGGAGCAGGCGTAGATTGTCTTGAATTCTGGACCCTGCGGCAATTTCGCCGAGATTGCTCCGCTAACGTACAAGAATGTAATGTAATTGCACTCTTTCTTGTTAGCTTAGAGAATTGTTACTACAGCTTGGATTATGCGATCCTGGTATTTTTGTTTGCTTAGTACATTGATGTTTCCCTGGTTATCTTTATTTTGGTATGTTTAAAATGTTATGTAGTAATTATATGCTCAGTACATATTATTTAAATGATAATTTTATGAAATGCAGTTAGTTGCGCCGCGGTGCGTTAAATTAATTCATACGAGCGGTGTAATCAGCGCTTCTGCCCGTCCGTATTTAATATGTAAATAATATAATTAGTGGTAAATGTTGAAGTCATAAATCAATGTAGCAATCAAATATATTTAAAATAAAAATAGAAGACTTTAAAAACCTCTCTTCTTTGAGAATTGCTTTTAAAAGTTATTCGTTTCTTGCTGAAATACTTCATACAAGTGCATACTAATTAACATTTTGTGTAAGAAAGCGCTCGTTCGTAGTCCGCGTGTAGCGGTGTAGCGGTGTCGCGTGCGCTGGAACATGTCTTCATTAGGCACGTCTGAGAGAACGCAACTTGTATGTCGCAGTAACCCGGCGTATGGTGAAGTGCCCGGCTTCACGGCAACGTAGCTCCTTACAAATTACACTTGTATCAAGTGGAACTGCATTCCCTACTCACATAATTAACTGGCCTCGCAAATGCGCGCTTGCGGACACACACACATACATACGAGCAAACAACTTTTTTTGTAAATTGGTTTATCATATATATGTGACGTAATTATATCATGTGCATAAAATATGTATTTTGTTATTTGATATAACGACACTCATTAAAAAGTTCTTCATTAACCTAAAATACGATATTGAAGTGGTCTCCTATAAGTGTAACAAAAGTGACGTGTCACGTCGCGTGATGGACGGCGGGTAGCGTGACGCGGCATCCCGCGGGCCGTGATTAGCGTCACGCTGACATTGCGGCTCCGGGGAATGGCTTATAATTGACAACTATTGTTGAGTAATAGCTCTTAACGTTATCACAATTTTAATAATATAAATTAAAGGTCCTTCGAGAAGGGAAGGAGATTATAATATGACCATTGTCATTAAAAGAACAGAAGAAGATACAATAATAAAATCTGTAGATCTGTACGAAACACTAACTGCACTAGCGGGGCCGGCCTATCATTTTGGCCTTAGGCTGCAATAGTACATCGTGTCTGGGCACTGAATTCGTACGAGAAATAATAGAAGTCTTGTTTGAAACATGAAACTAGAAATGATAGTCACAGTATTATATTACCGGCGCTAACTATGCACACGACATCTATGCACTCGCCACATGAAATATGTATGCTCTTTCTCTCTCTCACATGCACGAATACGGGCCCTTCGTACTTTTATGCCCCATGTATGCGTCTGCTTGCCTAGTATGTGTGAGAACATATTGTATACCGTGCGAACTTTATGTTGCACCCTTTTTGTCCATAGATGTCGTAACCAAAAATTCAATAAGACTACTAAGCTGTTATGGTTGCCTAGTACCTGTGTGAATATTAAGAAAGATAATTTTCTTAAGACGTCCGCCACTTTTTTCATACGGGATTTATATGAAATGCAATCTAAACTTATATAGCCGTTAAACTCGAAACGCACTAAGGTACGCAGCGGTGGAAATCTACTCTAAATAGCTTATATCGTTAATTC
>JAODUI010000015.1:5162936-5180439 GCA_027563995.1 Papilio gigon | reverse complement strand
AGGCGCCGGGTATCGATCCCGGTACCTCTCGCATGCTAAGCGAGCGCTCTACCATCTGAGCTACGCCCCCTGTTGACTACGGTAGCGAAATTATAAACTTGTAGTGGAACAAACGCCGCCGCAAGCAAGATTGCGTAGGGATTTCGAAAGTGGAACAAGTTTATGCAATGCATGCGAAATATCCGTGTGTGGAACATAGCTTTTTATTTATATTTTTAGTAGAATCATATTAATTCCAGCGTGCGACATGAATAAAGTTTTAGTAATTACAAGGGAAAATCATTATAAAAAATGTAATAGGTAGCCAAAGACAGTATTCGAAAATCGATCCTCGGCAAGCGGTGAAAGTTGAATTACGCCAACGGCCATTCATTATCAAGATATTTTAATTAGCAAAATTTGTGAGCGACGTTCGGTCCCCTTGCGCGATAAATTGGCCAAAACGTTCGGCAAAGGGTCGGCTGGAATAACCCGCCCTCGAGCGCCCCAAAAATGTTGCAAAGATTTCAAATAATGCGCGCGTATTAAAAGATTGCTTTTAAATCTCGTTGGAAGTCTCGCATTAGTTCCGTGGGCCGAGGGAACGACGGGCCGCCTTCTTTCGGATACTTCAATTATAGTGATATTGCAAGTGTTTGCTTCTCTTGTTAGTTTTCCGCAACTTCCCTCAGGAATGTTTCCAGGCGCGGGTGAAATATGGCTACAATGTCGGCTCCAAGTTTCGCTGCCGTTCCAAAGGAATTTAATTCAAATTTCTCGCCATCGGAGCGAACGGATTCGGTAACAATTCTTCTGTAATGGCTTTCCGATTGTTGTCGCTTTGCGGCGCGATTCCAATTAAAGATTTCAGTCCAATATGAAAATTATGAAGCCGAAAATGTCGTCAGTGCAGGGAATTTTTTCTTTGCATAAGGCGATCCTACTTAAATTATAATCTTGTTATCTCTGTCCCTCTCTAGAAAAAGAGAGGGAGGATAATATGTCCATAGTACGAGTGTTGAGGCAGTGTAAACTCGGCTTAACGGACCCATTGGAAGACCTAAGGGGCACACAGATCGATACCAGGCGGACAGGACTTGGGGGTATCGTTTAAGCGGTCTCCTTATTGGCAATTCTTATTCAAATATGGGCCGGGCCGGCGCGCGTAATCCCACTGACATACTGGGCTCTATCTGTGTGTCCACTTTTTTTCTTGTTATTTATCGCAGCCCGCCCGAAGGCCGCTCCATTTCTCTCTGTCGCGCTTATCCGCTCATCTGACGGCGAACTGACGCGTCTCAGCCTCGTCTGCTCTCCTAGTTAATGGCGGATGGTTTACGTATGACGTGTATGCTTAACTTCTCAGATTTTTTGAGGTAGCCTTTTACCACTTTTATTGTACATTTTTTAATATAAAAATGGCACAAATAAACATACAGCTTACACGATATTAAGCGAAAGTACAACGCTCAACCATTAACAAGCACCTGTAAGCCATGGCTTTTTATTTTATTTGCCAGACTACCAGTGGCCCGCTGCTCTCTCCGCGGAGAATGTAAAAGAAACTTAATTCTAAATTTAAGCTTAATTATATGGAGCCCATCTGGCAATACCTTCTAACCTGCATCCGTCCGCGCATCTAGATATGCGTATTTGTATTAGTTTGATGTTGGTTTTATAAACAGTAGATGACGAGAAAGAAAGGTAAATGTAACAACGAAAAAGACACAATAATTGGACTCGAGCACCTCGCTGTACTCGCGAGAAAGTTCACCTCCACGCAGTCGAAGGAAGCAAAGGCCTTTAAATAAAATGTAAGAGAAAATAGTACCGTAAGATGGTTGTAAGCGTAAAAATTAGTCTTGACACAAAGTACGGCGGTCGAGAAGATTTAAGTGCGTTCAGAGCCGCAGTTATCTTTCGACCGCTTGATGTAGTGATAAATAGTCCTTTTACCCTTAAAGGGCGCTTCGATATTTTATCTCAATTCCCTTCTTTCGGCCCTTTATTGAAGGCTATTCATTTCTTAGTAACGTCGCGCTCTAAAAGCCTTGCCCGGACGCGGTACGTTTGGAGACAGACTTTCGCTTTACTTTAATAGCAAGAATCGTATTAAGTTTTTATTAGTTATAAATTTGTTTTTTGCAAATTAATATTTTCTTATTTTTGTAGCTATCGATCCATAAACATTGTTCACGCTGTGATTTATTTTATCGGCGGTGTAAATAACAGTTATTCCTTCCACTAGCAGCGGGAGGCCGCGTCGTATTTCATACTATCATAACGCTGCGAAAGCGAGCCTTTGTGTGGTGACTGCGTGTTTCTAGAGATGGGTAATATGTCGTTATTTAAATCCTTTACGATAATCTAACATATACATAGGTATGTTTTATGTATCGGTCATCCAAATGAACAAATAGGGGCCGGCGAAGTTTGTCGACCGCGGGACGGTCCCGGGGGAACCGAACTTTACGTCGTAACTTGTAACCGAGTTAATAACGGTTACATATTTAACTAGTTCTCGCCTTGATTTAATACGAAATTAGCGAGCTTCTCAATTAGTTATAACTTTATGCTATCTATATTGCTACCACTGAACTTTGTCGGTCTGTTTGTGGGACGAGTTTGATGAGTTATGAACAACGATTTGTATAACATTTTTAATAGTGAAGTCTGAATGACATGCCAAAAAATACATCTTATTTTAGTACTTTGTTGCAGGCGATAGTGCTGCCCCCGCTAGCCCGGTGGCCGTACGAGAACGGATTCACATTCACCACATGGTTCCGACTAGATCCTATCAATTCAGTCAACATTGAACGAGAGAAACCATACTTATATTGGTAAATACGACGAACTGCACATCTTAGACTAACTAGTAAATAATTAAAATGCAGATTTCTGAAAGGATCACGTGTTCTGTTACACTTTGTGTTACCGCTAATCTTGAGAAGGTTTCTGTCTCACTTAATTTGCTTTTAAAATACATCCAATCTCAAATTCATAAAAAAACTTTTCATTTGTTTATCCAGAGATCGATTTCATAGAAAAGTTTCTTTGAAACACAAAATCTAACACCGCACAGAACCCCTTCTATATTAAAACCAAGTTACCAGGACATCATGAGCGCAAGGCGGTTAACATAAGAGGGCGGGGAGAGTTTTGAGGTGGGAACACTGCATTCAATTAGCTAAATGCAACCAAACTCGGACTTAGCCCAACTGCAATGAAAATAATTTACTTTGAATTTGTATACTGTGTTAATGGATGTTCCGTAATTAAAGCAATGGTTAGTTTATGAAGTCCTAATACTGATTTCAAATTGGATAGCGATTTCAGCTAGCGACTCCGGATTCCACAGTCTCAGTATAATTTTATAATTTTTGTTTATTAGCAATAGAAGGTTTACTTAGAACCTTTAATCCTTGGTAATTGAAATGCCAGGAAGGGTCGTAAACGTGGACATAAATACAATTTAATTCCGACAAGTCCCGAGCACAAGTCGGGGCACAACAAATTGAATGAACCTAAAAGTTTTTATTCACGAGCGCTGAAAGCAATACTCTTTTATAAGAAGATATTTTAGAGTTAATGAAGGCTCGAGCCCCGAGGAGAGCATTTCAACATTCAATTAATTATAATTACTTTTATTAAAACGGGCCACCGTTCGGAAGATCTTATTAAAATTTGTAAAAGCCGTATTAGTTTGTAATTAAATGACAATAACTTTTCTCGGCCTACAACTGTTTAATTTCATCTTGATGATCACCGCCATCTCAATCGTGTAATCGTGCCTAGTTTCAAGACGAGCAAAGGCGTGGGGTACACGGCTCACTTCGTGGGCAACTGTCTGGTGCTGACCTCGATGAAGGTCCGCGGCAAAGGTTTCCAGCACTGCGTCAAGTACGAGTTCCAGCCCAGAAGGTACCCCTACAAAATTCAATTTCACATCCAACGTTGAAATGTTAAGCTTTTCAACTGTATCTCTTTCTTTCTAGTTTCAAGGAGATATTTACAAAAAACATTACCGATATGAGAGTCCAGGAGAGATAATGAAACCCTCATTTTAGTACAAATCATCATCTTTAAATGAACTACCGGAAAGTAAACATTTTGTGTGACATGTTTATTTTCACGGTAAATATTTGAATAGCGAAACGTATTCGATTTAACTGAATGTGAATTAACACAGGTGGTACGCGATAGCCGTGGTGTACATCTACAACAGGTGGACGAAGAGCGAGATCAAGTGCCTGGTCAACGGCCAGCTCGCCTCCAGCACAGAGATGGCGTGGTTCGTCTCCACTAACGATGTAAGTATCGTGTCCACTGATGACCCACGACTCTGTCCAAGGAACACTAATGAAGACGGATCACGGACAAGCTGCTCCCTAAAAATCCTAGTTAGTTACAGTTCCCAGTTCCGGTGTTTATTTGCTCCTTCATAATCTCAGCACGAGTACTAGGGGCACATAAATTGTAGCAGCTTCTCGGCGTAAACATTTGGTGATTGCGGGAACATCGACATGTCTGCTCGTCACGTACAAGTCGTTAGGGGCAATTTATTATCGACGCTGTATGCAAAAATTGGCATAAAATATGCTGAGGCCATACAATGTAAGGAGTTTTAACGGTAAAGATTGATAAATGACGACATGAGACTTTTCTAAATACTAGTTTATTTTTTTATAGCCTATTTTCGTGGTTCAATATTTCAACTTTAACTGATTACCTAAAATAGATCACTCTTTGAAATGTTATCCAAACAACGTGTTCGCACAATGAGGTCCTTTGTCCGGCGCGGGCCGCGTGCTACAGCAGGTGGACTCACTCCCGAGGCCGCACCACGAGAGTAATTACCTTTCATCGTGAATAATAAACGACGGGTTCGGTGCGGCCCCTTGATTTTTGCACAACCCTCGTCCGAGTTTTGTTTTAGTTGTAACATTATTTGGCTGCCACTTTGATATGTGGCCGGTGAGCATTATTATGTTTGCTTGTTGTTAATTTGTTGTAATGTAGTGTTTGTGTTGTTCAAAGTTCCGGCAGCGCGACCGCCGCGGGCGGAGCTCCGATGCTTACATTTTGAATATTCAATTATATTTTCATACTCTGACTTCCTAAAAGAGAAAAAACCCTTCCTAAAAAGAAAGTACCCACGGAAACACATTGTGGTCGTCGGCAATCGCTTTGAAAACAACAGAGACAGTAGTACATACAGATTTTGCGGCACTTAAAGTGAAAGCAGCATTAACAAACCTGCCTAGGTTTGTGTCTTACTGTCTTCTAGCCGCAGTCGACTTCTCAGATTTCCGTCATTATTATCTGGCACGCACACGCACCTTGGTCATAAACATTTAGCCACTCATAAGCCACTCGGCGCTGGAGGGGAATTAACAAGGCGTTACATCGTTGCGAATTGTACGCTGAGTAAAGTACGTGAGTAAATTCCAGCAATATAGACGTACTCGTTGGAACTGCTAGGGCTGTTGGTAGGTAGGCAGTTTTTTGCATATAATACAAAATACGCAAAAAGCACCCACATCTCGCTAACGGCCATATATCCCCGTATTGCCGCGCTCGGCCGGGTACTGCCGTTCGTTAAGTTTATTACTCTTGCGACGCCTTTGTTTTATTTGCTAATAACATACCTTGCGTTCGCTGTCGTCCTGGTAACTCGAACCACATAAAACGCCCCCAAATCGAGTTAAAAGCTCTTCAGAGAGCTTTCGCCGTGTGAAGAACGTTCAACGAAATTACTTCGCACTTGCCTACGTCACTTCGTGGAGTTGTTGGTTTTTGTGAACGCTTTCCTCACTATGAAGATGTCTGAGTTTAATATTTTTTTTTATATCTTTATATGCGTGTCTCTATTTTGACCAAGTTTACTGGGCTCTTTTCGACAAGTTTAAAGATTTGTATTATTAAATTGCCTTTCAAACTTTTTCACTGTTCTCGTGTTATTTTTAAAAAGCTTAAATTTCACGTATAATCTTTAGCCGTTCGACAAATGCTACATCGGCGCGACGGCGGAGCTGGACGAGGAGCGCGTCTTCTGCGGCCAGATGGCGGCCATCTACCTGTTCGGCGAGGCGCTCACCACGCACCAGATCTGCGCGATGCACCGCCTCGGCCCCGGATATAAGGTGCGCTCGGAAATTACAACTAATAATTGTAGCACAAGATGACACGTTGCTCGATATTGAACAGTGTCAAGTAACATCAGTTTTTTGTCAAGAAATATTTCTTCGCGTTAATTACTCTAATGGTCTACTTTAGTTAGTTCGACACTGCTATAATAAGTAAGTCATTTTAACCTTGTGAATTTTTCATTGTGTAATAATGTGTCAATATATTTGTTTTTCTGCTAACCACGGAACAACAGAGTCAATTCCGTTTCGACAACGAATGCAACATCAGTTTGCCGGAAAACCACAAAAGGGTGAGCGAGACGGCCGCGCCCAAGCTTGAGTACGCTGAACCCCCTCCCGATCCCGAAAACGATCCCAATCCCGAACTCGATCCCGAATCCAATGCTCCTGACGCTTCGGAAGATACCAGGGGCGCAGAAGAAGATAGTGTAGTAATAAAGGAAGACTCGACGCCCCGAGGGAGGAGACTCGCGGACGAAGCGCGCGAAGTGGCCGCCGCGCATGCGACCCTGCTCGTAGATATTGAAGCATGCAAGCGTGTAAGCATGACGCGCCGCTTGCTACGTCTATCTCAAGTGTTCATTGTGCTTTACTTGTAGCCGGAGAGGACTGGCCGCTTCGGGCCTGCGCAAGGCAATCTCTAATACACAATCCCAAAATGTTTACTCCACCGACAGTAAGGAATAGTTTTTTTTTTTTAATTTACAATACATTTAGTACTATGTTACTTGCGCAGGTCTCGAGTTTCCAGTTTGCTAGTTGCACAGCGATTGTGTACGTCTTGACACATATCCATTCGTGTTGTCGTGTCCTCACAGGGTCAGTTTCGTTTCAACTCGGAGTCCACGGTGCCGCTACCGACCGCCGAGGTCCGGGTAGATAAGTACGGCGACCTAATACACGACCCAACGCAGAATATACACGACGTAAGATACAATATCACAGAGATTCGGAATACTAATGTCCTTAAATTGGCTGTTTTATTGGGTCACTATTACAGGGGTGAAAGTAGAAGCATGACTACTATTAACATATTGAACTATACAAATTTATAAAATGGGCTCAGATCAACTAAACTTGCTTTACAACAACTAGCATGACATTAACAAATTATAAAACTGACATTATTTATTATTACACTAACAATAGGTGAATGTTTAAGTTTCGGGAGGTCTCAGGGACAGTTCGCGGGATCTCCAGTAAAGTTATATAACGAGAGGGGGCGGTGTGTAGTGGGACTAATGATGCAGGATCATTGAATTAACTTGTTGGAGAGAATTTAACGGTACCGGATTACTGGGAGCTCGTACAAGCGAACTGTAGTTAGTTGGGGTACGGTGTCACAGTCGCCAGATTTAACAACTGTTCCGAGAACAGTTTATTGGAATTCAAAAACAAATGAACTCGTAAACAATCATTATACTGAAGGGCTCATCTCTCTCCCTCCATGTCACCCTGGTAATTTGGCCTCATGAATATTTCACAAATACGCGCCTTATTTGAATACTTTCAGCACAAATAATTTTCATTTTAATTTGATCTTGTAGCGAGCGGCTGTTCCGTCCACCGCGAACCAGATCCTCTGTTCTATGTATAATATTGCTCTGTCCTTGCTTTCAATCTTTTATTACGAATTCCCTAAAGCGGGAAATTGATATTTACTATGGATGTAATTTCTCGTTAGAAATTCGTTTACATTGAATCGTTTTTAGTTTTTGGCGTGTAAAAAGTTTAGCAAAGGCACGCGGAAGATGTTGTCGAAGTAAGTTGTAACAAAAGGCTTCAAAGTTATTACTCCCGAGGTCCGTAACGACGGGCGCGCTTTTCAAAACCGAACAAAACCTGGCAAAGTTTTATTCAGGAAGTAGCAGAAATTTGTGATACCGAAGTAACTGCGTTTGTTTGAACGCAGGTTCGAATATAGAACATCGTTAGAGCGATGCCGCACGTGGGCAAGCGTGTCGCAATCCTTTTCGGCAGCATGAATTACTAAATGTATTGATATTGCCCTTTTAAAAACATCAGAGGAACGCAACAAGATACATCTTCAAGTTTATTATCTGTTCTTCGTTAATTTTTTTTAATGTGGAACGTAAAAATTATTTTAAACATTTCATTATATTCAGTTCAATATTTGCGCGATGTCGAAGTAACGTAAGACAGACAGATTATGTTTCGATTAATATTTTTGTATAGATGCCTCGCCGCGTCCACCGCCCGCCCCGCCCCGCCCCCGCTCCGCTCCCGGGGGCTCTCACTGTGAGATCAGACTTGTCAAAAGTTGTGGAATTTTAATCGACTTCGATGTTTCCTTGTAACGGACAATTTCCTTTACTTTAAAAGTTTATTATTTGTTGGGCAAAATTTTAGAAAATTTCTAGTAAATTTTATTTACGATACACAGTTTTGTTTTCCAAGAAAATTATTGAGATTTCATAAAACTCATAGTGGGGAAAAAATAAAGTTCATGTGCTAGAAATCCAATTTATTACTTTATTGCATCAAAAACATCGTATTCAAATGCAAATTATACTCAACAAATTCCTCGCTCGTTACGATTCATGCCTTTTGAATGTTTTTTTTTCTCTAACTTTAAAAATGCCTAATTTTTCGTCTTTAAAATTTCAAGAAAAATTTTAGCGTTGGCGTTCTCTAACTTTGTAAGAAAATATCTCAACAATGATGGATATTATATAGAAAGAAATAATTATAATACCTTATAGAATCTAATGGAAATAATTTCTTAGAAACGATAGCATCGCCGACGTCGCTTCACGATACGAAATGCACATGTAATAGTTCCTAATTTTTAAAAAATAAGAAAAGACAAAATACATTTAGTTTGCAGATCGTATCGGGATACATTGAGAAAGGATAACAACACGCTTTTATATCTTCCATTTGTATGTTCCGTCACGTTGAATACATCTCAGTCGGACCAAGATTTCCTCGTGATATTTTCAGCGTTCAGAGTATCTCGGAGTAAAAAAGTCGGAGTATTTTATTTAAAGAATGAAAGCATTTAAAATTTAATCGCTTTGTACTTTTAATGCAGCGTCTGTCTGTTGTATTATTTGGATGTAAACATCAAACGTAACGTCGTGGCGCGTCGCTTCAGATTTGTTTGCGGTTCATCTCACTCAGAGAATGCTCTTACACACCCTGACAGCTTAATACGACATCTTGATATGTTGAGAATGTTGTTTCTAATATGTACAGTTTTCTGTTCTCAATGTTTGTACAAGCTACAACGCAGGACGATGAAATGGAGTTAAATATTTAAGGAACTCAAATTCAAAGGAAATTAACTCGTTTGCGCTAAAAATATAAGTTTGTATGTTTGTATTCGAGTGTTGATTTTTCACTGTCGAAATAGATGTGCAAATATATCCTATTGAGGATTTAAACAGCCGGTCAGGTGGCATTGCGCAGCGCCAGGTGACCTTGAGTCGCCGAAATGATTGTAACGAGTCAACCCTTTTCAAAATAAATCAATTTATTTTGGTTCATTATTTTCCGCAATGAAAAAAATGTGACAAGAAAATCTCCAATTTCATTAGACAAAAAGTATTAATACAGAGCACTACATTATGTAACACATGAAAGAAAAAATATAAAGTAAGTATGAAACATTAACGGACACGTTTTAAGTGTGAGGCACATTACCCGCTCGCAAGCACTGCACATGCATTACAGCGCAAACAGCGCTTTGCAGCACTCAGCAACAAATAAACGTGAAAGCTTTCCGCCACATTACAGCGCTTGCTTGCTGCACATCATTTGTCTTCAAGTATTTTGAAATGTTTTATCGACGTGTATGTACCCAGTTGTTAGTCGAACACTGTGGCCAGTGTACACACTCTCGGATCGAAATATACTGTAGTCGAACATGGTGTCTAAACAGTAGACACCTGCAGTACAGTTCGGGACAGCACCGATAGATTTCTACTCGTATTTACAGTGTCTTACACTCTGAACTTTTAATGTATTATAACTTATTAATGTAAAGTCGAAATGTAAAGATCCTATTTCATATTTTTTCAAAGTTTTTCTTAACTCTACAGGTTCAAATTACGAATATAGGCAATGTTGAGAACTGTTTACAGTTTAACTGATGCTAAAAATGTTACCTACACGCTTGTGTTTTACTTTAAAGTTCGAGTTTAAACTTATAACTGATAGTGTGTATGGAGTCGAATAGGTTACTAGGGAAATTTTAAAAACGTCCTAGTTAATTTTGACGTCGAGTACATTGTTGTCGATTCGTGTGTAACCTAGCTGTAACATAGTTTTGTATTGTAGTGTTATTTGGTGTGCGCTCGGATTATCGCGACTCGCCCGCGGCCCGCCGCCGACACGCCGCCGACACGCCGCCCGCGACAATCACGTTAACCCTAAAAGCTACTGTCGAAAGGATTCATTTCTTAAACAGGGCTACCAATACATTTAATATAATAGTTCTAAAATATGAAACAAATTCACATATTTACGAACGTTAATAGATTACTTTTTCTTTGAATTTGAGCCGCAAATAACCCGATGGTCAAGATTACGGACTACAGATTTAGCGGTCGTGGGTTCACGCCACCGTTCGACTATTGTCGTCAACCATATCCTAGCAAAAGCTTTTTACAGGCTGTAATGAACAAAAATCTGGTAATATTTGATAAAAAAAAATGAAAACGTCATTTTTTATTACGTTGATACTCTTGCTTTAAGTCTTCTTATGACTTGTTTGCTTATAAACCGTATATGTCTTTATTAAACCTATTCATTATACTTACATAGTCCCGCTTGTATAGTAGCTTATTATCTGATAGTGAAGTTTTCAATACTAAATGAGTTTAGTGCGGTTGACAACCCTACACGTCTCGTGTTGTCTCGGCTAATGGCTGTATGCGGACACCACTATATCTTCTCATCTTATTTTATTCTTTCAGTGATATTGTGTGTCATTGTGTACACGGAAACAACAAAATTAAGGATTTACAAAATTATATTTAATTCGATATTCAATACTGTGGAAGGCATTGTGAAAAGCTTATGTCCAGCTGTGGGCGGACAAGGGTGACGATGGTGATATCATCATCATCCAGTGTGGACATCTGTTTATAATAACATCGGATTTGCTATCACACCGCTAGGATGACGTTGCTCAATAGTTCCCTACTTTAGTTAGAAATACGAAAATAAACTTAAAAAGTCACAATGAATATGTGAGTGTTTGCCACGTTTGCTGTCCACTGAATTGAGATGATTTTTTAAATGAACAAGTTTGCCATTATCGTTTCGTTCTTTCATTAGGTGATAACATTTTGGGTTACTAACACGGTTGTGCGGTTCTTTTCTCTATGTAATGTATCTTAAAAAATGTCAGTATTGCTACTTCTGTATGTGTTCAATCGTTACTGTTGTAGATTAATACGGTGTGCATTTGTTGAACCGCTTCCCTGCAAATGTTTACAATTATATAGTAATTAACTTTTTTATGTTGTGTTTGTGCATGTTGAATGTTGTGTGAGTGTGTTCAATGTTTTATTTAATGATTACATACTCACTATTAACTTTACATTTTTTATGAATGTTACTTGAAACAGTTGCGAAATTACAGTTCGTAATATTATTGAAAAACTACAATTTTTGTTTATTGTTAATTATTATTTTAAAGTTCTGATTCAAAATTATTTACTTCAAAAAAATCAGTATTTTTTTCTAACTTTCTGTAAGCTGGAATTACAGTGTAGATATATTTGAAACACACTATTGCTAGAAATGTTAACTGCTGCCGCTTCGTTGTCAGGTTTAGAGAGGTTAGTGAGTGTGTTGTGCGCAGGTGTTGTACGACGGCAAGCTGTCGTCGGCCATCGTGTTCATGTACAACCCGGTGGCGACGGACGGCCAGCTGTGCCTGCAGTCCGCGCCCAAGGGCAACGTCTCTTACTTCGTGCACACGCCGCACGCTCTCATGCTGCAGGTACCGTCAATACAGTACCAGGAGAACAGGACACTCGCTACAACGAAAATATGAGATCTTCACAAACTTCTTATAATTTAAACGCCAATTGTCTAATGGTTAAGGGTACGGATTTTATATCACGTGGTCGCGAGTTCGAATTCCGCCATTCGACTATTGTCGTGGACCATATTCTAGGAAAAGACTAGAGGTACTAGGCAGTTGGAGTGGTAAGGAAAAGTTAGTAGGTTACCAAAAATCTGCTAATATTTCAAATAAAAAAAATAGTAGTTTTACTTACTGACGTGACGCTTCTAGAGACTTCTCTGGTATCTTTTCCTATCTCTACCACTGTTTGTTATCTACCAATGTCTGCAGGAGGTGAAGGCGGTGGTGACACACTCCATCCACAGCGCGCTGAACTCTATCGGCGGCGTGCAAGTCCTGTTCCCGCTGTTTGCGCAACTCGACCTGCCGCACGACGCGCCCCCCAACGAACCCAAGAGAGACCCCATGCTGTGGTGAGTACACCGACCCCCTGTCCACTAACACGATTAAACACACAATATATTTCATAAGAACGCTGTCACTCAATAGTCAAATGCAAATACTCATAAAACTAATGTTCGTTCGAGTTCGTGAACTAAAACAAAACTTTATTGAGGTTAGAATAAACTTCTAAGCCAATTCATTAATATTCCAAGTAGCTTTACCCGAATAAACCGACTAAATGCACTTTAGGTGTCTCTCACTAATCGCTTCTGAAAGTTGCCAGCCTTCTCGAAGTAGGCGGGTAATAGCTATGAACTAACTCCTGACAACTCCTAATTGCCTGGTCTCGCCCCTTGTTCGGATTTATGAACAGCGTTTTATGCGCACGACAATAATTTATTCGCTAAGGGCGACGTGTACTTTAACTTTTTTCTTCGTTTACAATTCAATTTGTAGCCGCGGAAAAACATTTTTTGTCCAACAAAAAGGGAACATAGCTCTCTCGGTATAATTGCGTGATTTGTTATTCTTTTTGTGCGCCTTTTCTTTTAATAATGCTTAATTTGCTCTATATAGTAACAACGGACTTGGATAACATCGTGAAATGTGTCATAAGTTCGTGCAATGTCAACTGACAAAGTTAATATTTAATCTGTAATGGTAACCGCTCACTTGCCGCATTTGCCTAATGGAGCTTCAGTTATCTTCACTGGAAGGGTTAAAGCGATGCGATCATATATCTGCCGGATATCTTATGGATAGTGATATAATCCCTCCATTAGCCGTTTATGTCTACATTCGAGATTTATACACTAACTGTGCAATGACACGTGTGCTGTGGCATTCGGAGATTGATGTTTTCAATTGAATGATACTTTAGTTAACTTGCATTTAACGCCTACATTAATTTAATTGCAATTATGCAGAGAGGTTTTTTTGGTGGAAATTAAAACTAAGGCGCTTATTTTATGCAAAAATTTAGTTAATTTCTGTTCTTTTCAAATTTAATATTATGATTGTTGATTTAAGTATTTATTAAAGTTAGAAGTAGGAAACAAATTTTATTTTGTTTCAGTATTCACCAATGATATGTGAAAAATGTCCTCATTACAGTTTATGTTGACAGCTCGAAGCTGCTGGGTTTCGTGTGCTCGCTGGTTGAATCATGCGGCACGGTGCAGCAACACATGCTGCAGTGCCGCGGCTTCCTCGTCGTCTCCCACATGCTGCAGCGCTGCGCCCGCGACCACCTCACTGCAGACACGCTGGCCTCCTTCCTGCACCTCACCAAACATCTCGTCACATGCTGCTCGCCCAACTCGGACCTGCTGCTCAAACAGGTGAGCGATGTGCGCTTATTACTTTTGTACTTCCTTTTTTTAATTTCAGTTAGTGTATTCACAATTGAGTGGCGACATCTGGCCCACTAAAAAGTCGTGTCCAGATTGATACCAAGACTTCATAAAATAGTGAGTATACAAAAGTGACACAGTGTGTGTAACTTTAATACGTAACTCGTCCCATGCAGTGGCGACATCTCGCGTATCCAATAGAAAAAAATACCAGGATCTCATAGGCTAGTGAAGTTTTGTGCCGAAATGAAAAGCGCCATTACATCGGTCATTGCTTTTTGAAGTTACGTTATTTGCCTCTTAATTTCTTTTTAAGATCTTAAATTGCTTTATGTTATTTGCCAATCCAGGTAGGTAGTGGTTACGGGCGACATCTATGTGGGGCAAATAAAATTAATGGAAAAGTATAGGGGCATCGCTTGGGTTAGCTAAAGTCCCGCCTTTTATGTTACAACCACGTGTGTACTAATTTGATAAAAAAATAATAAAAGGGATGATTATCTTACACTGAGCACTTTAGCGTCAGTTTCTACTGTCCAAGTGTTGTCGAGAACATTCGTCACTCTCATACTCTGAGCCAAGAGAGTTCGCTGCGTCGCTACGGGAGTTACGAGAGTGGAATCTGACGGTTCCCATACTTTTCCTTTGCATAAAAATACATTTTGAATGAAAGCTTCTTTGTAGTTGATCGCGACGTTCCAGTCGAGAACGGACAAAAGAAAACCACGCACATCTCCCAAAAGCTGCAACTTTTTATTTTACCTTCGATGGTTGTTAGCGCATGCTCCTCTTGCTTTTTACACCCCCCACCCCCCGCCCCGTTTACACGACTTGCACAATATATTACACAAAAAAATCTCCCAAACATACATATTTCCCAAACACACATCCACCCCAATCCAAAAATTTGAAGATTTTCGACAATAATTTCGACTTTATTATTTTACTTTCTAGCTGCCCGCGCAGGTTGTCCGGCTTCCATGTTTGGTTTTATTATTAATTTCCTACACTAGATGGCATAATATTAAATTTCTCCAAATGGTTTTGCTTAATTAAAAAATAGCAAGCATAACGAGAAGTAGTCAGTTTATAAAATCACTGCTTTGCACTTGGGGTTTATTTTATTATTAGATTTAAAATATATGCAACGCCCTTTTAGAAATCCCAAGAAATAAACATTATAGTGTTAAATACATATTTGTTTATTACACAAGAACGAAGTTAGGAAAAATACACAGCTCTGTGTGTGTGTTCACAGTCGCACATCAAACACTTTGTAAATGCGTAAGGTCAGTACTGTGTGAAGCTTCCCCGTGACTAACAATCGTATCAGTACAATAATAGCTACACATGCCTAACAATCTTTAATATAAATGGTTTCTAAAATCACTGAAGCAAGAGAGCATCACGCTAACGACCATCGGACAGTCAAAAGTCTATGCTAACGTAGTCTTTCTGCCACTCGTTCGTGACGTGGCAGCTGCTGGACCACGTGCTGTTCAACCCCCTGCTGTGGGTCCACACGCCGGCGGCCGTGCAGGCGCGCCTCTACTGCTACCTGGCGACGGACTTCCTGGCCGACGCCCACATCTACGGCAGCGTGCGCCGCGTCAGCACGGTGCTGCAGACTGTGCACACGCTCAAGTATTACTACTGGGTGGTCAATCCGCGGACCAAGAGTGGGATCACACCTAAAGGATTAGGTAAGTAATGTTAGAATGAATCAGGAAGGAGATCCTTAGTGACTAATTAACGAACCTGTTTTCTGAAGTTAAAATGTCCTTTTATAATTGCTAAAGATAGCCTTTTAAAAGCCCTCCCCCAAATTTAATTTTTTCTGTTGTTTATTATATGTTACTCCATTGTTCGATTACTCCTATTTTTACTGTTGCAATGATTACTGCCAAATTTTACTAAAGGCCACCAAGGCATTGTCAACAATGTTGTCTGTTCACAGTAAAAGAAAATAAAAGTTATCGAGGATAGATCACTCCCCCGCGGTCGTCTTTTACGACACTGTACTAAGTGTCTAATTTTTTTCTCCCGAAATCCCGCTTCATCGCCGCCATCCTTAATAACAATTTAATAAAGTAAACAAAGCAAATAAAATTCAAGTAAAACGTCTCAATGTTGTATAAATGAAGTTAATAAAGTGACATTATCAAGGTAAGGAATCAGAGACGAGTTGGTGGATGGCCGGCGCAGCTCCGGAAACAATTCATCTGCCCTAATATGAAGACATTATAACGATAGCGACGGCGATGGGGGTGTAGTAGCGGGGGGGACTAAATCGCAACAAATTTGTCGCTGTCGCAGCGACGCTCGGAGGCTCGTTTACTAAGGCTTTATCACTTTTATTTGACGATCGTTTATCTGCAGCACATCTCTATTTGCCCCTGAAATATCGCAGCCTTCCTTCTGACATTTATTTTCATGATCGGCAACTGCTTAGAGAGTAAATAACCAGCGATTTTACGTTTAAGCTGTGAAGATAAGCTGATTGAAAGTTTGATTCGTATTCATTGAGAAGCTTTTTAAGCTGTAGCTGAATGAACTTTATAATTCTATTTTATTGCAACACATTTTTTTTTCATGTAACAAGAAAGGGATCCATTACTCCTTAACCTATATTAGAGACACGAAGAAGATATGTTTAAATGAGATTAATTTTGTTACTCCAGAAGGTCCGCGGCCGGCACACAAGGACATTTTGACCATCCGCGCGTACATCCTGCTGTTTCTCAAACAACTTATCATGATCGGCAACGGCGTCAAGGAAGACGAGCTGCAGGCCATCCTCAACTACCTCACCACCATGCACGAGGTACCTCACCGCACCTCTTCCCACTTAGCTTTCAATATCGTACTGCACACCGTCACCATAAGAGCTGTCTACCAGCAACGTATGTAAGTATAGTCCGACCGTATCACCTTGCGAATGTCGATGGACGTATCTCTTTTTTTCAGGATGAAAATCTTCACGACGTCCTCCAGATGTTGATCTCCCTGATGTCAGAACATCCCAGCTCTATGGTTCCAGCTTTCGATGCAAAGGTACGAAACATGCCTCCTTTATATTATTAACGCTCACTATGTCTGTCTGTTTGCAAGTTTTTTCTTCGTTATTAAAGATGTTGAATCTTTTTTTTGTTGTCATGTTTCCATGTCATCGAGGTCACAACACTGTGTTGTGCGTTGGATGTAATCGCTGTGTGTCGCAGGGCGGGGTGCGGACGATATTCAAACTGCTGGCGTCGGAGAGCCAGCTGATCAGGCTGCAGGCGCTGAAGCTGCTCGGCTTCTTCCTCAGCCGCAGCACACACAAGTGAGATTTATAATTTTCACTTAATCTGTTATTATTCTTTGTGGTCCCCTTTGCACAAAGTGATTGTAATGATTTTCGGAACAATTGAATTCGGCCGCTAAATTTCTCCTTTTGTGTTTATTAAATTGTACATAATGTATGGCACAGGCGTAAATACGATGTGATGTCGCCTCACAACCTGTACACGCTGCTGGCCACGCGGCTGGGCGCGGCGGGCGCGGGGGGCGCGGCCGGCGTGGCGGGCGCAGCT
>JAODUI010000015.1:5141773-5162836 GCA_027563995.1 Papilio gigon | reverse complement strand
GTAACAATTGTTCATTTATTGTGATATATTTGTTTAATTTTTATAATGTAGACCGTAATAAAAATGGCTACTGGAATGGGGCGCGGCCGGCGTGGCGGGCGCAGCTGCGGGCGCGGGGGGCTCGGCGGGCGCGGGCCTGTCGCTGCCCGTGTACAACGCGCTGTACGAGCTGCTGACGGAGCACGTGGCGCAGCAGATCCTCTACACGAGCCACCCGGAGCCGCAGCCGCACTTCCGACTGGAGAACCCGAGTCAGATACATTCGTGTTACAACACTCACTGCGGCACTCAAAGTCGTTAATAGGCTGTTAGTTACTCCGAATGCCGCAATTGGATCTATAAAACCAAACGCCCTGATATTCGTATCTTAGCAATTTAGATCGCCATTTAAAGATAAAATACTCTACAGTCCAATTCAAGAGAAATGGAAATGTAATAAACACTTCTAAATAATTGTACCTTTATAAAACTGCATTCTCACTTAGTTCCAGTGAACATGTGACATGTATTTATTATTAATCACTGTAAATGTTTATGATAATTATGTTTCAATTGCAGTGATACTTAAAGTGGTGGCGACTCTGATCCGCCAGTCCAAGCAGACGGAGCAACTGCTGGAAGTGAAGAAGCTGTTCCTATCGGACATGACGCTGTTGTGCAGCAATAACCGCGAGAACCGGCGCACGGTGCTGCAGATGTCGGTGTGGCAGGAGTGGCTGGTGGCCATGGCCTACATCCACCCCAAGAACGCGGAGGAGCAGAAGATTTCCGACATGGTGTACTCGCTGTTCCGCATGCTGCTGCACCACGCCATCAAGCACGAGTACGGCGGCTGGCGCGTCTGGGTCGACACGCTTGCCATCGTGCACTCCAAGGTGACCATTATTACATCTCTGAAAAACTTATACTCGATTAATAGAAGTGAGTTTTTTATAGTTTTTTTTTTACACTTTTTCAGGTTTCCTACGAAGAGTTCAAGCTCCAGTTCGCCCAAATGTATGAGCATTACGAGCAGCGGCGCGCCGACAACATCACCGACCCGGCGGAGCGCCAGCAGCGCCCCATATCCACCATCTCCGGCTGGGACAGGCACACGGAGACCGCTGCGCCGCGCGTGCGCCCCGACGCCGACGACAGCGTCTCTAGCACACCCGGCACCATCAAGAAGCAGAACGTCCTTAACCATGCGGCGCAAACGGAGATCGGCAAAGGCCTGTCTCTCAGGGAGGTCGAGGGCTGCAACTGCAGTAAGCGTGAAGCCAGTGAGAGTGCTCGGAGCCAGGAGCCGCGGACTACACAAGTGTACAGTGACGTGTGTAAAGTGCATAGCCCGCTCAAGCAGCGCGCGGGCTCCGAGGCCGGCGCCGACGACGGTTGTGATAGTGTTAATAATGAAAGCGAGCACGCGGTCGACGAGGAAGAACAGCCCGACGGCGACAAGCTGCCCAGCCCCGACAACGAACTCGTGCATTCTATTATTGAGAACAAGCTGCTGGAAAGTTCCGAATCCGGCATCGGAATAATCGACTCGGAGAATACTGACAAACCTCTCAGCCGCCAGGGCAGCCTGGATTACATTCCTGTTAGAGATGTAGGGGACAGCCTCGCCAAAGACGACAACACGGATAAGAGCGAAGGCATTCCCTCGAGCCTGTCGGCCAGCGAGGCGGCGAGCCCGGAGAAGGTAGTCGACTTGAATAATGTAAATGAAAGAGAATCAGAATTATCCGATCGGTCCGAATTATACTTGACTCCCAGCGAGGCAACGAGTCCCAGGAGAGCGCAGGCAAAGTCTGAAATCAGTGTTTCGGAGGAGATCGCCAGCGACGATCCTAAACATATCGCTATTAACATCGTAAACGATGTGCTGTCTATCGCCCTCGAGACCGTCAAACTAAAGGCGGACGACGACACGGACTCCGGAGCGATATCCGGCGGCCTGCAGTCGGAGGGGAACACGCCCAACGGACGAGACGACTTCGAGCAAGACATGGAAGAAATGATCGATCAAAAACAAACAGTTGAAACGATCGCCAGTGAACTTGTCATGGATCTCATTTCAACAGTCGTGGCTAAAAGTGAAGCTCAGGAGGCGATGGCCAGGGAGATCGAAAGCCCCAGGAGAGTTTCGACCCCTGAGCATTCCGAGGACGGCAATGTTTTACCTTTAGATGATGATTTCATTGTTAACCCTGAAAGTGATGTGAGTGATGGACCGTCGCAAGACATGTTGTCAAGTCAAGTAGCCAAAGAAAATGCTAAAAACGAAAGCCACAGAGTTGACACGGACGAGTCGGAAGATCATGATACACCAGAAATTCCCCCTATTTCGACAATTAGCGAGAACATATCGCTAGCCAACAAAAAGGAGCAGGAGCATGAGGAAGAGAGGAGTCGCGAGAGCGAGAGAGACAAGAGACGAGTCAGCCTGCCCGGCGACAGCGAGATGAAGCAGGACGGCAGGACGGAAAACGTATCACAGGGCACCAACACGTCCACTTCACCAAAGCGACCGCGCAGCGCCTCCACCAGTACGCAAGTTGACTCAAACCATTTTGGTACGTTATGTCGTTGGTTATAGATAGCTTTATCTAAATCATTGTTGCCAGTACTACTAACTTTGAATACAAATAACTTTCATGAATAATCGTGGTAACCGAGTGTATATTTGCAGAATCAAGTCGTCCGAAGTGCACGCGGCCGATGTTCTCGCCGGGACCGACGCGGCCGCCCTTCCGCATCCCCGAGTTCCGCTGGTCCTACATCCACCAGCGGCTGCTCTCCGACGTGCTTTTCTCGTTGGAGACTGACATACAGGTCGCTTGTTGCATTTACACGCACCCGCTATTGAAGTACTCGGTTCATAACTGTATTGTCTCTGTTTTTATTAAGAGAAATGAGAGAGACAACAATATTTGTGTACATTGGAAACTCTCAACACAACAGCAACGTTGCGTTCCTGCAGGTGTGGCGCAGCCACTCCACCAAGTCCGTGATAGACTTCGTGAACAGCAGCGAGAACGCTATCTTCGTGGTGAACACGGTGCACCTCATCAGCCAGCTCGCTGACAACCTGATCATTGCGTGCGGCGGGCTGCTGCCGCTGCTCGCGTCCGCCACGTCACCCAATGTAAGATCACTGATGCCTCAAAAAATGGCGAAGTCACTGGAGAAAAACAGGCTTGTGCTTGCCACTCCAAGTTGATGTTCTAAACAGACTTAAATTGATACTATCTGCTGAAATCAGCGTCAGTGTTTGATCGTGAGCAGGAAATGTACACATTACTAATGTTTATCTTCTGTATGAAACTTGTAGAACGAGCTGGACGTGATCGAGCCGACGCAGGGCATGCCCGTGGAGGTGGCCGTGACGTTCCTGCAGCGGCTGGTCAGCATGGCAGACGTGCTCATCTTCGCAAGCGCCCTCAACTTCGCCGAGCTCGAGGCCGAGAAGAACATGTCCAGCGGCGGGATACTGCGCCAGTGCTTGCGATTGGTCAGTGGCACTCTGATAGACGTCATGGAAATTGATAGTTTATTTTTAGTTCATTGCGCAGAACATAGGATATTTTACGAACACTATTATGTAGTATAAAATGGACAAATTATTTATCAAACATTTAAATAGATTGTCTTAATTCTTTAGACTTTACATGATCTTTTGATTTTACTAAGAATTTTCTATTATTTCTTGTCTTGCCTTGTCTTGAACACGTTGGGACTGTCTATTAGGATATTGCTTCGTAGGAAAATGTAAACTCCTTCTCTAGACCGAAGTCTTACTTCAATAGAACCGAAATTACAGTCGGTCAGTAGGTTTTAGATTCATTTAGTTATTTTTAATAGCTCTTAGTCTGTGAAGAACTAAAGATTTGATAAGTTTAATATGTGAACATTAACAATTAGTCGCTGTTAATATACATGCTACAAATAAAACATGTTTTATTTCATTTAAGTAGACTAAATTGAGTACTAAACACATTACGCGTGTCGTGCGGTACTATACACGCGACGTGTGTTCCAATAGAGTATCTTCATACATAGTTAGTGGTAGCGTGTACCGGTAGCTTGTAGCGTGTAGCGTGTGCGCAGGTGTGCACGTGCGCGGTCCGCAACTGCCTCGAGTGCAAGGAGCGCCAGCGATGCGCCGCCGCGCGCGCGGCCCGCGCCCCCGACTCGCCCGCGCCCAAGGTAAGCACAACTACTGTTGAACAACGTTGTGGATACCTCTGTGCCAGTCTACTACAGTCATGAGCATATTTCTGAATGGTCAGCCTTGTCGGTCCATTCGCCTGGGTCACCGATGTTGAGACAAGTCTGTGGGTGAATTATAAACTATGAGATGCTTCATTATTGACGTCAGTAAATAGGTGTAGTTTAGATTAGTTCTATAGATAACTATAGCCTTCCTAGGGTCGCATGATGTATTACAAAATTTCTTCGTAGGTTCTCCCTATCTTCCTATAAATTTCAAATCTGTATAATTTTAAGTTTGTTGTTTGAAGGTTGTTGCGCCAACGACACGTACCAGATCTTACTTTAAGTACCAAAGATAAAAAATGAGAATATTTATCAGCAGATATTTGTTAATTTAATGTGAGCAGAGCGTGGTGGCCAGCCTGGCAGACGCGGCCAGCCCGGTCAAGGATCCCGAGCGCCTGCTGCAGGACATGGACGTCAACAGATTGCGCGCCGTCATCTACCGGGACGTGGTGAGTCACACGACCAAACCTACTGCAACTAACCGTACTTCGATGACAACCCTAGTTAAAGTCATGTTTACGCTAATAACAACTAACGTTTGGCAATAATGTCATTCTTTATTTGAATTCTATTGTCATCCACTTTATATGCTTGTACACTCCAATACTACTCGCTAAGTTATTTAATCCCGTGTGGGCAAATCCTAGTCTCCATATGACATGGTTTCTTTGTGATTACAGGAGGAAACGAAACAGGCTCAGTTCCTGTCACTGGCGATCGTGTATTTCATCTCGGTGCTGATGGTGTCCAAGTACCGCGACATCCTGGAGCCGCCGCACGCGCCGCCGGACTGCGCGCGCCGCGTGCAGCACCACGAGCACCACGGTGAGTGCCCGCCGGCACGCCCGCAACACTCACCACACTCACCACGTAAATACTGCGACTCGTGCTCGACTGATTGTTGAAATACAAGGAAACGTGTTAATTAAAAAAATTACGACATATTGTTGTGAATGTTCAGCCAGTGCGGGCTAGCTTTGTTTAGAATCTCTGTTTGGAAACAACGAGCCATTTGTTTTCTTACAAATACATAATTATACGACTACTTTACATTATTCAATGACCACTTCGGCCGTACCTCGTGTGTACCATGGATAAGTTGATGTATTTCAAGTATAAGAAAACACATTTGTCTACACCATCAAGACGACAATGAACTTATACGTAGCTATCTTTTAATTCAAAAACTAGTTGTTATTTAAGTCTGTAGGCTCATCCTTCATTTAGTAATGTTTTAGTATTTATTTCATTTGTTGCCTGTTCTAGTGTTCCGGAAATAATTTGTTAAAATGTTGTAACATTGAACGACTGACTTTTGTTCAATTGAAAGCAACGACATGCTGCAGCACGTCGGTAGCGACATTCCGAACATTGTCTCAACATCATCGTCACTTTTATTTTGCTTATTATGAAAACGCTTAGTCGCACGGAATATGAGAATTACTGCCGATGTAATATACCACAATTTAGTTTACATTACTGTCTGTGTTAACATTTTAAACACTCACTTTAAAGAAGAGGATAGTCTCACCCTTGGAACAGTGTTCAACTAAAATTTAGTATTGTTATTGTGGAAAAAATCGCGTTTAGTGGTTTTACTAAAATAATATGATAACCTAGCCGTGTCAGTGGGCGCCAACGCTGACGTGTATCGATGGACTGATTTGAATGTGTCGTTTCTCCTCTCTTTTCACGCCGCTTGATTCCGCGTCACGTTTGGACACCTGGTAACATCGTCTGTGTTGTTTGTTCGCCCGCTCTCTGTCTCTCTGTCTACCCCATCGTACATCACGCAAATGTTGCACAAACACACCACTCATTATCCGATCGCTCGATACAAACAATATTACACATGTCATTTTTTATTGATTTTATTTTATTTATCTTACTTCGAACTCATTACCACGTGTGACAATATTAATTTTAAACTTTCATAAAAATCCTAAAAATCCTTGTTTTCTATATATCTGGCTATTTTTGCTCATTTTTACAAATTCTTTGTCATTCTTTACTTACATTATTTTACACTCATTAAATCTTGGTGCTCCCAACCACCACTAACACACGCTACCACTGGCGCGGGACAGCAGCGGGAGGCACGCGGCCGCTGTTCCCGCAGTGGTCGCACCACGTGTACCCGCAGTTCCTGCCGGGTGGGCACCCGCACGCCGCGCACCGCCACTCGCACGCCCACTCGCACAAGCAGTGCGCGCACTCCACGCACGCGGCGCACGCACGCCTCGCTAGCTACCGCGCGGACGCGGGTAGGCGCCACGCACGCTCGCATCGTGTCGCTAGTGGGGAAGCGCATTTAATACACGACAATATGTAGCGCCTTATAATTACAAGTGTTCGACTATAATTGAATAAACTTAATTAAATGGGACGCTTCCCCTCTTTTTCACTTTAGATAGAAAATGAAAACACTCCTATCGAGCGTTAGTTTCTATACAATAGGAGAAAGTATGTAGCTTAGAAATACAAAAAAGCATTAAACATTCCAAGGGATATTATAAGCCCTATGTTTTAATCAGGATATAAAAAAGAATTGGTTAGCGATGCGATGCGATGCGAGACGTACTATCGATGTTGTCGACGTTCGCGATCACTGTTTTGTCTAAAACCTAGACTAGACTGTCGATAGATGTCCTAGACCGCCTGCCCCAAGTCTAGACTTCCCGCGCAAGACAACACAGTGTTAGACCGGTCCCGCTTGAACACCGCTGTTTTCGTTTTTATTATAATTTGCAACATCATTTCATCGTAGATTTAGATTAGGCTGTTTGATCTTCACATTGACCTACCCGTTTCTACTGACACCATAGATTAGTCTAGTTTGTAAGACCGCACTCAGATTCATTAAATGGCCATTAAAGACTCCCCGTTGTGTAAAATGTTTAACTGACCGTTTAACGACTTTGAGTGCGATATTTAGGTTAGTGCTGATATAAAATTTGTCAAGTGATTTGTTTGAAATCAATCAAAAATGCTTTACATTTTTTGCCTATCAAAATTAATAAAAATATTTGCTTGTGAAAATTATAATAACATCGGTCGTAGTAAATCCCTTTGAGTCCCCGCTTGTTTGGAAGCTTTGTCGATGTTGGTGTGGGTTGTAACGAAATATCGCTAACGTGCCGCGTCTCTGTCTCAGACCACAACGGCGACGACGTGGAATACGCAATGATTGTCGTAGACGAAAACATTTCTACTATGAATGAGTTGGACTCGCCTTCGATGAAGGTAAGATTTTCTGTATACTGAACTATGTCTAATGTTAAACGTTTTACTGTCGATTTTTCTCTGGCATGAGTATTTACAAGTGTAACTTGCGAGCGCAGAAATCTCCGCAACATTACGTAGATAGTGGTAATCGATTAGATTGTTCCGTAATACTTTTCATTCCATGTCTGTTGTATTTTTGTACGACTTGTTAGACTGTGCCACACGTGCGTAAATTTGTAAGTAGTTTTAATATTTGAATATTTAATTAAAAAGTTTGCGATAGTTTTACTTCGACAAATTCTTTTCATAGAATTGGCATGAGGTTCCAAATAACTGTATTTAATTGTTCTGGTAGCCTAGTTATCGATCAGTAATTATAGATATAGGCCCTCCATGTTGTCTAGTCCATGCATGTTTAGGTGCAAAGTTCGATTCCATTTTGGATTTTTGTTTTGCTATCATCGGTTCTCATTGTGCCTCTGAACGTGCGTTAGATGTGGGCTCGGTGTGCCTCGGGGAGCCTCGGGGAGCCTCGGGGAGCCTCGGGGCCTCGGGGCCTCGGGGGCGATGCTTTCATTTGATTTCTTTTGTTTTGCAAATGCGTTAAAATATTCAAGGAGGATAAAGAAGAGGGTGTGGCGCGTATTGAAACTACAACGGACGAGGCGAAACCCAATTCTGGTGAAATAACAAAGAGCGAAGAGTCTCCCGCTTCGGAGAAGGAGGAACCGCTTTACAAGTCCAGTCTCCGAGTAGCCAGGCCCAAGCCCAAGGTCAGTTCTGGGTCTTGCAGGCTGTCTTAGATCACTTCCTCTTGGTGACTGTCCTCCTAGGTCTCCTTTACTGACGCTTACTGTCTTAGTCTAGAACTTGAACCCTAAACGTTAGCCATTTATAAACTGTGACCTTTAGAAACAACAGTAAAATACATCGTGGTTCTCTTTTGAAGTTTAAATGATTAAATATTAGATATTATTGTTGTATTAAATAGTTTTGTCTAAGAAATAAATTTTGAGATCGGAATGTTACTATGTCCCTGTAGGCTTTTTATTTACGTTATATAAAATATTAAATACATGTTGTTATCCGCCATAAGCCTCCGAGTGCGAGGTCCAAAACGTTGTCGGGCATCACGGTGTCAGTGGTCAACCTGGTTGGTACTAATTCCTACAGCACCCACTTCTAGTGACACTCGCTCACTAATTACACTAAATTTAGGGAGTTAGTGACGATCTTGGTTCATACAAGTTTTAAAATCACTCAAACAATGATAATTTTATCAGCTGTAAATCTGTTTTGTATCAATTTTATTTCAACAATAGTTCACCCGACGAGCTATTCAAATAATCTGCTTGAATCCCGGAGATGCAGAATGAACCTGAATCGTACCTTTGCTAAGTCATACTGAGCGCACGAGCTTGGCACTGAATAACTCTCGGCAGTGGGCTTCCACTGCCGCATACTTCTTACACTCTGTGTCTCGGCAGTGGAGACGTACAGTGACATTAGTCGCGAGTGAAACACGTGAGGTCTAGGCTGACGCTACGCTCACTGTATAACATAACGTATTTATTACGTATTCAAATAACAACACATACAGCACCGCACGACTGGTCACACGGTTTCACGCGAGTTTATTTGAATAATCAAATTATGTAATGGGTTTTGGTTTAATCATCATTTATTATTACTTCCGGAAATATCTGGCGCCGAGATTATCTGGCCTGGGGTGACGTGGAGCGGGATAATAGTACTGTTATAAACATAGTTTCAAGAGTCAAGGAAGGCGATACAGTGTTTAGTGTCCCAACAAAGCCACAGAACACACACATCGATCTTCTTAATTAAATGGTTTTTCTGAATAATACATAGATACATTCCTTGTCAGATTAACTGCAAGCTTACCTTCGAACGCATCTTTATGTTATGTACTATCAAAGATTTTAATATAGCTGCCCAAGAATCTGTTTCCTCAACATTTTTTTATGATTTCACTCGGATAGATATATCTACTCTAATACATAGTTGGGCATGTGTATGATCGTGTATGATCGTGTATGGTTAATGCTTTGCTTGCTTCTTACACGTGATATTTCTCTTTTCTCGCATGTTGTCAATCCTCACCCTTGCTTTTGTGTGTGTAACTCGTATCGTCTATTTCATGAATTAATACGTTGTATTTGATTATTCTTTAATGTGCTATGAAATTGAACTCCCCGTGTGTTGCGACAGAGCGTAGATTCGATCGAGGACGCCGGCTCGTTCCACCTCAACTCGACGGAGACCACAAACAATGATCCGGAGACTTCGAGCGAGATCGCGATGGACGACAACAAACATCCAGTAAGGGAATTGCTGTAACACTAGCGGTATACCGCGACTCCGTACGCGTAGATTTAAAAAAATGATTACCCTGTACGCTGTTCTTCATTCATTCAAATCCATTCAACAGTTATGGAGTTAAATAGTGACAATACACCCGACCATCCCAACAATTTCATTCAAATAATATTTTTTGTAATTGAATTTCTTCTAGTCTTAAATATCGAACTGAAGAAACGTCTCTTTCTGAGGGATATATTAGTTTTATTTATTGTAATCAGGTGAGCAATGACGAGTCGTGGACTGACGTAAACCTAAATGAGGAGGAGCGAGGGCCCGCCACCATCGCGCGCCGCGACCACGAGGGGAACATACACGAAGGTAGATAGACTAAGCTTGTTTGTAATAAACTTGTGGGAACACTGCCGTTGTCTAGCGACACACGCACCAATCTAGGCTGCTCTATATTAAATAATTGATTATAAATTACTGTTACATGATATATCCTGATATCAGATATAACGAACGTACCCGCCTTATTCTGTCGAAATACCCGATATTTTTTATAACAAATATTAGTTTAAGATATTCAATGCGTCTAACCGGTATTTATGGTCTTGGTCGTCACAACCAAAGTCTTTTTAACTGATATATTGCTTTGTACAGCATTCTTCTATCTTACTTTTCTTTAGAAATGGAGAAGCAGATACAGATGAGGAACGCGGAGCAACAGCAGCTACAGCAGAGGCACCAGCGCAGGACCCTGCAGGCCTCGCAGCGACATTTGCATCCGGTATAACTCTATTTTTGTTTTTGTCAAATTTTAAATAGAAGATGTTCCACACATTTGGCATAACAATGTCGGTCCATTGTACTTGTTTTACACCTCTTACGTTATTGATGTAACAGGATAACGAGACCCTGGCGGGGCTGAGCGCGCTGGGCGCGGGCGAGCTGGGCGCCGGGCGCGAGGCGTCGCGCGAGGCATCGCTCACGCACAAGCTGGAGACGGCGCTGGGCCCCGTGTGCCCGCTGCTCCGGGAGATCATGCTGGACTTCGCGCCCTTCCTCTCCAAGACGCTCGTGGGCAGCCACGGTCAGGAGCTGCTCATGGAAGGTACGAATAAAGCAACGCCACTAAAAGAATACCTCGTAACGATTGAGTTGGGCAATAAGCACACGTCCCATGTCGCGGCAGGTCTGCAGACGTTCAAGTCGAGCACGTCGGTGGTGGAGCTGGTGATGCTGCTGTGCTCGCAGGAGTGGCAGAACTCGCTGCAGAAGCACGCCGGCCTCGCCTTCATCGAGCTCATCAACGAGGGCCGCCTGCTCTCGCACGCCATGCGCGACCACATCGTCAGGTGAACATTCAACTTTGGCTTTTATCTTTGTCCTTATAACTAATATGGAGCTAGATTAAGGAGATAAATGAAGGGTGAAGATTGTAAGGACCTGTTCATTTCAGGGTGGCCAACGAAGCTGAGTTCATACTGAACAGGATGAGGGCTGATGATGTCCTTAAGCATGCCGACTTTGAGGTAATCTTATGGTTATTTATATGTCTTATTCATGTCGTATTATCTATTATTAAGTTTTACAGTTGTGTAAAGATATAAAGACGAGTAGAGTTTGTGAGTGTGTTTGTGGTGTGCGCAGTGCGTGTGCGCGAGCACCAGCAGCGAGCGGCTGGAGGAGGAGCGCACGTGCGAGCGCCTCATAGCGGCCGCGCGTCGGCGCGACCACGCCGCCGCCGCGCGCCTGCTCGACAAGCTGCGCCACGCCGCGCACGCCAGGTGCGTCGAGTCGGCGGAAACTAAAATTGTTGCACTTTTAGACGTTCCATAGCTAAGCGAAATAAGAGGACTCTATGAGGATATTCGGCTGACGTCACCATATCTAAAGTTATTTCAAAGTGATATTAATATTATGAAATATAATTGTTCAGTATCACGGGTGCGGAGGAGGGCACTGGCGAGGGCTTCTGGAAGTTGGACTCCTGGGAGGACGACGCGCGGCGCCGCCGCCGCCTGGTGCCCGACCCGCGCGGGCGCCGGCGCGCCGCACTGCCTGCGCCCGCACACGCGCCGCCCACGCCCCCGAGCGACGCCATACTGCAGGTACGCTTCTCACTTAAGTTTGAGACATTAGTGGAATTTAACTCGTAGTTATTGAATAAAAGGGAGATATTGTTCGTATACAAGTGCTCGTGAGTGGAAGCCCGTTGTAAGATGAATGTGTGTTCCAGGCCACGGAGGAACTGCACGCGCGCATCGCGCAGGCGGCGGGCGGCGCGCAGCTGCCGGCGCCCGCGGCCGACCTGCTGGACGACGCCGACGCGCTGCTGGACGAGCGCGATGCCGAGCAGGAGCTCACTGGTCAGTCTTCTGCCTTCTTGACACACTCAGACTCGTTAATCGGAAAGAAAATCTTACTTAAGCAAAGAATATCCTAATTTGAATTGCATTATACTTAAATATAATCTTTCTATCACAAGACTTTTATGAATTTTATCTAAACGTAGTAGAAACATAACGTGGCCATTAAAGTACGTAGAGCGCAGTATAAATTATAGGAGGTCGTTATATTGTGTGCGGCCCGCGCCCTCGGCCCGCCCTCTGGCATCGTTAACATGTCAACTCTGTAGAACTGCCTTAAATGTGAGTAAAACGGAAGTCACGAATATTGTAGGCGATTACTGTGAATTAGTGTCATGGGAGCACAAGCGAAAAACTAATTCTTGTGCTATTTGATTAGACAGTTATTTGATAATTGGTTAATGTGTGACTTGGAACTGTTGTTCCCCAGGTCCAGTGAACATCAGCACGAAGGCGCGGCTGGTGGCGCCCGGGCTGGTGGCGCCCGGCACCGTCTCGCTCACCTCCACCGAGCTCTACTTCGAGGTGGACGAGGAGGATCCCGAATTCAAGAAGATCGACCCCGAGGTATGGAGACTTTGCAGTATTGAGTCGGTTGTTTACTTCTTTAAATATGAATTTAACCGTAAATATACTAAATTTATTAACAGCGCCATCTAGTGAGTCTAGGATTAATTTCCAAAGTCAAAAGTTTTCTTATTGGAATAACAGGAAGAAGCATTCCTGTAGGATTTTTGTACATGAATTAAACATAACATTTTAATTTAATGAACGTGAGTTTAATGTATCGTTAAATCAGTATTCCTTATCAGCTCGTAATGTGGTCAATAAATAACAGGCACATGTCCGGTCCGTGATACGACCGCTTTAGAATCAACATTTTAACACTCGTATAATGTAACACTACACTAAAATCGTTTCGCGATAAACGCAAGTAAAAACGTAATTGAGCTATAAAGTTGATACTCAAACGATACCAGTAATGTGTACAGCGGCGCCCGCAAACTATTCACATGTTTTTGGGATAACGATATTTATTTTATCTCACTACAATTTGAACTCAGTTCGGTCATCATACATTCTCTTACAGAAATGTGGCTGTGGACGACCAAGTACTTTGTACACTTTTTATTACTTCTGCTTTTCTACGGGAACAATCAAAGTATTATAATTGACTTAAATGACTGTTAGTATTTTTGATTTTTCGTTAGGAATGTCGTTTCAAATAATTAGTTAAATTAATATTGTCCCACATCGAAGTCGACTTTCGGTGCACTCGTTAACGGTTAAGAAATGGTCAGATGTTAAAACAAGGCCAAGTTTTACGAGCAATAAAACAACCGCTCGATTTCTGAGCGCCGAAAGTTGAGTCGCACGTCCCGGTACCCGCGAGAGACCTGGCCACTCGCGTCAAACTAATCGTATCTATTAGTCGGCCAATAAAATTACATGCAAATACAGACTGGACTTTTTTAATGTCTGTTCATTAATGGCCGATGTATTAGCATTCCTAGATAACTTAAATAGACTATTAGAGTTGGGTTCGATTGACTTTATAGTGCGTTTTTGTCACGAGAATTTCTTTACAAATGAACAAAGCAAAACTATATAAGGGGGTTATCATTCATAGTAAAAACTTTTACAAAACGTTACAGAGTTTTTTAAAGGTTGGATCGACGAAGTTATCTGAACGTGTAAGCCCATTTCAAAAAAGATCCTTGTACTGGGACCTTCTTGTCTTCTCATTTTCCACCTTGCTTTTAAATATTTTATGGAAGCCCGCGACAGCAGTGCCTCTTACCGGCACAAATAAGCACTACAATGGTTATACATTACATAAAATTAGAAAAATTAAAATATACATGATATTTAAAAAGAATAGCTCTTAACTAAATATTTTAGTGGTTCATATAAAAAAAAGCCAATTGGTCGTCGTAATTCATTAAAACTGTTGAAAAATACAAATTATTTTTATATACATATTGAAATTGATAATTAGTACAAATGTAAAGTGTTTATGTATGTAAATGTCTTGGATATATAATAAATTAGAAGGAAGCTGTTGAGTCACGGGTCTCGGAAAGCGCGGTCCCGACTTTCCACACGCGTCCTCCCGACCGACGAGTCGTTCAATATTTATAAAACCGACATTAATTTCGAAAACATTCGTTTTATAGCGTATTAATGAAATTCTAACGATAAATTATATATTTTATTGCTTTATGAATAAAGATATTTTTTCTTCTATGCCCATTAAAATTTATAAATAATGTTTGAAACGAGCGCATGACAAAGGTGATTTCAAATAAGGTGTGACGTTGGAGCTTTTTTACGTTATTTATCGGGGGTCGTGTTTGTACAAGAAGTAGTAAAATGAGAATTATATGTCCTTCCATTCACAACACCAACGACGCATCGATCAGGCACGATATATTGAAAGGCGACTCTAACCTTTGCGCCACAAGGATGAAGTTCGAATAGATTAGTTAGTGGGAATAAGGACGTTTGTTGGGACATGTTCGTGGGATATCGATGTTGAGTATAGGCGTGTAATATAGGCGGGTAACCGAATATGAGGCACTTTAGCTGAGCGGACAATGCGGCCCCGCGGCGCGAGGGCCCGCGAGGCGCCACGGCAGGGCGGCCTTCGCCCAACCACCTCGATATCGACTGTTATGATTTCTGAAGCTAAACGTTTACCATATGTAACGTATATGGTCACAGTTTTGAATTCATATTACGATCTTCAAACGTTTTGTAAAAATATGAAAGTAAACATTAAAATGTTTTACGATTAAGAAAAATAAAACTAACTATAACGACGACACTCCATGAAGAAACTGAGCAAGCGAGAGGTATGTCTGTTTTAAGTAATATTTCAATTTTGTTTGAATCAAGAGCGCCACACTTTTTGTAACGAGACTAAATTTTCTATATAAAATATTGTAACTTCGACTTTTAATTAAGACGTTATGTTTATCGATGTCGATAACAATAAAAAGTGTTGCGCGCGCCTACGAGGTCGTTGTGTGGGGCATCTCCTCAGTCTCGGACAGCGGGACAATGGCGCCCCGCGGCGCGCCGTGTCGCGGCCCGCGGGGGGCGGCGGCCGGCCGCGCGGCTCGGGGCGCAGGCGCGGGCGCGGACACACTTACGAACTTACCCGTGATTATTCTTATATCTTACTATTTAATTAATCATTACATAGACGTGTTTTTAAACAAATGTAATTTAAAATATTGTCCTAACAAGTACCTTAAATACTACGAAGTTATATTATATAATCAGTTAAGATACACTATAATGTTCTGTAAACGGAAAGACTTCGTTGTAGTTTATGTCGTATGTAGATTTGTTCCGAATCAAGTTATTTGATTATATCGATAACTATGTAAATAAGGCGTGTTAACTAGTGAAAATATTGGAGATAAATTATAGTTTAAAGTGATTATTGATTCAAGAGGCTTTATGCTAAAAAGTTAATCCTATGTCATATCGCTCATAACCTCATTAACCGTGTAATCATTTAAGACGAGTGGCCGGTATGAGAATGAATGTTGGCTAACAGCTTATGTCTTGGGGCGAGTCGACTACACTGTGTTCTTTTACCGATAAAAATGTTCAACAAGTTTGAAGGAAGGCTGAAATATGTGCTTATCAAACTAAACGTAATCGAAGACACAAAGTAACATTTAGTTGACTTTATCTTTTAAGGTGATGCGGTGCTCTTGTAATAATTATATAGTTTAGTACATTCACTACGCTCTTGAAGATCCACTCTTTGGCTGTTTACACGATTAACTATGATAAAGGCAACTCGGTCAGAAATGGTCGTATACAAATATTGTACCGATTAACACTTACAAATAATTAATAAACACAGTTCAGTTTTAGATCGCTGTGTTCACAGAGCTGCGTCGCTGCAACGCCACGCCGCCCACTCTTGCATTAGACCACACCAACGACGTACTTGTGCCCGCGATATTATTTACTGCGACTAATTCAACCGATTTCAAAGATTGTAAATTGAATTCGTAATGGAGCATTTTATTTGTTTATGCTAATGCCTCGCCTTAATTAACCGCGTCGCGCTGTCCGTGCGAAAGAGAGGGCGCGTGGGAGTGGGACGGCTGTTGGAATTTAAAATTGTATCGATATCGATTTATCGACGCGTACATCATTATCCGCGTGATGGATCGGCCGCTTGTTAGTTTTATATCTCCCCGGGCGCGGTTTTGTTGGTTTTACTAATTGATTTCATGTGCATATTGATATTGGAATATCCGAGATTGTTTTTAACAGTCAAATACCGGCTATCATTGCATAACGTTTTGAAATTCATACTTTATTCGTTTATATTTCTGTTCGAAATCACGTGAAACCTTTAATTGTTACTTAGATGTTTGTATATATTTTACTGCGCGCTTCTACCGCCGAAAGACTGCAACAAGGGGACGGGCACGAAGGACTTGGAGCACATGTATTTTCAGATTATGTTTCTGATTAAATTATTTAAATTTGTAATTATTCTAGAAGTGTTCTAATGTGCTAAAATAACTGTGTTTAATACAAATGATATAGCAATTGATTTAAGCAAAGTATGATTGGCCCATTCTGATCTAACCTCTTAAACATCGACACGTTAACGTCAATCGTTGACATTTCTCGTACTGTTTTTTTTAACCTTATTCTGGACAAAATGTTTTGTTTCAATTCGACATACAAATGAAATGGTCGTGTCTATTTGGTATTTGAGTGCGTTTTCATTAGCTTATTTGTAGAAGCAAACATATTTTAATTACATTCGCCGGGAGACCGCGTTTCTAATATTGCGCCGCTCGTTATCCTGTAATTACACCTGGACCGCAACCTTCTTATTGTGGTTCTTGCTATTTTGAACTTTATTTACAAGACGTAAAGTTTAAAATGTTTGAGTTTGCAACTGAACAATTAATACTATAGATAAATCTTTATAATCATAAAATTTTCATTTTATGATTATAAAGATTCATGTAATTAGAAAATGTAATTAGTGCTGTATGTACATTTAAATATATAACAGACGCCGAAATTACATTTTTTTATATTTATAACCCATTTAAGTAATTCCTAGGTAAATTACAAACGGACGGCGGTCTTGATGACAAGATGCTAGTTGATGTTTTATTCATGGCCGGCAGAGAGGTGCCACCTGTCAATTAATTCTGCACTCAAATTAATGTCACAATTTATACAAAGTGATAAGTTGATTGAAACTGCGTGTAGTAGAAAAAGTTAATTGATGAAGTTGGCATTAAGTTCTAACACCTTGCAGTAGTTTTTGCCGATTCCTATTTACATGCGCTAAAAAAAATTAAGACTTCAGCCTGTATTTAAAGATATCTCTTTTTATAAAGAAAGTAGAGGAACGAAATGTTTGTCTGTGTTTGTACAGCGCGCACTCGGTCATTTACTACTTGCGAGACACAGCTAGTCCCGAGACACTGCGGGCGCAGCGTTGATTTCCAAAACTTAAAAAATCACTCAGCATCATAGTCGATGTGCGCTCCGGATAACAGATATGTCTCCTGACTAGTGAAAGTTGTTTTATCTCGGCGTAGATCACTATCTTACAATACATCTGTGTCCATTGTGCTGCACGTCTCCACCGCCGCCGGGCTCCGTCGACGTCCGCTTGTCGTGCGATAAACATATTACGTCATTGTCAGCTCCCGGAAATCTTGACACGTGTCATCATCTTATATGATTTGTGACCTTCTGATGTTGGAGGATTTTGAACCGTATCACAAGGGAATAAACTTTAAAATGATCTTTGTACATAATTTTAGTGCAAGGATCGAGTAGATAGGAATATAGTGTTTATTGCGAGTGAGTAAGGTATGTTTTACTGTGATTGGTTTTGTAGTCTTGAGGTATCATAGTGCGTTTTTTGTGTTGTGTACGGCGCGTAGGCTACCTGTCGGATCTATATTGTGTTCGATGTTCGATCGGAGTATGGATAGGGAAAGGCAACATTGATGACGTGTAGAGCTTAATATGGACGTACCGAGATTTATACAAACGCGGGCATGTTTGTTGCTAACGAAATGAATGACATTTTATGATAGTTTTATTTTCCTAAATGCTGCACTTTCTGCGATGAAATTTAAACGATCAAGTCAAAAATTATAGACAAAATAATTTAGTTTACTAAAACTTTACTTAAAAACATAAAGCAATAAACTACAGATTTTGTTCACCGTATTATATGATAAATAATTCGGTGAAACCATGTCCATAAACGACAATGTCCACAGTCGATGTTATCCCTTCAATCGCATTATAGTACCTACAGCAAGTGTCCGGCGCAGCGGCATTTAGGCGCCGTCGCCGCGGGGCGCGCCGGCGCGCTGCACCCGCCGACCGGCTGCTGCTGCTCCCCTGGTCGCTGCCACCAAGTGGAGTTTATTTACTGATTATACATATAATATAAGAAGTATAAGAATTAAGTAATAACCGAAGGGTGTTTGATCTAAATCGACACGTAGAACTGTCCGACACGAGATGCGCTAAACTGGGTAGAATGTCGCCGGTTTACCCATTAAATTAGAGTATCATAAATTAAACGTTTTACACGTAAACACTCGCCGTAAAGATGTCGATCGCTATTCCGGGCCGCGGCAGTTGATCGTAACGACATCCATAAACTAAAGTACATTCCTTATAAATCAGGGATCATTTAAAATTAGTCAGCAATGGCAATAGGGCGGTAGTTATACAAAAATAATCACCCGCGGCGCATACCGCGGCGGCGGGCATGCGAGGCATCCGGACGCGGCCCCGGGGGCGCCAGAGGAGCCCTAATTGCCGCCAGCGGAGCGCTAACCGTGGGGCGGAGCGCTGCTATGCCAGCTAATGACGAAGGCATTGAAAAAACGTAGCAAGTACCGACTATAGACACTATCGATACGACCTATTTCCGCACGGGTTGCGTACAGGTTGCGACGTACCTACCTTGTACGGCTCGAGCAACTGACTTTCGACAGAAATCTCTGTCTTATATTAATTGAAACGGTCTGACGGTCGTGGTATATTTTGTACTATAATTCTGTATAAATTTAGTTTTACGTCTCATCACTATTACTTAGGGATCTCTAAAATGCCAAAATCAATACCTGTGTGCGCCACCGAGCGCGCACATGCAGCTAGTTACGGCGATAGGAAGTGTTCGTTTAGGAAGCCGTACTTTCGCGGGCATAGTTTTTGTTATAGTCTAAATAAAACCATCTGCGTGAGCCACCTCAGTGACCTGACAGTTTTTGTAACGGAGATAATTTTAAGTTATTATTTTTTTCATATAAACAAGGATGACAATATAATTGTTTTTGACAATAGAATAGCACGTTTATAATTTCCGTACGGGAAACTCTTAGTTGCCTTAACATTAGCAAAGTTGATATCGATTTTTGCAGTTTTAGCATCACACGGGCCACGAAAGCTTTAAAAGACTATTCACACAACAATGACGATAACTGCACAGCTCACCTTTACACCTCCTTCTCACGCTAGTGCCCTACTAACATTAGTTGAGCTTCACTTGTTAACGGGGCATTGTGTAATCGTTGAGTAAAATGAAACACAAAAAAAATTAGCTCACACGAATGTAATAGAATGAATGTGTGAATACATTCTCATCTAAATCCGTAATACGAAAGCAATATATACAGGGTTGTTACAATTTTAGGAAAATATCGACAGTCACTTTTCTTTGGTGAAACTTTGATTAGAATTAGTTTCGAATGTCTATAACGTATGGGTTTTTTATATGTAAGCTAAATCGTTGGACAATTGACACGTGTAATCTGCGTACACGTCGGCACGTGTGTACAGTACAGTGTACATCACACGTGCAACGAGGTCCTGTGATAACAATCAGGTGTGAAGTACAACTGGACATCAATTATAAAGAATTCACATCAATCCTTCCACAGTCCTGCAGCACGCCAGGAATTATAAGTGCACGGTAGAGGGGCCACGCTGCTCGCTGTCGGGAGACGTAGTTCGCACACTCTGTAATAATGAAGTATGTTAAAAGTTTACTTACAGTCTTATTCTATGAATCTAACTAATATAATAGTTAATATGGAAGTAATTGTGCTGTTTTAGTTTGAATCCGTAAGTTCGTTTATGTAACTTCTATAAAACTTCTTAACTTCAGTAGAAAAACTGCAAAATTCAAGTTGCTAAAATGGGCAATATCCCATGATCTTTCAAAGCCTGGTCATCTCAAACATTAGTGAAAAATGTACCAAAAAGCAGGCGCCGGCGCGGCCTCACGTAGCTTAATGGAATAAAACAATAGGCGATAAAAAAGAGTCGCGCAATATTAAAATAAAGTCATCTAAGCACGTGAGGTGAAAGCGAGGAGTGCATTGGCAGGCCGGCCGCGGCTCTTCCTGGAAGTTGGGATATGGGAAACCGGCTGATTTTTACGGCGCATTCTTACGCGTTGGCAGACTTTGGCGCCATTCATTTTGAGGTTAGGTTTTTTAATAAATGATCGCTACGCGATGTAGCTACCGCACACGATTTCTGACATACTTGCATATATAGAAATATTATCATCAAAGAACATGGAATTCTTTGTTTCGTTTCAGTGCCTTGATCGAAGTAACAAGTAATTTCCTTGTAACAACTACCAGGAGCACATAAGATACCGTTATTCCGATGAAAGGGCAATTTAGTTTACCTTAGCAGGAAGGAATGAGTTTGTACAGCGTGGTTGCCTCGGGGCGCGCGCGGGTGGCCGAGTGCTGCGCAGGAGTCAAGTTTTTTTTATCGCAATTCATGCGATGTAAAATATTAATCATAAATAAACTGTAAAAACGACAGAAAACTT
>JAODUI010000015.1:5114047-5134990 GCA_027563995.1 Papilio gigon | reverse complement strand
GAATAATAGTATTTAATAGAGGAATTTGGAAAGGATTAAAGGGGGTAATTCTAATAGGTGGTCATATAGCTCCAATTCTCACCTGCACATTATTTTTTTTAAATACTTGTTTAAAAATCGTATCTACAGTGACAGCAATATTTAATTAAGTCGGTCTACAGCAAAATAAATATTTAGAAAATGTGATCCTAAGTTATTGAGTAAATATTCATTGTTTTTAAGATGTTTTGTCCAGTTTTCCTACAGAAAATGACTTATTAAAATATATGATTTACTTAAAATGACAACTTGAAATGAATGAATATGCATTATTAACGGTATAATAGGGCTGCCATTAATAATTCTTAGTGAAACTTTTTTTTAAATTTTAAACGATAAAGGTATCCGTGCCAACACTAGCGATCTTAAAGTAATGAATAGCCGTATGCATTGCATAATCTGTCGGCGTCTTGTGTGGCGGCCCTAAGTGCGCGAGGGCGGTTCGCTGACGGCCGCAATTGAAAAATAAACATGGTGAGTGATGGGGGCATCGCGCCGTGACGCGCCGGCCGCTCGCGCCCGCCGCCATCTTGTCTTCCATTCAACACCAAATGACGCGCATGTTTTGGCAAAATTACGTTGACTCGGTGTAGGCAGAATCATCTTACACACTACTAGGATTATAAATAGCATTTGGAAAAACAAAAACAATTGTTTGTAGTGAGATGGCGGATAGTTGATTTGTTAATTGTGAAAGGTTAGCGCGCGAATCGTGGTATATCTCGGCGCTTAATGTACTCGCGGCCGCGGCGCTCGCCGCAGCCACAGCCATAGCCCGAGTAAACAAAAGAACGAGAATAATAAATCTCATCTGGATGAGCCGCTTGAGGCTAAACCTCTTCCAGCATAGGGTTGCTACAAAAAAGTGATTTTACTTGTCTCATCCCTACATGAAGTAATATAGTATGTTTACAGATAATTAGTATGGGAGACATTTAAGAAGTAGCCAAATAACTTACATACTTATATTTTTAATATTAGACATGGAATTTCTTGTAAATGGATAAGTAACATTGTATGCCACTAAATTCTTGCTTTAATTTCTTAAATATTTCCGACAGCCCTAGCGTCTAGCGAGCGGAGAAATGGTTTCGATTGAAATTCGTTTTGCTCTTGTTTATTATCATAATGATTTCGGAAGAGGCTATCGTTTATATCGGCATTCGAGAGTGGCGCTAATGTTGAAACAGATTTAACTTACGTCTCCCGAGGCGCGCTGCTCAGCTCCACGGCAAGTGTACAAAGCTTGTGATTTTAAGGTTTTAATCATGCCCTTTGGAACTGTCTACATGCGGAACAGATCACTAATCAGGAGATATCGAATAAACGTTATCCGGTACATTTAAAACATTATTATATTCATACAGTAACAGATTTAACTAAAATGTATAATTGTTTTTTTTTTATGTTCATCAATAAAGATAAAGATGACATCGTTTTCAGTATCACATATTTAGTATGATTGAGCGGGACGAGTTAGAACCGCAAGTGAGAGTTCAGTTTAATTAGTAAAGTACAACTTAACTAAGTTACTCAGAGCCTTAATTTAATAATTAAAGATATAAGTGGTCAATGTAAATCAGACAATTAGTAGTTATTTATTCGCATATTTGATAATCGCCGGTGACGTTATTGTGCTAATTAAGTGTATTTTTACCATCACCATTATCGGCCAGATCCTTTCTCGGGGCTTTTAAGTTATCATCGTCGTTGCGAGTGAGTCGATAGAGGCAGTCGGCGGGCCGCCTCGTATCTGTCCACGTCGCGAATAAACTTGATAACGTGCTTTTAACTTCAAGTTATTTACACTTGACCGCAAAACATTGTCGTACAAATGGTACAGATATTTTTAAAAATAAATATTGAAATGTACGGTCGGTCACAAAGGTTCCAAATTTATTTATTCACTTGTTAAATTAGATTTTTTGAATTTGACAGTATATGTTTGAAAACTAACAAAAACGCAATGTTAATATTTACGATAGCATTGTATTGTCATCGAACTAGGAAATGTTTCTACTGTACTGAGCAAGCCTGTGACGACAAGTACACAATAAGGTTTTTTTTTTACATTTAATAAGCTAACCGCTATCCCGCTTAAAGACGTACTTTATCACTATTTAATTTGAACACATCGCTTTAGTAATATCAAGCCCCTAGTCGCGCGGCGATCAGCTCGCTATACAATGCAAAATGTAGTTAAGCTTCAGATAAACGCTATCTGTACGACGCTATCCGACCCCTATTTATTGTCTTTGAGTATAAAAATATAATAACATAAACTTTTTAGAATTGTCGATTGCTTATTAAGAGAATCCATTAGTGTAGTTTCGTATAGTAAATTACGCTAAGGCCAATCTAGCGACTAAATACAGTAGGTTACCGTATATTGCCACTGTCCTAGGTGTACTCATCTTCATTCCAGCCACATGCCGCCCCGATGATCGGTCATCGGCCACCCACATCTAGGATACTCCCGTAATCTTAACCAGATCATCGGTTCTTCATTGTCTGATAAACTTGAGACTATATATTGATAAAAGTGTCAGGTCACTGCAGTAGAATTCTATAGTTATTGTGTGATATAGTCGTAGTTAATACAATCAAGGTATGCAGTCTGTACGTGCACATATATGGTATTATTCTTGTTACTTCGTCTTTCGTTTGAAGTCCGAGAGATGTCGTGCTAAAAGCTGCAATCAGTCTTTGATGCGATTGTGTTAGATTTGGTTTACATGGCTTCGAACTGCATTATACAATGTTCACATTCGTAGTGTTATTCAGTTGATTTTTTATAATTAAATGGAACTTTGTGTTTATATTTTCGTTATTTATAATCTAGAAACATTTGTAAATTACTTTCAATGGTGTTTAAATGTTTTTCGAGTTAAATTAACACGATTTTCAGTATAACTGTTTCTTGAATATTGAAATTTAGTGGCCGTCACTACAAAATTTTATAACAATTTTTTTGTTATTCCAATGATTGGGCCAAGTCAGTCTGCTCCATGTGAACCCATCCTGTACCACGGACATAATATTATGCACGCGGCTTCGCTCGCGATAACGTTGCTAATGAGACCGTTAAATATACGTTGCATGTTCGTATGTCTTGTTGTGTCCTTAATTTCTTTGATAGAATATCATTGTGCTTATCTTTGTTATTTAACGTAAATTTAAAATATCTACTTTATTAGTACAAGTAATTCATTTCGACATAACGTATGTTAGAGGGTAGAGGAAAGGTCATATGAACAGTAACTAGTTTCTACAAGATTTGCATACTTGCTAGCATTACACCAGGCATGACTATTTTGTCGCTTATAAAAGTAACGGCTGTCTGTCTGGCGACAGTGAAAGTGTTTTCGTATTTCAATATTTAATCATTCTTGTAGAGGACGATATTAAAGAACCGATGCCATGCGTCGACCTGCTTTCTTCGAGTCCGGCGGATGCTTAAAGTATTTGCTGTCGTATTTCAAATGCTTATCGAATACCATCTTTATGATGTATGAAATTATTGATACATCTCAAAGTTAATAATTAATGTAATTTTAAATAAGTAATAATTAATACTATTCGTGTAAACATTCCGCGGCCGACGCACACACGTCAAGGAAGTGCTGGAAAGGGGAATGATTGACCGCTTCCTCCCCGCGCCTGCACCGGGCCCTTTGTTTTATGCTCGCCTGGTAGCTGACACATGCAAGGCCCCTTTACTTTGTTACAAATAATAATAGAATTAACAATTGTTATTTTGTGACATCTTAATTATTATCACTGCTATTAGGGACTTATTAAATACCTATAATCTACTTTATAATTTATTTAAAAAAAAATCCGTTTTATTTTATATGTCGAAATGGTTTCTATACTATGCCTTGAAGTCGGTGCGCATGTGAAAATATGTACGGGAACGTTCACACAGTGAGCTGTGCCGTCCAGCGACGTCTGAAGCCGGCAGCGGGGTCATCAGTCACGCAGCTTCTGATGTGATCGAAGAGTTGTGTTCGACTTTTGACCCGCGTGCGGCGGTGCGAGCCGCGTCGACCGCTGACGTACTACAACACAGACTCGAAGCTTGTGAAGTTATGTAGACGGATATACTGTGACTAATTTTAATCTGTTACATACTATTTTTAACTTTCTGATTTTTTTTATTAAATTGATGAATTTCGAAGTCGTTGTTTTCTGGTTGTGAGCTATTGTAGTCTGGATCGACTATAAATATGATATAACACCTCGTTTGTTGTAAACAGAAGATACTTGTAATTATATTAGCTTTCATATGCGAATTCATCGTAGGTAAACGGGACGTCGGCGACTTCGCATGCGCCTGTAATAGCCGCCCAATGTTTGTTTTGTTCGTCCCCCGGCGCGCGCTAGTCCCCTCCCTTTCCCTCCCACGTCCATTTACATCAGCCTGTTCCCTTCTTACCTCTGCCGAGCTACTTATACTTTATTTATCACTTTAACTTTTGAATATCACTCGATATGCCGAATGCTTTAAGTTAAACTGAATGCGTTGAACTTACGACCTTATTAAATTGTGTATCGGTTTATTTTAATAAGTTAAAATATTGCTTTGCCGTCGGTTCCATCGATATTTATGGATTGATATTCTATATTCAGGTTTATAAATCACGTTTGTATTATTGATTGTAATTATCATGGCCGAGTAAGTTAAATACCTTGCGATCACGCGAGCCGCGCGCGGGATTTATCTGTTGACATTACGGGATGTCGTGACTGCGGCGGCGCAGGCTCGCGGGCGGACGCCGGGCGATGGTAGGGTTTGATTTGTATTGGATTCAATTACATTCTAACTTGCACTATGTTACACTAAAAACATAATGAAACAGGCCAACCTTCTTTATATTACTTAACCAAATAAACACACGCTTCATGTAAATATGTCAGTACGTATACAGTGTAATGAAATCACTCAAAAGTATATTTATAACGTATACAAAGTCATACAAGAAACGTTTACCTAACTTTTTGCAAAATAAGCTGCTGAATTCGCTTGTGTTCAATCGAAAGCGCGCAGCATAAGACAGCGAGCTTTATGGAGGCAATTAAAAGCTCAGTCGACATAAAGCTTTAACCACGCTCTCGCTAAATTCAATGCGACCGCTCGTTCACTCACCACCATATTCGGTTTATTGACTCCGCACCTGATCTTTTAAGTTTTGCGCCGACATAAAGTTTCTGGATAAACTTTGGCAATGACTTGCAAATTAAAAAAAATAGAACTCTAGTAATCAGTAGTTCTTTAGTAAGAAAGGGCGTTGTTGCGTGATTGAGATGACCCGACCGTAGGATTTTCTTGTACTCTTCTAAATCTATTGGCGTCACGTCATTTTTATCAAGTCTTACTTGGTAACACATCTTCAGAACTGTTGTTATTACTTTGCAACGATCAGATATCAAAGTCCTCTGAACAGTGGTTTAGTCATAATTACTTAATTTGGAACCAAAAGTCCGTTAGGAGATTCTACTACTTAAAAAACATACTGTTTAGAATTTCTCACATCGTGGATATATATGCACATCGCTTGCTTGGCTCCCAGCTCGTATCGTGCGTCAGTGTGGAAGACAATGCGTAGTAAATCAGCGGACAAAAAGCGGGCAGGTGAGAGCGTCGCCTCTTTGCGTCCTACGAGCCGCACCGCAGCCGAGACACTTTTTGTTTCTATCATTCTATGCTTTTTACGCTTCATAGCTCTATATTTTAGTGCTGGACCCTATCAGGTTCTTTAATAGGTTCTAATAGACGTTTAATAACGTTATTTGACTACTGATGGTTTCGTTGCGTGAACAAAGGCAAGTCCACTACAGGATTACCAAATAAAAACATATCTATTTGAATTAATGATACTTTTAGAAATTCGATATCAAGTTTGCAATGTGTACGTGTGACAAATGAATTAAATTACTTGAGGCTGATCTATATCGCGGAGAATCGTTCGTCTGTCGAGAAATTATAAAGGATCAGCGGCTGCGAGTTGCTCGATGTTTTTGCAACATGTTTAATGCATGTACATGTGTCGCTGTGTCGTCGCTGATTGAACACGGATGGCACGCCGCAGTCGGCCGCAGTCGGCCGACAGCAGTGGCGTCCGTCGGCTTTTTATTAGGCGTCGAAACACGTCTAAAATCATTTAAGTTGCGCAAACACTTTGTACATTGTCTTGTTCGTTCAATCGAGGAATTTCTCTTGTGTACAGCGTATACAATGTGCTGCAATGTTGAGCTGTATGTTCCTGATGATATTGAAATGATACCTTAACAAATGCAGCAGAGCGCAAGCTTGCGCTGCTGCCCTTAGCGAAGTTTAATAAAATTGTAGAGGTCTAGTATTGTTTTGCTAAAACGTTGTAAAAGAATTTCAACATTTTTTTTAGTTTTCTGCATCATGTTTACACGCCGCGATTTTTGTCATCTTGCAGAGTACAAGTTCTTAAAAGATATCAATGGAATGCCCCAACCAAATGGAATAAAAAGGTTTAAAAATTATTCACATATGGTTTATTAATGCCAACAGTTGAATCTCTTACATATGTATGTTGGATACAATTTCCAAAATCAACACCATAAATGTTTAACTGTTTCTTTCATTCCATAAACAATCAAGTGGATCTTAAAATCTACTATTTTGAATCGGTTTTTAATCTACAGCTCGGCGCTGGACAGTTTTTCCCGCGCTATCCGCCACACGAGAAACGGTCGGTAATCTTTGCAGGACATCGATTATTCGCTCCAGTTCGGGAACATGGATTCCTTGTGTTTTTCACTCCGAGAATTCCTCGGGAGCGCAAACCATCACGCTGTTAGTGTCACGCACACGGGCAGACATGTTGGCGGACAAAAAGTATATGAATATGAAACGATCGATCCCACAATAGGATATAAATCAATGTGTGCTATGCGGCCATTGTGCCGCCGGATTATTTGTCCAGCTAATTATTTTGTACGGCCTCAGATTAACGGATGAGCCTTTTTGCAATCGAACCATAAACAATTCTGATTGGGTGTAGGTGGAGCCATTTAGTCCTAAAGTGCTGTTTTATAACAATATAGCGCAATTAAATTAAGTCTTTTCTCGCTTTTATCTTTGAAAATTCCAAATGACAAGAAGTCAGAATACTTTTATCGCAATTTATAGCAATTATACCAGAGGAGCAGGAAAACATATTATATACTTAAATCGAACACGTCAGTAAGTAACGAAGATTCTGAAGACGTGTCTTAAAGTCCTCATAACTCCTCCCGAGTCTAACCGTCAAACATTCGTATCAGCAGACTGTCGCCTGCGCTAAGTAATTCCATGTGAACTGCAGTACACTTTGCTCATCCATCAAACATGGGACGGAGGTTCGATGCCGAGCGATAATATTAATGTAGTTAATGCATTATACGACGCCCGTGTCCGCGCGTTATCTGCTCCGAAGACATGCCTTTCTTTTACTGACGGGTTGTATGAGCAATTATTGTTTATTGTTGAAACAAGAAGCGGCTCAGATATATAAATGTGTTGCCAGTGGGAACTCACGATATTGTTCCACGGTTATATTCTGTATGTATATACTATTAAATATGTAGGCTGAAGTGTCAATGGGCCGGTCACATCTGTGGGGCCAGCGACGCCGGGTGCGGTAGGAATTTGCTGGAGTGGAGGCCACGGTTGAGGCCCAGGAGTGTGGGGCGTCCTCCCTCCAGGTGGAGCGACAGGACCGACGACTTAGTGCGAACGGCAGAAGTCGTTGGATGCGGTAAGCGGAGGACCGCATACTGTGGAAGGCATTGGGTAAGGCCTATGCCCAACAGTGGGCAGACGAGGATGATGATACTACTGCTATTATTAGACAACTTTCTAAACCACCCTGGCGTCATGTTCTGTAATTAAGTGTCCTTGACTAGCTTTCTATTGTTTTGTTCCATTTTTCTTTCTAAAATGTTACGTAAATATTTTTTTATAATGAAATGAAACGTCTTTAGTCTTAACAAATCCTAATAGCTCGCTCATTCGTATACAAATTTCCTAGTAGCCGTCTAGAATTCCGTCAAGCATTCTGACATCAGTACAGCCTTTGAAGTAAAACAACCACATGTAATAAAACTAATTGAAAAACTGAAATTAATTGAACGGAATATCGTCTCATCGTAGTTATGCTATTTCACACGAGGGTAGAACAGTGAGGTAGAGCGGTGGACAGTGCAGCACTGCTATTGAACAGTCAAACAATCACTTTGTAAGCGTTTAAACGGGTTAGAGTATTAATCGGTTGTGTTCTCGTGTGAAAGCGACATTAATGTTTTTCCAGAGCAGCGTGTTCTCGGCCGCGTATAAAGCACGACAATAATTCAATTAAAAAACCCGCCAGTGGCTTTATTCGAACGTTCAAACGAAAATCTCGACGATCTCGGAATCCAGAATGGCCGATGAAATTTTACTGCCCGCCGTTCACATAACTCTGTAACTAAAAACTCTCCAGAAATTTGTGGCTGGAAAAAAATCAAAAACATGTTGGAAAAAAACGTTATCTCGGCTGGACATCGGGCGTCGTCGGGGCAGAATTAAAACATTGCATCGGAGGAATGACACAAGATGCTATCTCAAGTTGTGATCGCCTGAATTTATTTTAATATTGTCTTTAAATGGAAGTGTCTGCGAGCGCTTCCAGCACGGCACCGTTCGCTGGATGTAGAGATTGTTTAAAGTAATTAGTTTTTTGTACTCAGAAATAAATACAATTTGCAGAAAATTTACAAAGTATTTTTAACATGTATAGAAATGAACTTACCGACGTAATATCACGTTTATTCATTATTATGTACGTTTAATATTAAAATGAATTGTTATCTTATACATAACTTCTTTTATACATTTGTAACTTTCTCTGATCTGAGAAAATGTTCACTTTGTATGTCGTCAACGACCGCTGCGTGCGACGTGCGAAAGAGAAAGGATAGAGACATGCTTCTCCGTGTTGCTTGCGAACACACTTTACATTTATTTTAATATATTAAACGGAACTGAAGAAATGCATATTTCAATTGTTTATTTTTACATTAAAAAAACTTTCTTAAATTAATTGTCATTTTAGTCGTTGGTAATCTATGACATTGTATTCAATGGGCTCCATGTAGCATTGATATCTCATTTAATTGCGTCTAATAGTTTGTTTTTGCGCGCGCCTAGTCCGGCATTACCACATAATAACTTTATCTTTTTGCTTCCGAGATAATTGACGAGAATCCCGACACGACGCGAACCGCAAAAACTAGGTGCGGGGCATAATTGCTTCATCCCGATGTCTTAGCAACACAACATGAAACAGCTACTCGAATGCGAACCCTAAGAGGCGAGCGTTAAAGTTGAATATGTGACAGCGGTATAACAATACAAAGATACCTTACGTGTCCTGACCATTAAAATGCCGCCGCTCTAAAACCGGCCTCAGAGGCCTTTCAAGTCTTTCTCTGGATGCCTAAATAGGAGGTTATACTTAGGGCTCCTGCACACGCGTAGGGCTCGATGCACTGATAAGGCTGAGATCCAAGATAGTAGATAATGGATAAGCTGACATTCCTCATGTCTGGACGTGGTCATGTTTTGCTTCTCAAATGAGGCCATCGTTCTTGTTCAACAAGACGTATGTGGCGGCGTCGGCTCAGGTTTGAAACTTTACATTACGATCTTGAGCCCTGAACGATTGTCATATGATTTATAGTTTTATCGGGAATAATTAGAAACTCCTAATGTTCCCATCACACCAATATTTAGTCAAATTCTTTTAAGACTCTTCAGAGTAATCGTGTGACAACAAAACCAACAAAAATGGTTTTTTTTAATAAATAATTCATTTAATTTGTGTATTTTATACCTATAGAACTTAGTATTATCTGATGATTAAATCTACGCTAAGGGACCCGTTTAATGATCACCTAAAGACGCGAAGTGCGTACTGCATCCCGCTTTATAATCTTTCTTCCATAAGCTCATTAATTATCTCCCAGAGACGTTAGTTGATTCGATATTCAATTGCTATACTCTGAGATATATTTATCGTATGTATAAATCACGGGCGGATCATTACGTGGCTAATTTATACCGCGGGCTGCGCGGGCGCCGCGCGACGCTCACGGACATGATAATTGTTTAAGATGCCCTTGGATCGTGCCGATTGCTCAGTTCAAAGTATCCGCGATTATGAAGACCTAGTCACTACAGCAACATCATAGAGGCCTAGGAAAAGTACCAAAAAACACTTGTGAAAGTATAGAAAACAAGATCACGTTGCTAGGAATGAGAGAGTCCTATTTATTAAGCTCTCTTCGTAAACTTTTGACATAAACATGAAAAGCAAATAATCACATTAATATTAGGTTTTTACAACAAACACGTGAGATATTTATCATTCCATTTCACTTGCGTATTTGTTATTCAACTAATGTTTATTTTGTAATGTGTATGATATAATTTATCAATGACGTACAGCATCATTACGAGCACCGCGGGAAGGCGGGCGGCGGTCGGCGCTTTGCGAGTGCCGACACCGCTATATTGATTGTTACTAAGCAGTCTGGTACTAAAGATGTTTGTTTTGTTTAAAGAGGTTGTCAAATATCTTGGTGGCTCGGCAAGGGTGCAATGGATCTTGGGGGACACTGCGCAGCGCGCAGATTTTTCGAGCTTTACTATTTTTTTATCCGGATATAATAATTATAAATTGAAAGTCATTACATGAACCGCCTATTGCAATAAAGGCCCTGATGTTTCACGGCGTTTCTCAACTGAAATTATACTGGAAAAAATGAGAGAGTTCATCAAAGACCTAACACTGTCCAGATGTGTGATCACATGTAATCATCGCAACAAAACACAGGGCACCGTCAGCACTTAAGAAGATAACTGAACAACAGAGGGTGCAGCTCTAATGAAATCCGAATTAGATTAGCCCGCCCTCCGCTAATGACCCCCATGCCCGGGGGGTGCGGGGGGAGCAGGGGGCGCGGGGTCGCGAGGGCGGCGCTAACTGGATTACGCGGAATGCACTTCTAAAGTGATTACACTGTGCGCGATGATTTGTGACCCCCGACACCGCTCGAGTGCTTCTATGAATTATACGTTAACACTGCTTTTTTGAAAAACGAAATACCAGTTTTAACTGCTTACTCTAGTAAGCTTGGGTTTTCACAAACGAAACTCATTTACAAACAAGCATTGTTTGCAGAGAATGAGGGAAATGTTTCAGCAGTAGAGAGCTGTCTTAGTACATTGTCATATTCGCAACTGTATTTTATTATTTAATAATAAATTTAGTATGATGTAAGAATGACTAAGCCAGAGTAACAACCAACGTAACGTAAAGTTGTAATCACGTCACTATTGTTTTTATTAGAGAATATTTAGTTTAAGTCCGTGTAGAAATAACTTTATATCAATTTCAGTAAATGCTCTGTGTTCTGTTAGCTCTTCGAATTTATCCATTTATGATAATTTTATTTCTGATTGCTACTAGTTTACAAACAAACCTTTTAGCTAGGTTCAAATGTCGACCGCAAATTGCTTAACCCGAAGTGAGTGCTACGTAACCGCAACATTCCCGCTCGCAAACTTTACTACTAGCTAACCTTGTCTCGTGCACGGGTAAACTTTGAGTTCAGTAAAGCATACATTAAGTGATGACCTTAGAACCCGGGAAACAACAATGATTTATTTACTTTATTCGAAAAAGTATATAAATATGGCATTGTGCAATAGCATAATATTTGGATCAACCCCCGTTACAGTTAAAGCCATCGCCTGTCATTCACCATCTGTGAGCCTTTCTCTTCTTGTGCAGTTGTGAAGAACATCGCCTACACTATTTATGCGATCCCCGTAAAGTTTTTTTAAAAGAAATTCGATACTTCATGATCAGTAAAACAATACTCGCAGACATTATAGTGACAATAAAAGCGCCCTCTCGCGCCGTGGACATAAATATCAATGACGGGTCTGAAGGGGGTTTGTAATTAGATTGCGCGCGTTGTTTCCGGCCCACGGGTCACCTCCCTCCGCTGTGGGATGTGATGCTGTGATATTTTTGTTACCGTGTCTGTTTTGCTAATACCTTGTCTACACATAGTAGACCTTTACGAACAACTTGATACGGAAAAGTGTATATATAAGAAATAGTTTTGTTTATTTACAAACAGGTGTTTTGTTTCCTACAGTAGAACTTGTGCGACAACGGCGCGGTGAAATACTACGGTTAATACATCATGTCATCTTCGCTGTCAATGTCCTCCACAAAGTAGAGAGTAATGCGTATTAATGAAACCATTCAGTGGAACTCTACGGTTATGCACTATTGTTGTTTTTTTTATAAAAGTCAAAATTTGTAGATGTTTAAAAAAATCACATAAAATTATACAATTTGAAGGTTTTCATTATTACTTTATATTTAATCCTTGAGATTTTCAACTTTGTAATATTTTTGTTGAAACTGTATTCAACAAATGTTTTTCTTTTCGCCTTGTGGACTTCGATTGGGGCGCGCGTGCGGAGCACGTGTCGTGTTCGCAACGCCTACGTCGCGCCCGCGCCGCGGCGTCGTGTCGTGCGGAACAGTGGACACCGCGCCCATGAAATTACATTACAATAGTTGAATCCTGCACAGTACGTTTATGTTGCGCGTGTCATTTCGTATTTTTGCATAAAAACCTTTAACGTCGAGCTTTAATATAAATAGGACGTTCATATTATATGCCATTAATTATTCGTTTAAAACAAAACAGAAATGTATCTAACATAGTTTTAACAACATTTTAAACGGTTCACAAAACATATAATTCTGCACCGCGTGCCGGAGAGAGGCAGCTGTTGCCATTTCTTTAGAGGATTTATGATATTCTTTGTTGACGAGTCGCGCCGACAGCTGGCGATGGTAGATCATTGCGGGATAATACCGGGATTATCTGGTGCAGACGAGATTTGTGGTCGCGCGTGACATGTGCTGCACGAGCTCGCTAACTTGACTGATGCTCTCACTTAACCGCTATATGACTTGCAACGTGATCACTTACTAAATAATTATTTTGATTTTTACGGAGAATGGAGAAGTTCCGAGAAATTGTAAAAATATTGAAATGAATTAGATAAAGTAATAATAGTCCCTAGGTGGTAGATATGATGGACAGGGCTGAAACTGTGAAACTATGACAGTATCACAGTAGTGGTGCCTTGACGAAAAAGCGCCAGGCACGTGTCTTTAAAGCCCTAGGACTTCTTTTATTAATGTTTCGCGGGACATACGAGTGAAGATATTGTTTAGCATTAATGTCTTGGCGTCTCTATTAGAAGTTGTTCAGTCATCAAGTAAGGTAAAGCGAGTCAATTATTATTTTCTATAAGTATTAACTTAATTAATTAATTGCCACTTAAGTCATTGTCAATTACAACTAGGTGCCGATACAATAAATTAAAGTAATACAACTCACTTGCCTCTACTACAAGTTTAAAAACTTTGAACTTTGTCGAGTGAGTTATTCAGTATGTCTAAATAATTATCATTACAAAGCTCATTAACATTGCGGGAAAGAGACGTCGGATGTTCTGTGTTGCCGACAGAAGGGGGCGTGTCGACGCCTGCGTGTAGTGATGTCGCATTTGTCGATAAACTTCGCCTCGACCATAACTCTCGTGTTTTATCGACCCCGACTGAGCTGTGGCGCTGCTCGATGTTGGTACCTTTATGACTTCGTGTTCGCGATCTGATAAGGTTTTTCTGTTTCGACATTTCGAAGAATTTCCCGACGGTCCTTCACGAAGGCTGATTACAATCTGATGTAATTCGTTTCTAATTAGCGTAAATTGTTTTGTTAAGTAAATATGATTTTATATACCCCACTGATGTTTTATGTAGATGCCTTAATTGATAAAAATAATACAGAGAAAACGTTATTAATAGTAATTCCAGAGGTTTCTTTTTTTATATTTTGATGTGATTTTAACATAATACTAGAGTTGAAATACTTCAAGAAACTTATAAAAAATAGGTATGTAAGGTGTCGTAGTTTGCGTAAATCTACTATACAGTTAAAAGATTCCGGCACTTGTCTGCGGTTTCATTGAATTATATCTTAAATAGTGAATATGGGATGAGATCGGACATAAAATATGGCGCGCGGCCACGGGATAAAATAACTCGCTACATGACTTTTGATCAACTGGATTATTAATTAGCTAGCCGTCCCCTATGTGTACTAGAACACGGCGATGTTTACTGTTTACTATTAAATGAATAACCTTTATTAAGTCAATTAAATTTGTCTGCTGTACTTGGGAGCTTTAAGGCTGCGCGGTTCAGCGAAGTATATGTTTTATAATAAAATAAAACGTAAGTAGATTTTTGTTAATTTATTAAAATATCTTTTAATCTTTCCTTGTAAATTTTAAAAAGCTTGTGTTAGGATATGGTCAACGATAATAGTCAAATGGCGGGATTCGAACCCACGACTGCTAGATCGGTAGTCGGTACATAACTATTACGCTATTGGCGCTTCTGCTAAAAATATATATTTACAAAATAGTTTTTAGTCATATTGTGTGAAATATTGCACTATTAGGCTTTAGTGAATTATCTATTTTTATTTCTGATCGAGAAATGGAAAGCTTTAAGAAACATAAAGCTCACTTGTTTATTTCTCAGCAAACTTTTAATTTGCCGGTACGTTCGCCTTTGAAGTTATTTAAGATATTTGCATGGAATGCTTGATAAAAAAATATCAAATAATTACGATGTTTTTTACCTTCGTAATGTAGTAGGTAGCGTGACTGCGCGGATGTAAAGCAAGGTTTTTATGGCTCGCAGCGATATGCAAATCCACGATCAGTTTACACGGCACGATGTTTACGGCTGCGTTTAGCTTCATTGCTAGGATATCAGCATTTGTCAAGGTACACGCAAGTTCATATGTTATTACACTTTTGATTTATGCAGTTGCACGCGCAATTACAAGAATTGGTTATTTCTTAACAGAATTTCAAGGAAAATTTAACTTCTGTTTTTATATTTAATTTCATTGGATTGTTGTTACGCCAAGTTTGGATGGTATCTGATAAGTTCGTAGCACTATTTGTAACAAAAAAATATGAAGACTTTAGTCGATGACTGTACGCCGACGTAGGACGCCCATATCCTTGCAATTTATTCATTGTTTATTTTAAAAACAAAGTATGAAGGGCCTCGAATGAAATGAAATGGTTTCTTTGTATGTTTAGTGTCAGCGGCGGCAGTGGCCGGCGCCCACGCAGCGCCCGGCTCGCATCACTTATAGAAGTTAATGTTTTCGCAAACAGGACGTAGGCTGTGTTATTACGGAGCCTAGCGGGGCACTCATTACAGAACTAATAACGCCTAATAGGAAAATTGTCCTTTTTTGACTTCCAACATTTTTACTACCAACGGACAAATTAAATAGTTACAGCTGATACTAAAAACATATTTATGCAGGAAAGGCTTTAACGGGCAGGTGGGTTCTGAATCTCGCTTATAACCCGGAGTTCTTTTTGATACTTATTTACTAAAATTGTTCGTAAATTAGGATCTTAGCAAGTTGATACTTTAGGACGTTTGCGAATTATTACTTTTCTACCTCTGCCTATCCTGTACAGGACGGGCGTGGTATGTGGTCCAAGTGAGGCGCGTTTGGCGCCGGCCGCATTACGTAGGGTCTGGTGCGCGCGTGCGCCTCGCTGACTTGACAACGTGCTTTGCCTGCCTCAGGTATAACGCAAGGCATTAGCTGTAGCGGGGATTAAACAGCGCTCAAACAGACGGTTTGTTTAAACTAATTAAATTATTGAAATGAAATATTAATATTTATATACGTAAATGACTTTGATTATTGCTTCTAAAATGTGTACGTGTGTCGAGATGATAACCTCAGTCCACTACTAGTAAAATAAAGTTAGAATTTCTTGAGGTGACCTGCCAGTTCCGTTAATTTATAATATGGTGTTAGATGGTCTATTTGCCACCGTATACTACAAGTCTAGGCCCGCTTCCGTTTGTGACAGTCACCGCACCTTGGCTGATATCTTGATTACACTCGCTTTGTCCGCGCCGACCTTTGTCTCCGGCCGCTCTGCATCGGCAATTACTCGCACTCCAATGAACGACATCATATTTTGAAGTCCCTTTTTCCTTCTGATTGGATTTCGTCGTTTAGCGACGCATCTTTATAAAGTTTTAGATGAAACACAATACTTAGTATTTATTTACAGCAACTAATACACGTTAACATTTGTAAGCCGATGCGCGACACTGCGATGCGCGACACTGCGATGCGCGACACTAAATACGCTCCACTATCTCTTTAATATTAGTTTACGATTAAATAATTGTGTAACAAGTAGACAAGTACATAATTCATGAAACAAAATGTACATAACTGTAGATATTTGAAGACAAACAAAGCCTCCTTTTTATGTGTAAAAGTGAAATCGATGGACACTCGAAGCTCTTATTAAGAATGACGACAGCACCTCGCCAAGTATTTGTAAACGATGACTATCATTTAATTGTATGAGACCGAAATCTTCTAAAATTCCTGCCAACTTGAAGCCGCTTATACTAGTACTATAATTACAAATGTTCATAAAGTTCAGATAGAGGTACGGGTGTGTGTTATCGGGTATTAGCAAAACATCTCAACGGGCCTGGATGTAATTTGGTACAAAGTTAGACTACCGTTTGGTATAGCACTTATGCTACTTAGTAAGTTACCTTATTTACTTAGTAATTGATTGCGCGCGGACGGAGTCGCATGCGACATCTAGTGCTCAATATATTTTAAAACACAAGCAAATTATGCACACGTATAGAGATGAGACATGACATTAGCAATTCTGATGAAAACCAATCTTTTTTTATGACTTTATTAATAAACGCTTCAGGTCAGAAGTTGGACTTTTAATAACCGGTAGCAGGCTCGAATCCGAGATTCTATTATATTGACATATATTTTTTTAAGAAAATGTATAGTAAGATTCAGTTGTTGTGCCCAGGATACGATTGTAGATTTACTAATTTAATGTAGTATGATAATATTATTATGTAGTTCATCATCTCCATCATCATCAGCCTTTGTCTGCCCACCGCTGGCTCTGGACCCAGTCTACTAACGTATTCAGTATTACAAAATATCTTACAACTTTTATTGCTAGGAATTGGATGTTAACGTAAGGAATACTGTTCCCTCTTTTCCATCGCGGAGTCCTCTCAATTAAAACTGCGAGGCTGCAGTGGAGTGCGCCGCCTTTTTGTCGCGCAAGCGGCGCGAGCGTCGCGTGCTTTGTGGCCCCGCACAAAGGAGCCGGCGCGATAAAGAACCGCTCGAGGACGCAAGTATAAGGGGATGTGGGGCCACACTATAAGCGAGTAGCAGCAGAATATCTTTGAATATAATATAATGTTACTATTAAAGTTATAATCGCATCAATTTGTCTCAAATGAACTGTCTTTTAATGAGTAAAATAGTGTCATGTTGTTTTAATTGAAAGATTCGTGTACCATTTGTATGTTTTTTATTTAAATTAATGTCTAATTTAAGTAAATCGCTGTTTCTGGGGCCTTACACCACAACATCCAGTTACTTCAAGATTTGAAAATTTAAAAGGCCAGCAGAAACAAAAGCGGCCTTTCTTAGAGCCCCTTTGAATCTAAATCCCGTCTTAAATCCCTATTGAGCATTGTGCGCTCGTCTCGGCGCCGATTCTTCAATGTTTTCTATACAAAACTGCCGTAATGTAATATAGCATTGTGGCTCCAAATGGCGCGTATCGGGTGATCTCGGCGTGTCCGCCGATACTGTGTTGTTATTGTTGACGTCGACGTGCCTGTATCGGCCCATCTGCTCGCCTCGCCTTTTTTAATGCAATCGATTATTGCATCATGATTATTCGATATTATTATTATGCTGGATATCACTCCGTCCGTCGATCCGCGCTCCGACTGCTCATTGTCGTCAAAATTATACTACAAATGTAATCGAGACGTGTTTCGACGTTATACTGCCAAGTTTTAGTTTTCTCGGACCAAAATTATCAAACCGAGTTAGCGCTATCTGGTGGCGTCGCATCATCGTCGCCGCCACCCGCGCGCACTCTGCGATCAACACAATCCCGTGTTGACAAGCATTGTACTGCCGCCCTGATATCCATTGTGTCTAGTGTGTCATCAAATGTTGTAAGCTGTTCTTTGCTTTTTTGTTACTCTAATGATGTTAATATGACATTTGGGTATGAGTTTGAAAACAAACTTAATATGTAAATGTTTTATTTAGGATGGGGAGATTGTCCTTTTATCCTACCATATGAACTCTTGTGTGGTCCGACTTACCCTGATACTAAATGTTACTGATTGTCAATTCCTACTCGCGGCAGCCAGTGCCTTCGCTGCAGTAGGTCGTGGTGACTGAATACTAAATGATTGAAGGTCTACTAAGCCGCGTATATTTCGTCACCAGTTGGCGTGTGTATTTATAAAATTGCCGGAGAATTATAGAGGAATAAAAATGCACAATATTTCTTTGTCACAAACACGTGTTGCAACTGCGGCGGTGACATAATATGAAAGTGGTCTCGTCAAGACATGACAATGTCCGCGCTCGGCCGGTGATCGATGCCTCTAATTTAATAAGCTATTCCTTAACATGCGAGTCGACGACACCCGAGATGGAGGCCGTAAAAATGTCGAGTCGGAGCCAATCAATCTCCGGCCGTACCTGCGCCGCGCCGCGCTGCTTCGGAGATCGGAGCCCACAGATAACCCTTCCTCGATGCGTAATACCATTAAGACAACGGTGACAAACCGACCAAAAAATCATTTTCAACAGCTCTTGAACCACACCTCCGTTCTATTTGTAACTCTAATCCAATAAAGCAAAGTCCATATTCAATCGTCGCAGTAATTTTTATGTCCGATGATTAAAAATGTGAGATGATGATCATTGCGGGGGCTCCCACTGCGAAGGTTTGTTTAACCTCTTTGTTTTTCTGGATTCCCGGTCGTGGGTCCGTTTTAATTAATGCCCATCACGTATTTTTTTCGACGCCGCTCTCCACTATTTTTTCATTTGTATTTTTTGTGTCCGTTATTGAAATACGTCCGTGGGCCGTGTGATCCGATATCTCGATGTCTCCTATTGTTTTCCTTTTGATATATTTATGGCTTTGATTCCCGGGAGTGTTGTTTCGCTGTTTTTTTTGTGCGCGGTGGCCGATGACGGGTCGTGGATCAGTGGCCACTGGCCATTGCCGGCATTGTTTATGTGGCCAGCTTGAATTTTTATGTCCGGGAAGCGACAGTTGCTTATCGACGTCTATCGCGGATGTTATAATATTGATGATGGTTTCCTATCTCATTTGCAATTAATCTCTCGAGCGATCGCTTCTCGCACAACAGATCATATCGGAAATATCTATTATGCAACTTCTTTTGTAATGCGGCTGTTATTGTTAATTAGGCAACGTAGAGGTTACTGTAACAAGATTATTGTTAAATTAACGACAGAGGAACCCCATAAAACTTGAAGCGACAATGTTACAACTCAAAAATTAGAATCGAAGTTATAAAGTAATTTATAGGTAATAAAAGAGACTGTGTAACTTGATACTTTATGTCTCAGCAACAATTGTTTACAGCGCGGACACTTGTTTCTTCATAAACAGAGTTGACGGAAATTGTTGCATTTTTAATTGATGTTTAGTTGTAAAAGATATATGTTACATGATGTAACAGCGCTTAGTACAGCCATTAGGATTTTACAGCGACTTTTCACTGTTTGCGGAATCTGTGTTTTATGAGATCAGCTATTAAGTTTCTCCATAGTTCCGATGACACGATTGATATGATGTCAATTTTGAAATATTTGTTTACAAGACACAAGTCTTAATAATAAAAGATATGTGGAATGTTGCTCTGTTTGTGTTTTTGTTTTTAAACCCACTTGACTTTATCAACGGACTGCGGCACGAGATTTCTTGTTTCGCAAAAACTCAAATGTCGTTTATTTTCGACATTAATAAAAAAACAACGTTATCTCTGCACTCCCGCGCATCTTTTTTTCTGATCTTTCTTGTAACGTATCGTTTTTATCTTTCCAGGTAAGTGTTGACGAAATTCGAGCTCATTCGGTCCGTCATACTGCACCTCGGGTTTATGTCCAACCTTCGTCGGAATTGATCTCAGATAACCGCCGACGGCCTGGTACCCCGTGCTATGGATACCAGAAGATCAGATAATGCAAGGTAAGTCGGGACGTTTATACGCCGTAGTCTTAAGATTAACTAGGCGAATTCGGTTCGACACGCGACTCTTCTATAACCTCGTCTATGACACCGCCAGAACGTTTGTAACACATTATATCTTGTAACACAGACCGTATAACTGGTGCCCATGTGGCACAGTTCAGACACACGTCAGTATTTCTCGTAGTTTCATGTTTACTCGTACTTCGTAAACATGCAATAGTAAAATAATACAAATACTACAAAGGTGGTCGAGTTTTATAAGGGGGAGGTGGGTTGTACACATTACGAGGAAACATCGTGTTATTTGTGTACAAATTTATCTGTTGTGTGTCGGTCTCGTGTTACACATCCCGAGGGTATTCGGGGAGTGCGCCCCTCCACACCGGAGCCGGGATTATCAGTCCTTCAATAGTGAACATGGATTATATTGATTATATTTCAAACTATTGCTAGTATGTTGTTACTTACGTATACTAACTTCTTCGTGGGAAGTTACGTCCGCTTAGAAAATTATGATTAACTGCTTTCTTTAAAAATACTTTATTTAAATATTCAGAAAATAAGTCTGTCAAAAGTTGAATAGACGGCATTCATGG
>JAODUI010000015.1:5093286-5113947 GCA_027563995.1 Papilio gigon | reverse complement strand
ATGAGCCCCCGATGGGCTCGAAACTAGTCGGTACTGACACCGAGTTGCATGTGAGTTAAGCCGTTTTATAAGTAGTACATATGATGGTACTTTATAATGCTTTATTTAATCACAAACTTACACCAAAATCCAAACTTTTGTACAATTTTATGCTGATAAAGTAGTTAAAAGAGTAACAGCACAAAATAAATAATAGTAAACAAGCTCGATATGGAGGCAGTTGTGAGCTCAAAGCAAGCTTGAACAGACCGCGGATGACGCGCCCTCGGCGGAAAATAGAAAGTTATATTTTTTTCGGTTGTTAGTATATTATTGCAAAACACAATTGCTATCTGCATTGATATGTTATCCTTAAATTTCCCCGCGTGTGCTGCGCGGCGTCCGCCGCGCTGACAGGTGCATGCGTAATATACTTAGCAGCATCAAGCGACGTGCACAAAACAGGGCAGAACAACGCTTTGTTGCTCTTTTAAAATAACTAGTTGTAAACTATATGGTGATTCAATTATCATCCGTAAGTTTGGAACGCTATGGAATTTTCTATAATTAGTAGAGATAAGTAGTCAAAGTGTTCTGTTTTATTTAGTCCTATCTAAATACGAATATGATGATAGGAATCTGTAAGACATGAAGTACTCGCAAGCGCCCCGCCCCCGCGCTGCCCCCGCGCAGCCCCCGCGCGGCGGCGCGCCGTTTCTAAGAAATGATTTGATAAGCATATATATGTGCGTGTATCGGCTCTGTTGCCTGTCGATGTTTGTGTTCATTGAGATACGAATCCTTGCCGGATTATCTCTTTATTTGAATATCGCATTCATTTATAATTTACATGGATTTGCTACAACTTAATGTCCTTATTTTCTCACGGCTTAATCCAAGGACGCATAAACAAGATATTTGTGCTAAAATACTGGTACGATTAACAAGAAATAAATAAGAATTTAAATGTGATAGGAAATAAGATATAATTGTTTTTAAGTATTTGTATCGGCGCGTTATGAAGAGACGCACATGTTGTTATTCCGACGGCGGAACAAGAGTTGCAATTGAATGATTGCCCCTCGGGGAGGTGGCACAATGTCGGCCACTTATTGCTAATTTACATTTATTGCTCGCTCCTTATACGTTGAAGGTCAAAAAGTCATTTTGAGGTCACCCGGGTTGTGTAAGACCTGAGTAATATCACCGGATTGGCTCGCCGCACGGCCTGATGTGTGCAGGAGGATTTAAGAAAATTTGTGATAAAGAAAGTCGTCAGCCATTCGTCCAATTCCAATGACCTCCTGTCATCTCATTCTAATTTGTACGGGCAAAGAGGTTGTACTAGTAGTAGATATTAGCCCGTCGCGTAGTTTGCTCTTGCAACGAAAACATATCAAACATCAATAAGAGTTATTAAGTAAATAAGTGTTTAAACCATTCAAAATTCATGCGCGAACTGAGAATGTATCATCTTAATATTTATTTCAAAGTCCAAGCAGTCGAAGCACGGCTCGCCGTCCTGGAAATTAAATCAACTAGATGTTGTCATCGGCCGCCGGCGTTATTATAAAATGTTCGATATGTGATCCTCGGCGCTGCTGCAATTAACATAATATTTATACTTCCTCGGTGTACTTCTCGTATTTCCTTCAACAAGTTTGCCGAAATATCTTTTGAAGAACATTTACATTACCCACTCGCATATTGTAAAAAATGTAATATCCTCGGATCGCTTTTTAAGAGCCCGCGCATCCGCCGACTAGCCGGGGCCAACGCGACCATTTTACTAAATCGAAACGAGTGTACATAAAGTTTTGCGTGTTTTGCGGTTGCAGGTGGAGCAGCGAGATGTGCCGGGCATCGACTGCGCGCACCTCGCCATGGACACGGAGGAGGGCGTCGAGGTGGTGTGGAACGAGGTGCAGTTCTCCGAGCGCAAGAACTTCAAGGCGCGGGAGGACAAGATCCAGCTCGTGTTTGACAACCTGACGCGGCTCGAGCACCCCAACATCGTCAAGTTCCACCGCTACTGGACCGATACGCACAACGACAAGCCCAGAGTGAGTCGGTTCATTATTAACATCTAAAGGCAAGCAAAAATGAATTCATTTTGGGGGCATATTTCAACTGTTTTCAAAATTAAGATTGTCATTTCACACCTCGTGTCATATTAATATGTTTGTGCATTCAGGTTATATTCATCACGGAGTACATGTCGTGCGGCTCGCTGAAGCAGTTCCTCAAGCGCACCAAGCGCAACGTCAAGCGGCTCCCGCTGCAGGCCTGGAAGCGCTGGTGCACGCAGATCCTGTCCGCGCTCAGGTACCACACCTGCTATTACACTAACACACTAGCCACAAGACAGCATAGTATAGCCATGTCAGGGCTTGCTCGCAACTTCATTAGTGTACAATTAAAAAACATGTTAGGTCATGCTTACATCGGCTACCTGTAGGAAAAAATCCGCTCAAATTGGTCATTCAATTGTTTCGAAGATAACCCGGATAACGCTTACTTGCGGACAAACAAACATTTTAATTATTATTTATACATTTCGCGTTAACATCGTAAATACATCATGTTCACGAAATATGTGTTGTTTTATTATATTACATACAAAAACTCCACAGTTTATTAATTGTACGAATGTAGATTGTATTGAAAGCATTAATCGGTTATAAAGAATTTACAAAAACTGAACGTTGTGTGTAAATCGCCTGGGCCGTGTGCATAGATAGTTTGTATCGTGACGTGCATATGTCGTGTGCGCAGCTACCTGCACGGCTGCGTGCCGCCCATCGTGCACGGCAACCTCACTTGCGACACCATCTTCATCCAGCACAACGGCCTCGTGAAGATCGGCTCCGTGGCGCCCGACGCCATCCACCACCACGTCAAGACGTGCCGCGAGAACATGCGCAACATGCACCTCATCGCGCCCGAGTACGGATGTAAGTGACACCGACCCCGCGCGCTACACGACCACGCGGTTTCCCTTGCTCGCGTCCTTGCCGCACTGTTCGCTCGCTGCGCCTTTGCATCCGATACCTTCCTTTGTGTCAACTTTGTTCTTGTTCATGCTCCGATTAATAGAAGGTGAGCCCAGCAATGCTTTTATTTCGTCCATTCGATTGCGGCGAAGCGACGGTGGCGCGCCAAGGACTTCCAGCAGGCGAAACTAAGTAGTGATTTGTATTTATTGCAAGTTTATTTCCCCGTATCAGCATCGCAAATGGTGACGCCCGCAATGGATATCTACTCATTCGGAATGTGCGCGCTGGAGACCGCCGCTCTTGAAATTCAGGGCAACGGTGACTCTGGCAGCCACGTAACGGAGGAACACATCGTGAGGACGGTCGAGTCGTTGGAGGAGCCGAGGCAGAAGGACTTCATATACAGGTACATTGCAGGGTAGTGGATTATATTGATTATATTTCAAAAACTATTGCTAGTATGTTGTTACTTACGTATACTAACTTCTTCGTGGGAAGTTACGTCCGCTTAGAAAATTCTGATTGACTGCTTTCTTTAAAAATACTTTATTTAAATATTCAGAAAATAAGTCTGTCAAAAGTTGAATAGACGGCATTCATGGTTGTTTAATGGTCCAACATAAGACGTCCCTTAGTGTAGATGTTTTCTATTATCTTCTTAGCATGGCATACATATATAATTGCGATAAAACTGTAGTCTATGAGGATTATCGTCATGTTTCCACTTGGCCGGGCACGATGATTGCAACACTGGCGGAGAATGAACTCGTAAATAAATCAATGAATAATTACGTCCACCACATCTGCCGTTTCTGCTCAGAGCCGGGACATCTCTGCCGTCAGGGTCCGCTGGCCTGGAAAATTGAAACAAGGGAGATGTTACATTATTGCAAACTTTAGTCTGCATTCATAAAACCTCTTATTACGTACGAGGTAAAGTAAGTTTTCCAACGCCAATAATGATATGTTGGTATTTTCAAGATTAGGGAACAGTCCCATGCGATTTTGAGGATTTAGGATTTGACGATAGTTATTAGGAAATGATTACTACGGATTTCATGTTATGCTTTTTTCAAGGAGCGTTGGCAATTACATAAGTTGTTGAGTTGGCTATGTTTGGGCAGTGCAAACGCCGCACCACGCAACGTGTTAACTTGGTATCATATGATGCTGTATATTTTTAATATTCAAATGTCAAATAAAACATTATCTGTTTTAGGCAATACTTAAAAGTAACTTATATCCCTAACAACAAAAAAAGTTTTACAAAATTGAATTCGTAACAATAAATAATCCCGTGATTAAAAAATACAAAAAATCGTGTAGTACTTTTCGCGGCCCCTCGATCCCCAGCGGACGGGAAAATCGCGACGCGATCGTCATTTGTAGAATAATGATGTCATCAAACACTAATCCCAAAGCTTTCATGTGGATTACGTGCTTTTACGAAACTTAAAAGTTGACAAACAATTTTCTACTTTCAACCGATAAGTTAAGGTCTACAATAGAGCGGTATCAATTGCAAACGAAAATTAGTTACATGGAATACTATCCCAAACGTATCAAACTTCGACTGTCTGTCCTAAAGTAAGCAATTTATAGTCTTAAATACATAGTTTTAAAATTCAAAGTCGTCAATTTACTATTGCAATAGGAACATTTTATTTAATCCGTTTGAATTTAACTAGCAGGCAACTTTGAACCTTACCTCGTTGCAATGAAGTCTAAAGTGTTGTTCGATGTTATTAGGGGTGGTTAGACACTTGAGCTGGTGTGCCATTTCGATACATTAGGCTCGTGATTTATGCCCGGGATGCGGCGGAGTCAAAACACAAGGCCCTTCCGCCGGCAGGGCTTGTGGTGGTCTTTTAGGGTTGCCACAACAAACGCACCGCGAGTTTCTGTTTGGAAATATTTCCAAGATAATGTACTTATTTTTTCGCTTTATACATATACAGAGAATGTTATAGTATGTATTTTTTGTCTGCTTTTTTTAATTAACTTTTGATGTGACAATCAGTTTTAATGATCAAAATTTCATATTACCTTTTTTATTTTACACATGACAGAATGTTTTATATTAAGACAGCCCTGACGCATTTGGCAAATTGTAGAAACTCTCCCAGGAGTCCTCAGGGAGAGGACTGATCTCTAGGGGACAGTACGAGGGAATTACTGGAGGATGTAGTTTTTCTAGTTTTCATCCAGTTTAATTACTTTAAAATGTACATCAATATAATTATTTCCAGTAAATGCTTTACGGAGGATCAAATGATACACCAGCCACTAATTGTTGAGTTTATTCGTAACAAATCTACATGCGGTCTTTGTACTACTAAATACGTATAGATAGAAAGGTTTGTCAAGATGGAAACTGTTACGTAACGAATGGAGAAACCGCAGCGAACGTCACAGCGGACAAGTTGGTTTGTCATTGCAAGACAATCCATCAAATTTGTAAGCGGGGTTGTTTCACAACTAAGTGCATTCAGTCCCTTCGGCGGGGAAAGGGTTAATGCCGCGAGAGTAATTTTATTGTCGAGCCCCGGGGTTGGGGGTCGCACGCTGGATTGTGTTTTGCGCTCTTTAATTTGTTTTAGATGTTTTTGGAGGGTTTTAATTGGGTCGCAATCGAAGGTGCTCTACGAACAGAATGATTAATTTTACATAAAAAAAATAGATCAAGGCAGACAGGTCAAATGTGTAATTGAAATAACTTTTACTTAATACAAAGATCTTATCTACAAATCTCTGTTATCTAAAATGAATTATCCTAAAGGCACTTCCTGGAGAAGCATGTCTCTATTAAGCAGTCACCTCTGAACACCTGGTGCCGCTATAAATACGGCAAACGTTTTAGGACGCTTTTACTGCTCTCCGTCCATTAGGCGTCGCAGTAAATTATAACCTACTTTGAGTGTATGCTCGCCTGGTACTTTCTAATTGACACTTAATGGTGTATTGTTGAACGCTGAGTGGATTCCTCTATTAATTATTAATTAAACTCATCTTAACGTCGTTTAATGTATCCCTTGTCGCTGGGACCATTTAACATTTTATCTAATACTTGCTTACTTAGTAGATAACATTACATCGTTGATTTCACACTATCATTGTTATAAAATTCACGTATTTTATAAAACGCGTTGTGAGGCTAGGCTGTATTGCGCGGACGTAATTTGGTATTTTCTTTTAAATAACAGCTGTTATAACAGTTTCCTATTATGTTAAAACTATTAGGTAACTGTCATCAGTCTTTGGAAATTACTTAAAGCCAAGGAAATGGAGATGTTAAGATTTATAGTCGCGGAATGTGCTTTTTTTTTCAGAACAGCTGATACTAGGAAATTGTGTTTAAGATGATAATTGAGGGAGCCCCGCCGCCGCCAGAGCGCGTCTGGAACGTTTTTATATTATTAAATCTACTCTCCTATTCCGGGACCTCCATGAATTTAATTTTTTACGGCGCGCGCGTGCGCCCGTGTCATTAGTTTTCATTACGCCACCCTCAGCTAGTGTTGCCCTGTGTATATGCCACCGGAAAATTGTATACGTTGCCTATTTGATGTTATTTCTGCGAATTGCCCATAGAACGAATACAGTCACACTTTGATGTGTTATATTTGATTATATTTGGGCCCTTTGTAAGTAGTAATGAATGTCAGAGTAGCGGGTAACGATGACAATGCAACTCAATAATTAAACTTTTGTTAATTTGTGAATTAATTCGTTTGATATCTGGCGATATTTCCGATTAACCAGCGACACGTGTGTCATTTCTTCAAACGTTATTTTGGTCGATCATCTTCTCATATCTCACTTGTGTTTAATGTTGGTGGGTCAAACTAAATTTCTTACGCTTTTTAAAATATGTATTCGGTTTATTTATACTATGTTGTGCTCACTTTGTCATTAAATATTCGCCTATTAAAAAAACTTCGCGTTCTTGTTACAAGAAAAGTAAATATTGCAACAATAAAAGCTTAGACATGTAGAAACAATATTAAATATTAATAAAAGAAAGAAGGAATTCGAAATTTAAATTCATATCATGTCTATAACAAATATGTAAAATTCATTAAACCATGTCAGATATACAAGATTAAATGTGGATGGCTATAAAGGTGAAGAAATATTGAAGAAGGTGTGGAACGGCTGACAGATGTATGGAAGAGTAATACATAGTGTGCCTCCGTAGGGAAAGGGGAAGGGAATGAGGGGATGAAAGAGGATGTTGATGATGATGAGATATACAAAAATGTTTTAAAAATATGATTTCATTAATTGATTAACATACGTCATTGTACCAGTAAATTAAAGAGTACAAGATTTGTGATAATTGTCTTACTATCTTGATTCTAACAGTTATTAATTGAATCGCTTATAAAAATTATGACCTTGTACACTGTATAAAATTAATTTTGAAAACGTTTTAGTGTTGTCGTACATGATTGTCTTTCATAACACATTAGTGTAAACAAGGTGAGATGTTGATAGCTTAGCTGCAACAATAAATAAACTCGTCTCTTGCGCTATAAACAATGTGTGATGTAGCCGCTCTGTGCCTCCTCTATCGCGCGACATTCGGCTAAGTGCAGACATGAATCGGGGTGCTTTATGACTGATACAGAGTAACTATACTCAGAGATAATTCTTTAGCCATGTTAATTACAGGTTTTTATCCTCAAATACTCTAAGAAAATGTTATTATTAGGGTTTTAAAAGCGTAACTATGACATTTCCTTCAAATACAATTCTGTATAACGTTATTTTTATTATGAGATCACGTTAACCACTATAGGGACTATTATTTACTAGGCTTTACGAAATAAAAAAAAACTTTTACGTTAAAATTGAAGTGTACTCAAAGATTTATGACGTCATTCGATCGGATTCAAATAAAACTTGTACAAGGAATTCGAATCCGGGGCCCTCGTGGCGCCTACCGCCTGCCGCGCGCCACTGGGGTGACGGGGTTCAGTGAGACCCTCCACTGGGGATCATCGTCTCACCACCCACTGCCCATTGCTGTAATTACACGATGATTTTGTTTATCCTTATTTATAAAAAAACAAGCAACATTTTTATTAAAATTAATATGCGCAGTCTCCATCACACCACTAATAACTGGGCAGTAGTGGCTCGTAATTCCTACAATGATAAATAAGCACGTTTCATATAGCACTGTGCACCAATCTACTTGATTGATATCGACATTTGTTAAATATTGTTAAAAGACAACGTGTCCACACGGCGCGCGCATCGGTAGCTTAACAAATAAATATTCATGAGGCTGTCGGAGAGAAATCACGGTTAGTTATAGTAGCGGTTAATGGCGATGGCAATTAATATAACCCGCGCCTTATCTCTAACTAGGCGAGGTAGCGTCCGGGGTAAACGGATTGATTAGAGGCGTGAACGCCGATAACAAGGTGATGTCTTCTGTTTTTATGTGGCCCTGGTACTTGGAACGGGTTGCACAGCTAGTTTTCACCTACGTCTTTCAATTTGGTGAATGTTTACCCGCTTTTTAGGGAAATTATAACAGTAGTTTTATAATTTATAAATTAATTTTAAAACATTTCAATACTCTATATCCTGTTTTAATTCGTGGCGCCATGTCGAGACAAAGTTAATTCCTATTAAAACGGTTTAAATGATGTGTAGTTTATTTACTTTAAATAACATCACTGTAATTATTCAGTTAATAAAAATATCAAATTAACATTAACAAGCTAATAATTCTTTTTTCCGAGTCCGCAATAACCGAGGAACTAGTTTATGGCTCACGCAAACACTAAACGGTTAAACTATGACAGCCTACCACTTTGAAAATAATTTTCTTTTTGTCGTGAAATTTGATAAACAGAAACTTTTTTATAAAATACAGTGACAACCCTGAAAATTGACTTAATGTTTCGATTTACTAAAGTACTGTTGGCTAATATCCTAGATTTAATAAAAGAATTATGGCTCCTATATTGGCAAGCGGTCGTCTTAAAATAATTATGAATTGCCAAGGACAAGCTGGGACGAGTAATTAAAGCTTTTATGAGAGTTAATGAGCTTAATCTTTTTAGCATTCATTCGCTGACGCCGCGGAGCTTCAATTACATTTTGAAATTAATATTAAAAAGTTTGTAAATGTTTGCGATCAAAGTGCTTCTTTTGTTTTAGAATAAATTTTGAAATATGAACAACATATTTTGGTTCGATTTTTGTACGTCGATTGTGTTCTGTTATTCAGTGGTAAGGCGAAAGGAACAATGCAAGATTCATATTAAGTACTTGGGCACGTTTGTGTCGAATTGAGTGGTACTTATGACAGTAGCAGTAGCCGCGTCACGTAAAATTGACTAAAAATAACGACAAAAGGCATTCGGGCACCGAAACTAATGAATAATTCCGCCGGCGCGGGCGTCATGAGAGTCGATGCACTTCCAAAACTTGCGCCGCGCTAAATAATCGCTCCGGAAGCAACTAAAACGCCGCGCACTTAATATAAATCATCTACTTAACACTTTTTTTAGTATCCATTCGAAAAACATTGACAATATCTTTTTCTAAATATACCAGGAACACATAAAACGAAAGAGATCGTTTATTTTAGTACGGGGATGAGAAAGTATGCGCCGCGGCCTGAGTTACAGCCGGTGTCGCAGCCGCGCGCCTCCCTCGTCCATCATATTCCCGTCTCTATCTTTCTCCAGACACGAGGCCGTGGCTCCTCGCTCGAGCGAGTCATGCGTGAACTTAAAACAATGATATGATTTCAAAAAGAATAATTTTGAAATTGGAACCCTACGCTTTTAGAACGTCGCGTCATGTTTCTTCTTCTTTTTAATCGTCTTGAAAAATAACCTTCCGATAATCCGCGCGGCGCCCGATAGTGGGCGCGTTTTAAGCACTTCTTTACTTTATATTCGCCTAATATCTTTTTTGTGCCGATATTGAAAAATGTCGTTACGGTCGTATCTTTTTCTTTCTTTTCCTTTCCGCGCGGGACACAGAAATGCTTTTTGCCCGCCACGTTATCGCAGGAAGCGGTAAAGTTTGCGAGCGATGCGTGTTCCTTATCGAATTTGGAAATGGCCAAAAAGTGTTTTATTTATAACTTTGACGCGTGAATTTTATCCTACCGTATATGTGTTGCTTGATCACTTTGGAATACTGCATTATTTAATTTGGAATTGAGAACGTACCTAGTGATTAAAGCCGTGAAACTTTTTTTGCGTCAGAACGTTAGCTAACAAGGGCGCAGTGTGTAATCTGCATGCAGCGAGTTATTCATCGGCTCGAAGCGTTCCCTTTGTAACCTCAAAGTCGTTCATTCGTGTAAATTATAATAACGAGCTCATATCGGCCCTCGTTACGTCACTTACGGCAACATAATACGCCTTTTTGTATCCTAGATCAAATATTATCCTTCACACTCATTGCACTCTGACGGTTTTATAAAGGCCACGACGTTTTTACTAAAAATTCATTGTTTACAGCCGGTTACACCGCGCGCGGCGCCAGTGCGAGCGGGCAACGTACTGAATAATAACCCTAGTTTAAACATAAAAGTAATTCACTGGTAAAACAAGGATTTGAGAATATGACAGCGTTTAGTTGGTTTATATATCCTTTTGTTTATTCCAATCTGCAAACATACCTTGAATTTGCAATTACCTATAAATTAGCGTAAAAGGAACTGCTCTACTATGGACTCTCGATTGTTTCTGATTTCTTAACATCAAATTTTCCATTGGCTTTGACTCTTTCTTCGTGTACATTTTTAGTAGTAATGAACTGTAAACCAAACTGACACTAATCACTTTAAGTGATATTTTTGACTACCTTTGTTGTATAGATATTACAAAGCCCTGGTGATGCATAGAACGAATTCAACTGAAACCCATTGCGCGAACTTCACGTAACGTAGAATAACAACTACATGGAGTTGGTGAAGACGATATAGGCATGTACTTACTTTGTGTCCAAACCGCTGCCCGCTCCGGCCCGCCTGCCGCTGGCAGCGACGCCCCACGGCCGCCGGTCGCAAGGCATTAGCCGGCCGGGCGCGCGGACGCACGCTCCCACTGAATTGTTTAATATCAACTAGTTCCCTGCGCCGGTGTTTTGTTACTTTGCGAATGTATCGCCAATGTTATGCTCTATATTATCTCTCAATTTTTTGTATGATATTATTTCGAATAAAAACTCTGTATAAAATTTTACTCAAGTCAGTTAATCCGATGTCGAGTTCTGTACACAGAATGTTCATCCCCTAGTAACTGTATGTTTTTTGAGGAATCATAATTGGGTTACTTCCTGTCCTATACTGTGTTCTCGCGCTAAGCTAAATGTCATACAGATTTGTTTAACCATTTCGGAATCCCTGCTAACAAACATCCATCCAGAATTTAGCATTTAAAAATTTTGCTGTGAACGTAAACTTTAATATTAAGTAAAAGACATAACTCTGTTGTCCTTTCGCAACATAAAATGTGAAAAGGGGCAGGTGGTTTTACTGCTAATGTTTATATTTAAGTGCTCATGTTTTGGATAAAACGGTTCTAGTTATAACTCTACATATTCTTTGTTATTCTTTATCTATCGGTGTTGTTGAATTTTAAAATTCGTCTGTCTAGACATCCAAATGTATTCTTGTATTTGTAATACAATAACTGAGCACTAAAGTAGACAGGTCTCCCGAGGTTGTGGCCTACACCGGTGATGAATTAAAGTCACTGCCACATGCTCATTTTGACATGAGCCGCGCTAGTCTTTTGATATTATAGTCTTTGCCTTTTATGTAATGTAATTTTGGCGACCCCATTGCAAGTTTTGTTAATAATTAATGACGTCACATCATGTATCATTAAATGATCCATTTAGGCCTAGTGGAGGAAACAGTGGTCCCAAACCCAAGAAACTTATTGAAAGTACTAATACTGCATTCTTATTTGTATATGCCATTCAAATGTGAAAATATTATGACATATCTCCATGTAAAGTTTTACATACGGTCCGATTTAATTAAGAGATTAGTGAAGAATCAATACTACTTAGGGTCCTTCAAGAAGCGAGCGTACCTCTCTCTCAAAGGTGGTCAACGCAACTGTGGTTCCTCTGGTTTCGCAGGTGTCAATGGGCGGCGATGATCGCTCTTGTGATCCCGCCGCTCGTTTGCCTCCTTCTCGTAATAAAATAAAACGCGTATACCTATTTTTGGGACCTTCCATCTTTCATTTTATTCCAAATATAGCAACGTTGGGAACTTTTCAGCGTTAACATATGATAGTGTTCCGAATATGTTCACCAATTTTCAGCTGTATGCGAATTACGTTGTTGAATGTTTAATTTAAGCAACTGAAATTGCAAATAAACAATCTACTTAGATATTCAGTTTTGCAGCTTAAATATTAACATGTTATCTTGTTCTGGTCAAAGATTGTTCTTTACGGGCTATAAGCTGCTTTGTTAGGTTCGCTTGCATCGCTAACTGAATGTAAATGCTTCCGACTACTAATTTTGTGCCGCTCGCTGGGGCGCACCAGGACCACTAATTAGAAAACAAGTGTGGACATCACAAATGTTAAATATAGCGTTATTTACTGCATGATATTGAAGAGGATGGGATCTGCGGTAGTTAGTGAATACGAAATCCAATACTGGCGTTAGGGCGCCCGCAAACGTAATGTACGGCGCGGCAGGTTACGAGGCGTATTATGTTCGTATGTAAATCTCGATATAATCGAATAAAGATCGCTCCGGGTCGCTATATTGAATAATTCATCCGGCAAATTGTAATATTATACGAATTACTTTGAAATTTGTCGCTTCGGACGCGCAAGAGCATTCGTTACTGCGCGACGGTTACCGCCGCGTAGTTTTCATGTGAATTTACAACATTTTAGACATATTTTGCACTAAGCGACCGACCGCCGGCCCGTTAGTTATATGACAATCGCTCCAGCGCCAGTGGAAATTAAATTTTAACTAGTATTAAACAATATTATACGTCCGACAGTATCCATTAACGATTGTATGGATGATCGTTGCCAAGTAGCTGCAGAAAGGCTGAGTAGATCTGGATGAAACTTAGTACGAAGGTGGGCCGCGGTGATGCAAACGCTGCTAATTTATAATTTGCAAATTGCACATATACTTAGTCTGCCGACAGATATTGGTACATAATTTGTCCGTTGAAGTAGTCGGCCGCGCTCACTAGCGATGGTGAAAAGGGGGTTTAAATCGATTAGATAGTTAGTATATTTCCTTGACAGTTTCTCTTACGGCGCATTACGCACCGCGGCGGTGGGAATTGTCTGGGAAGTTCTGTGAGAGGTCGACATCACTGTGTTCATGTCCATGTTGACGTGTCTCCACTCCAGATGTCGTGGTTGTTGTTTTACAAGTGCTATTTATTATGTTTCAAAGACTTGAACGTTGTTCATTAAATAGACGGTGAATAATGTGACCGTGCAGAACAAGACATGTAACCAAGATATCTAAATAACGTGAGATGTTATTATAAACTAAATATAAAACGCTAGTTTCCTACTCGAATCAAAAAAGGCCTCCTTATAGCTCCGAAATATAACCATTGCAGCCATAACTAACTTTTTATAAACTTAACTTTACAGTGAGTAACGGACAAGCCTATATCTTTTGCTGAACTTTTACATACATTTGTATTGGTTTTGTACGTTTTAGAATGTGTGGATTATTAACCAAACTTAACTCCAATCATAAGTTGCGGACAAACGGCCCGCAGATGTCGCCGCGGGCGTCCCAGTCCCATCTCTGTTTACCATATTGATTATGTTCTAAGGCCATTGAAGCTGTATTGGTCAGTAAATTTGCATCAAATAGCTTTTGTACGTCCCACGGTAGCTGGCCTTTCTAACCGTTTACATAATTCCTAAACAAATTGTTAGATTTGCATTTAAAGGTAATTTCGTATTGCCGATTTTGAATTTGTGTTTAGTTGTGGCCAATGCTATCCTAGGACCTAGTTCGCTGATAATAATCACAGTTTAAAATTACTTTACGTTACTTGTTTTTGTAACACGAGACGGTAAAATGAGAGAAAATATTATAGCGGATTTAACGTACAATAACTTTACGGTTTAATATACATTTAAAGGTCTCTGTAATTCTCAGTTTATATTGAATATATACACGGTTAGTACGTCAAATATTGACACAAATTGATCGTAAATCTCTCACTATTGCTTTTTTTTTGTAAATAATCCTGTAACACAATTGAACATACATTGCGTGTTTAGTTTTAAATTAAATTCACCAATAAAGCGTGCGGCGGTCGATACGTATGCAGATAAACATAAAATGTGAATAAAACTTGTGAATTGCGAGACATTAAGATAACATAATAGGTGTGACACCGCCGGCCGGTACAGATAAGACTCACCTAACGTTGGACTTATCGGGTGTCGGTGTCGGTGTCGGCGCACGTTTCCACGGCGACGCACCTGTATCCTGTACTAGAACATAGTGTTACAATATATGTTGTAGTGTTGCTGCATCCATGAAACACTAAGCTAAAATTATACTTAGACCTCGGTCAAGACTTAGGTAATATAATCTTTGATTCAACATTAAACAACAGTAGATTATTATTTTACTATTTTTTATAAAAATGAATTACTCCTGACGTAACATAAGGGTAGGCAGACTTAAAAATGTGTGTCTCACGGTTTAATTTCGATGCAGACTTTTTTTTAGATCCAAAACATTTAATTTATTATATTATAATATCCACGCACAGGAGAATTTAATAACATGAAAAATATATAATTAAAATAAAAACAATCATAAATAATCCAAACAGATGCGATCCGAAATTTACTTTCCTAACTAAATACTTAGTTGGTGTATTAAAAGTATCAATTACTATTAAGAAAATGCCTCCGAGTGTTATGTTTGTTCGAGAGATCGTATAAATAACATGATGGGTGGACAGGCGGTGAGTTATTGAATAGAGCACAAATAACAGTCATAATGAGGAGGCCGGCCTGGGCGGGAGGGGGCGCTGTCGTGCGTCCACACACACCGCAACCAAACTTTACAACGTTAAACTTATACGGTTTGATTATAACCCATCAATTTTTTACTATTGTGTTTCTCCATTCACTGTCAAGTGTTTTATGGGTGGGATAAAGATTGTTTATAAAATAGCGCCTTTGTTACTACTGCCTTTGACATAGAAACAGTATACAAACACATTCAATGAAAAGAGATGTGTTATGAGATCACTTATGTAAGTGTTTTCATTGGGTCGAAGTCATTTGAATCTTTTAAGTTACACGGGTTTGAAAAAGACACGGTGAAGGGAGTATTTTACTAGCGATTTGTCCCGGCTTTGCACGGACGGACCTCACCTTTGAAACACATGACATATACCTGTATAAAATATAGCCTAGCTTACTTAGGCATTGAGTAACAATCTTTTCGTAGAATATAGAAGCGACGATAGCCTAGAGGTTAAAGTTACGATCCAATCATGTGGTCGAGGCTTCGAATCCCGACATTCGATTATTGTTGAAAACCATGTCCTTACACAAGTCTACTGATTAGTTGGAATGGTGCAAGAATTATTAGTCATATTCTGTTAATTTTGCAATGTTAGTTTAGAAAAGATTAATTTCACTTCAATAATATTGCAAAGCTGTAGTTATTCAATCAGACAGGGGCAGATGATGATGATGATGATGATGAACATTGCAGGCGCTATTATTGATAAGTTTATCTCTAAACACGTTTTAAGTAGATTGAACTGTCGATGTCGACGGCGTGATCCTGCATACATATTGTCTCTTTTTCTTTGACAAGTGTCACTACAATCGGAATCCGCAGTTAAACTAACGTTTGTCCGTTTATCGTAAACTGAAAGTTAAAATCTCAAACATATAAGGTAAGTAATAGACCATTAACTACCAATTTCAGATACCGGGCGCCCGGGGCCGCGACTCTTGTCCGCAGTAAATCGTTGCCGAGTGATTTATACCAAGTTCGTAGAGTGAATTTTTTAAATCTCGTTGCCTAATGCGTTCTTACGACACCAATTTTACTTTATTCAGTTTGTTTCGTAAAAGTTTCGAAGGCAATGTTACTTTGCTGAGTTATAATTTAGCAAAGAATTCGTACATTAAAGTGTGTTTGGTCAATATTTTTTTTTTGGATAAAAATAACAAAAAAGAAGAACTCTATCATCAACTTAGGCGAAAGAATAATTGTCGTGTTATAAACGAAGTAAGGCAGTCTCTGTTTTTTTTTTAATTCCGTAGGCTTTAAAATTGTTGTCGCACAAGTATCATTCATAATTCAACGAAAAACATTTTATAAAACAAATGTTGCATACGCAAAGTACAATCTAATATGTCGGCGTGTAACGGTGTCTCGAGTTTCCCGCACCGACGACGGACGGCGTGACAAGTATTGTTTTATTAAATATAATAATTAGTATGCGCTGTGGTGCGCGCGCTGTGGCGCCTACGGTTCATAACTTCTCCATAAGTCAAGCAACACTGTGCAGTCAAAGAAATAAATTTGCTTCCCACTGACGATCGAATATTGCATGTTGTCACTATATCCGCTATAACTTAGTGCAACGAATTGATATGAGATTCTCGACACGGTCACACTGTGGACCTTCAAATGACATTTTACCAAAGTAGGATATAAAAGTCCTCGACAATATGACATTCACATCGCCCTCAACTAATATACAAATATAATATGTACGTGGAGACAAGCAGTACAGTTATATTGGCTGTACGCTTCAGGTTATTTGTGATATGGTTTTAAATCGATAATTATATGAACTTATTTGAACTGATAGTTCACTGGCTTAACGTGTAGCTATGACTGCTGCTCGCCTTGCCGAATGTTATCAGTTGTAGTTAAAATAAATACAGATTTTCATTTAAAATAATGGACTTTAGTTAAGTTTTATAAAGAAAAGAATATTTAAAGAACGTCGCTTAGGCATTTCAGATCCGTCGGCCGTCCTAGTCTATAAAACCATTTCTTGTTAGAACAGCTCTTTACCACTATTTTACAATGGTTTTATTTTCATATTACTAGTTGTTAAAAGTATTTTGATATAGGTACATAAAAGAAATTAAGAATTTAATAAAAATAACTTTATTTTGTTGGGGTCCGCAGAGTAACTGTTTCTAAGTATCTAAAAAAGTATTACCTTTACAAATGAATCAGTGTCAAGCGTAGTTTTAGGTTATTTTAAAGTATGTACCAGTAGCCCATCGGCAGGCCGCAATGCCCAGTGCTGCCCACGCTGCCCACGCTGCCCACGCTGCCCACGCTGCCCACGCTGCCCACGCTGCCCACGCTGCCCACGCTCGTGTCTGCTCCATTAATACGAGTCCGCGCTGTCTGCGGACACGCACCACGACGTATCGCTGCAGCCGGACACCACGTAGGCCGGCTTATAAAGCTCTCATTTATTCGCCCTTACCTTTATTTATTTATGTTTTCTTGCATTTGTTTGTTTTACTTCACTATAATACAAGTATTCGCATTATTTTATATCAACGTATAAAACGGACGTGCCAATGAACGCAACCAATTAAACAATAAAATATAAAACAAATTTTATTTCGTCTTGCAATCAGACCATATTATTACCATAACTAGAAGGTGTTTCTTTTTAAAGTTATTTACTCACAACGATATATCTGCCTGTCATATAAATCCTAGTGTCATTTGATTTTATGATCATTTATGACAAGTGTTTGCCCGTGCAGGGCTTCCGTCAGCACGACCACAACACGGCGCACAGTGTGCACACAAACGTGTCTTTACTTCTCTTACAAGCAAAGACAACTTTTATGTTTGATTTTCTGTTTGAATATTTATATTTGAGTAGAGAAATTTTAGCCTGCCGCCCCATGTCACGGATTCCTCTAAACTTGTCGTGTACTACCGCACTATTTTGGCCTACATTCCTATTTCAAATGTTTAGTTTGGAATAGCTATAAATGCTTTGTGGTGTTCAGTGATTTTTGTCACATAACATGCGGGTGCTTTGCATATTGGGTTAGCATTTTAATAATTTCTATAACGTGGCCAAATTGTTTAAAGTCACGCAAACGAAGCGGCGGACAACTAAATACTGCATTGCTGGACTTCGCTTTTATTTTAAATATTGAATTTGGTTTTGTTCCCCACAAAGTCCACTTAGTGTAACAGAGGCTTATACAGTGTGTGTGTAATATTAGTTAGTAGGTGAAATACTAGAGTGTTCTGACGCTAGTAGTCGGCCGTTGCGTTGCAGTGTTAATGACTCCGCGGGGGCACTGCCGCGCCATAAAGGCCTAATTTCTGATATATTAATAAACCAATAATATCAGCTTTTCGATATCAATGGTTAGAAATCCGAACGTGACGTCGATATAACGCAATGACTTCGAAAATAATAAGGTAATTATTTCTTATTGGAATTTAAACTTGTATGATGTCTTTTAAAATACATATTAAATACAACTATCTTGTTTTGTTGATGTTAAATAATGTATTCTCTATTTAAATGTTTCCTAATGAACACATATCTATTTAAATAAAATAAATGAATAGAAATTAATTTGAATCAATCGCCAGATATACCGACGACTTCGAAGTCGGAGCGCATATTGAGGAAGATGTTGGGAAAGGCCTATGTCCAGCCGTGGGCAGAGAAAAACTAAAACCCAGTTCCAAAATAGTGTACACAACGTTGCTTGTCAACCTAGTTCAAAGTGTATTCGATCGCTTTATGAATTTTAGAAGAATCTACAAACTTTGTTTGACAGAAAATCTTGATTACTATTTATAAATGGCTCTTTATCAAGCTTGTTGAGATGCTACGTATCTTCCGTCGGTCAGTAGTGAGGTAACAAATACTCTCGCAGGAGTTGCCGCTCCGGCCGTGTTGCGAACGTCAAAGTTGACATGAGTAATGTATGTAATTAATATTAAAATAATAATGTATTAGTTCCGTCAACAGCTCAATTATTAATTATTCGAATTAATTCTTGTGTTGAAATTGTATGGAAATAGGGAGTTTTGCATGCGAGCGCCGGCTTCTTGTAGCCGCCCTCAGTCGGCGCTGTTATCGTTGAAATCGTTTAGTTCGGGAGAATTCGTGACTATAAATCAAAGATAAAAGTTATTTTAAATGTTTTTATTGTAATATCAATACGTAAGCCTACTTTAAAATGTCTCAGTCAAATAAATACACGATACTTTTTTAATATTTTCAAATAATTAAATATCACTAAAATTGTACAACAAGTAAATTATTTACATTATATCACAAATCATATCCGAGGTGCGAGTGCTCGGGAGAGGGACACTTGTACTTACAGTCAGCCCGCGCGCACCGCGCCGCCGCACCGCGCACCCACCGCCGCACCGCACCGCACCGCACACCCACCGCCGCACCGCAAACACTAAATAAATGACTCGAGAGCGAATAACATACTCGGTAATCACTAGTTGACTCACTCCACTTAGGACTAACTGTAGGAATGGAGCGCGGCCGCTCACAGCTTCTCGAACGCTCTCGAGTTAGTGAGCATCTCGCGCGTGAGCCGCCACACCTGCTTGGCCGCGTTCTCCAGCGCCGTCGGCGACTTGCCCTTGAAGAGGTCGACGTGCGGCAGGAAGTAGTGCGGGCAGCGGCGGCATTGCAGCGACGATATCAGCTGCAGGAAGATGCCGTTGATGCGATCGCCCAGCGCGCCCTCGTCCCACTCGTGCTCGCGCGGATGCTTCTCGCACTCGTACAGCAGCAGCGTCTTCATGTGGTAGCAGGTGACGGGGTTGCCGGGCAGGTCGAGGTGCCGATCGCGGATAGTTTTGAGCACACTGAGGCATTTGCGTCGGCAGCCGCCCTGCAGCAACCGATTTTCCGCCTCGAAGAAGCTAAGTACCCACGCGTCGCCCTCCATGGCGGAGTTCTTGCCCTGCAGCGCGAGGCACTCCTTAGACAGCAGGTCGAAGCCCTCCGTCTTGACCTCGGCCACAATGTTGGGGTGTGGCCAGGGGATAGCGGGCAGCGGCCAGTGCGCCGCCGAACGCGGCCACAGCCCCGCGCACTTAAACGCCGGCGTTATCTGCACAATGTACCGCTCGCGGATGCGCAGCTTCACCTCGGTCGTCTCGGCGATCATTTTGACGCAGTCGCGGTACGAGCACTTATCACACGCCTGCGCCACCAGCGTCTGGAAGCGCGAGCGGATCTTGCGCGCGGACAAGTAGCCCGAAGCAGTGATGAACTCCACCCACAGGGACATGGAGCGCTTGCGGCCGTCGCTCAGCTTGAGCACGGCGCAGCCCGGCAGCGAGCCGTCGTCCACGAAGTTGAGCACGCCCATCTGGTTGAGGTAGATGACGATCTCGAACTCGTGCGGCGAGACGACCTCGAGGCCGTCGAAGCGGCCGTTGTAGTCGGTGAGCGAGGAGATGAAGCGCGGCTCCTGCAGCTCCACCTCCTTGAGCACATCCTGCACGATGCGGCACACCTCGTGGATCGTCTTGGCGATCTGCGCCTTGCGGTTGGCGACCCGCTCGTTGTAGTATTTATTCATCTGGTAGACGAGCTTGGACTGGGCCGCCAGCATCTCAGGGGGCACGAGCATGGTGTCGGCGGCTACGGGCGACACATGGCACGGCG
>JAODUI010000015.1:5071892-5093197 GCA_027563995.1 Papilio gigon | reverse complement strand
CGGGCTGCGGCGGCCGGGCGGCGCTGGAGGCGTGTCCGCCGCGAACGGCGCGGGTGCGGGAGCGAGACGCCTTGCGGCGGGCGCGCGGTATCGATCGCGGCCGCCCCGCCCCGCGGAGGGAGGTATATCGGAGGTGTTACAAGCAAGCGATAGCGGGCCTTCGTTAATTCGGTAGCGTTAACAAGCCCGGCATTATTAACTACGACATTTTTTGTCCGACAGTACGCGGTCATTAATCGCGTTGACTAATTCAATCACAGTTCACGGCTCGTCATAACTTGTCGTCGTCGTCGGGCGGCTGCGGCCGCTGCGGCGCGCTGCGGCGGCTGTTCGCATCGACTTTACATTTTAAATCGTCTGCCGCGTACGTTTTTTCGTCATGATCGCCGAGTTTTATCGCCGAGATGTTCATAAAGCGCAGCTCGATTGAAACATTTGTAGTTTACAGCATTATGTACGTTTATGTTATTGTTTGCATCGATTTTATATCGACCTCGACGATATCGCCGTGTCGACCAATCAAATTACACAAAACATGACCAATTTACTTTTTTTATAGTTTCTACACGACCAGCCACAATGTCACCTAACACGGGATACGTCCATTTTGCGGACATTTTATCATTAAATACAATATTGTATTCTAGTAGTTATCAAGTTGCAAAACTGTTACGTAGCTCTTTATTGTTTACTTTAATTTTTTATTGGCTATATTTGATGCCTGAAAAATATAATTCTATATGCTACGTATCAAAAAACTGTGTACACAACTTAGTAGGCGTTCAGCTAAATGAAAGTGACCGTTGTGGCTACGTAATACTTCAGTAGGACATCTTTTTCGTCTGATATAAGAATGATAAATCTGCAGGTATTCAAAATGTTATCAGCATCATGACCTTAAATCCGCCGTGCGCTCTTTTAATACACCGGCAATTCCTCCCTCACCATTCTGTATGCACATAAAGAACTTCAAAAATGTTCATTCATTGATATGCTATTATAATAATAAAGCTATTGTCCGCCATACGTCAAGGCTGCGCCCGCCGCGCGCCGAGATCAAAGGCGTCAGGATTTTATATTTTCATCGTGGTTCCGGATTTAGAATGAAATGTTTGAACTGTTCGCCGGCGACACTGGCGTGAACCGACGCCCATCGCTGCTGTGAGAAAGTTAACCGTTTAAGTTTGTAGTGACGAGAAATATGTTATATCTCTAGTTTATCGCATGGCATCATGTTGGTACCAATAAAGTTATTTACAGATATTCTATTTACTTTTGTAAAAGTTGATGTCACACGAACAAACGGTCCATCAACGCTGGAGTGACTTCTGCCCGTAGATGTCTTTAAGTTAACGTCGACATTAATGCTTCCTTATGACAAGTATTTCCCTACATGTCTTCTATTTCTTCTCTTACTGCTACACTCAGAGTTGTTAAATAGTCAATAATGGAGTCCATCGGTACTCAACTCTGAGCAATCGACACTGAGTGACCGATAAATAAACTTACATCAGCACTGAAAAGGATATCTTTAAGCCGTGTGATCGAGCGCACGTCACTAGACACACATCACGTAGATACTATTTCTGCTCATTCGATTGATAGTCGGCAGGCGCGTGACGGATGGGTCGGCGCGGCGTGATTTATGCGCGCCTGTCGCGCGGCCCGGCGCAGGGACACATCACACGATTAACATTCGGTTAATTAAGAAATAAGTAATGTCTACCAATTAATGTTGTATAACGAAGTTTTTAAGAATTCGGCGCACAACTAGAAATGTGAATTTTGTGAATATCTTCCTTGGTTTATATGAAAGTTCACAAATGTCTAGAGTCCTGCAACTTATTTTACAAACTACACTTTTTGTACGCAATTTAACACATCGTACATGGACTTTCCTAAACTGATAATTCTGAGAAAAATCGCTGATCAGGGACAACAAGGTTATTTCATTACAGGTATAACTAAAAGTTAACAGAAAAAACGTAACATCTAAATATTGGTTGCTTTACCTTAGCGGAAAGTTCGGTACACCTATCCCCTATATAAATTCTTATTCCGGAATCCCGAGAGATACGGAGCAATTTGTGCGGTGAATACATTCTCGTTTTTTATAACAAAAAGCTCTCTGCCACGTTTTTACCCCATCCCTCTGCCGCCGCGCAGGCGCGACGCGCACAAAATGGCGGCGTTAAGTCCCGCCCACTTCCGCCGGACGTCCGCGCCGGCCTCTCACTACCTACCCCTTGCTTATTATTCTATGAAATATTTAGTGTCATTACAGAGTAGGTTGTTATGTAAATACAAATTAAGGGGCCATCGTAAATAACCTTTTCTGAAAATCGTATTTATCTTTCCTGCCTGTGTATCTAAAATTATAATAAAAATGTAATGTTCATATCAATATTATGCTAAGTATTAAAAATGACATCGGTACATTAATTAAGTTATTGTTTACATTTTTCACTGCAGCGACTTGTCTTATTTCGATTTAATTTGATTTTTGTGTTTTTTTTTAAATCCCAGCTTGTTACTAAAACTGATAAACTCTTGGTATATAGCTAAGTTCAGTTGTCCAAGCGAATCATTTAATAATAGCTTTTCCACTGTTTTTTGTCCCTCGCTAAATGAAAAAGATTTCCTTTAAGAACATTTTAATTTGATATAGGGTAAAACATTTTGTGCTCTAGTGCTATGAGTCTGTCGACACCATTCAGCATACCGCGTCCATTGATGTCGCTACATTCATGCCGGGACACAAGTATGCGTCGGGCTGTCGGTCTGCGTATCTGTCTGTTGCATGTCTGTCGGTTGGTCCGGCGATGACTGATAGATCCATTGCCCGCTCTCAGTGTCACATTGGTACACAGGAACACTTTGAGACAATCGTAAAGGAAGTATTTTAGCGAATTTTGTAGCTTGAGTTAATTATATTTAAATATACGCGGTCTCCTTGTACCATCGTGATATAAACATGATATAAATTATATGGCATACGTATATAAATGTGCTGGACCGTAATTCAGGTGAAAAACATAATATTTCATATTACCCAAACGTACGTTTATCTCGGTAATGATCGCCTTAATATCATGTTATAATACCACGAACTATGTTAAACAAGTAAAATATAAATAAATTGGTCAATTAATATTATTTTTTATCAATTATTTACATCGAAATGTCACCTGCTTTGAATCAAGATGTAGGTATAATGCGCGAGCTTGAAATATTTTATCACAAGATATCAGCTGCATGTTTCTAGCGATAATATTTGCATATGTTTAATAAAATTATTTTAATACAATTCCTTAGATTATACTTATTATTGTGTTATATATTATATAATTACTTATACTTCGCCGGGGATAGCGACAGGTTCGGTGTGTCGGTAGACTTACACCAGGGCCCGGCTTTAAGCCCATGTCCCTTCCTTAGCACACAGTTCGTGTCAGAGCCTGCATTGAAGTATTTACTTGTGTCATTCACATTATAAAATTATTTAGCTTTTTTTCTAGACTTTTGGCAGTCTGTAACATTAACAGCAAGGCACGTTTTTGTCAAGGTTTTATAATTTACCTATACCTACAACTATCTGTCAACCCTTCAATCGATAACTTAAATTTAAGAAAATTTTCGTTTACTACATTTTTTATTACCAAGGTGGTTTTGGTTACCATTGGTGGTAGTCGGAGCAGTAAAGAGACGCCATTAGATGCAATCAAGTCACATAGCGCGATTGATTTCAATAATTAAATCCTGTATGCGAAACTCATCTATCCGGGCTTCATTACTGAACCTGTCCGCTCGCCTGTCACGTGCGAGTCGTAACATCTCGGCCTGTCACTCTTGTGTCCACCGACCACGCCTGTCGAATGTCTATACGCATTGTTATAAAACCTCTAATTCATTGCCTGCTCGTTGGTATCGGTTTAGAGTTCTAATTGGATTTTGGAATTGGAGATACTTTTGTTGCTGGATCTTAAAATAATAAATAAATAATGTCACAGGAATTTCTGTTGTAATATAAAGCATATTCTTTCCTAATGTAGAGTAAGCTGCGGTCCCTCGGTGGGAACGTACAGTGAGCTGATGATGGTATAAGCTTGTTTATACGCTTTATTCGAAGGCATTTTATATAAATTGACCAACGCTACAAAATTATTTTTCCACTTTTTACACTAACTTTTCAACTTGTCAATTAGAAAGTCATACCTAAACAAGGAACAGAAGAACATATTTTGTAACACCTGTAAAAATGACGAACAAATTTTAGTAATAAACAGAATGTTGAACCGCACAACAAGAACGGATTTTGCAAAGAAGTATATATGTTCGTAAGCAGGTAACTCCTAATCGTCTGAACGGGTCGGGTTGAAATTTGGCACAGAAATAAATTAATATCGGGCATAGCATCTAGACTACTCACTAAGGTCTTAATGTGCATGCACGAAGTCGGAGATAATATTATAATATAATTTAATAATTATAATTAAATATAAAAAAAAAGTTAATGCGACATCTGCGCTCACACTAATCGACGCTAGACAGACGTTTCGCATAAAGCGACCAGACAGGCGCAGTGATGAGCCGAGCGGCCGGCGCGCGGCAATTACAAACGGAACTAACGATTTGGCTCATTAACATGACTAGCATGTGTTTGATCGTGACACGCGTGTAAACAGAGTCCGCGACCACACCGGCCGACGTCTAGTCGTGTTGGGAACGATTCGCTAACATCCCGAACGCTCACTGAACACACATCCGTCATCCCCCACTGCCGACTTACGAGTGACAATCGCCCCTCCTCCTGCATCCGAACGTGGTAGGGGTGACGCTCCGCCTACTTAGTACAGCCCAGTACCAATACGCTACATGAAAGTACCCGCTATAGTCGAATTTGTACTCTATCGCTGTGGATTAGAGTTGAATTCCATTTGTGACGTAATAAGTTAGTGTTTGCAATAGGGTTGTAACAATCGAGTTTTTCTTTATAATAATTATTTTGGTTCATTGCGGCAGTAATTGGGAGCCGGGATTGAGACGTTGGGGATCGTAATAATTACGCAGATCCGAGATAACCGATGCGGACCTCTTTGTTTGTTGCGCTTTATAGTTGCCTTTGCCATTATTTAAATGTCCGCGAGCGATGCAGTTTATACTAAAGGAATGGCCCTTAGTGCTCCTAAAATACAACCGTGTAAAATCATTTTACTTATAAACATGTATTTTAAAATCTTAACGCACTCGGAGGAGTTTAGACTTGGGAGGGAGCACTTCTTAATTATCTCAGAGTGATGTCTCGCGAAAGCCCTCATCTTACTAATATTATAAAATGGAAAGTTTAAATAAATGTATAAATGAATGTTTACTAGTAAGTATCTACAAAACGGCTAAACGGATATTACTGTAATACAATTTTTTTTATCCGCGCGGGAGAAGTCGCGACTAAATGGTAGTCTTCTATATATTACAGAAAGAGAACAGAGCATAAGAGAATACAGATATTGACAATCAACCCTTTTTTATATTTCCGTAGGTTTCCACTGAGGAAACACAAGTTTAAAAACATACAGAAGCGACAACCACTCTTATACTCTACGAAGATTCAAGTGATGGCCTGTCTGCTGTGTAAATGCGCGATTAGGAAAGCGCCGATCGTCGGATCTATAGACGGTGAGCATAAGTCGAACTATAACATGGTAGCCCACTAGCGCCGCCACGTCTGTCATATAAGTGACAATATCGTACTGCAGTCTTGTCATGTTTTACACATTTCTGACAGATATAGCCGCGATACCAGCGCCGCTCTGGCGGGACAGATAAGCTTGTCATTATACTGAAGCAGACACACTGAACCAAAGCTTTAGAATGTTTAAAAAGTAAACCGTAACAATCCTTGACCATCGACACGTCGTCCGGTAGTCGCCGTTATCAGCTAACAGCGGATCTAAATTGTCGGTTAAGAGCGCAGCCTGCGCACACCGTCGTAAACCCTCGTTAACCCAAAGACGTTAAGTTTAATCGCAGCCTTATCTCTTACTGCTTGTTGCGCGCTTAACCGTCGATGGATAAGTTAATTTATAGACCGCACGGAGGTTACTATTGCTTATTTTTTTTGTTGCATTCTTTTGTTTATTTAGTAATCAAATAAACACAATGTTGAATTTCACGCAGCTGTCGTCGTGGTGTCGTAAATATGATAGTTTTTAACCTCATTGACAGGAAGATTGTAGATGATATAAATATCACTTAGAAGGTATTATCTATGATGCCCCATTTTTTTTAAATATCAGAAGATTTTTGTTCAATATTCATTTCACCACTCCAATTAAGTTCTGAACTTGTGCGACGATATGGTTTATGAAAATATTCGCTTGGCTGGATTCGAAGCCTCGACATCATCATCGGAAATCCGTACCCTTAACCACTACGCTTTGTCATATATACTTAGTAAACCTTGTAAAATTCCTGTGCTCAGGACACCAAAGTACAGCAATATTTGAAATTTTGTGAGTTTAAAACATAATTCGAAAGATAGACACTGAGCATCCGTCTAGACTCGCAGTACTCATGAATGAAACAAGGTATACTACCAGTCTCCTCGTCCCGCGCTGCGGCCAACAGTGGGACTAATATAAGTTGCTACTTTCGTCTCAATTCCCGGCAGCGGTCGGCATCGATTACCGGCGCCAAGCGACCGTGTAATTGAGTGCAGATGCGACGCCAGGCGGCGCCACGCTCGCACTCTCTCGCTTATAAATATAAAACTAACTACAACAAAATCAATGCTTTATAAGAAACTGCTAGTTATTGGCAACGAAAGTGGCCCGGGAAGAAATGGATGGATTTAAAAGGGTCTTGTGACGTCATTAGAAAAGATTTGAGACAGGGGCGCTTAAGGCGTAACCTTAAAAAACTACTTTTTTTAATTCAATGGATATGAAAAATAAAATATAAAACTTTCTTTAGAATGTTACCTTTAAAAGGCTGTAATCATAGACTTGTTAACAATAGAAATGTTTGTATCAACAATTTAATAGTTCCAAAACAAATCCATAGATAATAAATGGTATAGTCAGACATGTGACATAATTCTCACTTCTATTGAATTCGTCTACACGAAGATTAAGATGGAACTAAGCGTAGTTTAGCTTTACCAGATGTTACATTTTTCCGCTATTAGTTAAATGATGAACCCACACGTCATTAGCGGATTTAGTCGACGGTCGAGTCGCGTAATCTCGTTAATCCGCCGCGACAGGGCTCGTACGTCGCGGGGCGGGTCGCATCCATCTTGCGACGAATATCCCACATTGTTTATTACTATGTTTTACATATCCTGGTTGAACTGAACGCGCTGTACGCGCTGTCGTTGATATTTGCAGCTTCCTTTAAAGATGATATCACGCATCATATATTCACGTGTAGAGGTTTACGACTTCTATCGCTATATTCACGTTAAAACATCCTTTTTTTTATAAACACACATTATTTACAATTAATCTACTAATACTAGAGGTTTCCTGACAATGTATGGATTTTGTTGAGTTCCTGATATACCTACAGTTCTGCCTTGAAAAGTGTTAGATGCCTAGCTGGAATGTTAATCACCAATTAAGTTTTCGTGAATACTCAAACAAATTTCCAAAAGAACCACCTTTTGAACTAGAACAAAAACATAAGGGTACGCTCAGACTATGCTTAGTAGCCATCGTAATAGTGAAAGAAAAAGTTCCAGTCTCACACATTTTTTGTCGCCCTCTTAATGTGGTTTAACTCAACATCCGATAATGTTTTATTTTTCCAACTAAACCCCATATTCTTATCTAAATTTATACATAAAACTATCTTAAACGAAACAACATTCCTTAACCATATATTATTCAATTTCTTCGCCATCCACCTTTGGACAGAGATTTATTCGGGGACTTTTATAGAAAAAAGGAGGCACACCGCGAGCGCGGCGCGGAGCGGCGGTAAAAAGAGCAGCGGGGTTTACAGAAATAGTCGGCGAGGCGAGGCGAGGAGAGGCGAGGAGAGGAGACGCGATGACAGGGAATTTATTAACCATTCGGGATGACAAACTGCGAAATAAGGAACTCGGGGACGCCAACATTTGTTGTCACTCGAAGCTACAGTTCATTTGAGGTGATAATACTGCGAGATTTGTATCTCATTCTGCAATTACTTGTCCATAAAGATGCTACATTGTACCCTTACACGCTTTGTTATTAATCTTATCTCTTTATATGGAATAAATTATCTTTATTCAATTCAATTGAATTCATATTTAAGTGACTTTCACCGTTGGTTCTTTTTTATATTTAGCATTAAATTTTCATGGACTTCTTACATGAAATACTTGATATTCTAAACGTTAACTGTAACCGTACTACTGTTACTTTGGTAGTCTATTTCGAAGTGATTTTCAATCGAGAGAGCGTAGTATCGGTCTCCGCTAATAGAGGCAGCGGGGTGTGCGGCGGCCGCGCGTGATGTATGGCGTTTTAATTAGGACTTCCCTCCGGCGCACAGTTTACTGGAATTAGTTTAAGCGCGCGCATTAATTGTTTGTTTGCTTTTGCGCGCTCCGCTGAGGTTTTCATTACAGTCTTTGCGTCGCGAGAGCTAATTCACCCACTGGAAATATCCAAGAATAGTGGGATTAACTCTTTTTATAGGAACGTACGAATTTAAACCAAATACAGTGAAGTCCCCTTTTTTATGACTTCAGTCAGGTTCGTCAGTGGATAAAGGAAGTTATATATTTTCCTTAATTAATCGTAACCGTGTTAGAAGTAAACCGCAACGTATTTATCTAAGTCCGTTAGGTATTCTAAAACAATACGATGTCCTCAGGGACTGCGTCTAATTTATATATGTTATTCAAATGAAGCACCGAGCAGCCGACGACAGGACGCGCGCAAGGAGAATAGAAGTCCCACAGGACTTCGTGGAATCGAACCCGCGACCGCGGTCCCACATAAATACATCGCGAGTTAACTAACATGCTTGAAGTCGGACGTGATATACGGCGTTTGGATACTGACTTATCAATAGTTGTCTATCAAAAGATCGTCTTCAAACGCAAGACATCTACTATCTCCTCCGTCACCGGAAAATCGTGAACACCGACCGTTTGTAATGTGACTACGAACGGAAATATTAGGACAAGATGGGTTTCTACAATTAAAAACCCGGTAAAACGTTATCAATCTTATTATTTTATAAAAACTTATAAACTTTGTAAATTACGATGAAGCTGTTAAGAGTTGCAGGAAATAGTAATATACTTGTATTATAAGCAATCTGGCCATGTATGCTGACCTGTGTGTGGCATTTAAATATGGTGAGATGTGGTCGAAAGCATGTCCTGCCACCCACCACACGCACGTCGGGCCAATGTCACCACGCAACCCACGCTCACGTGGAAACAAAACACGAACACTTTTTGTTTCTCCAAATGATTCTTTATTGTCCTTTGTATCAGCTATTTATAAAAAGAAGCGAGCGATCCGACACTACGAGGCGGACAATTCGGAAATTAAAACATTTTAACTTATTTCATTTGTTACTTAGTTCAGAATTATATATCTGAAAATGTACACTTTAAACCGTAATTTTTACCAGCATTACGTGAAACGTCCAACGATAATTCATTCATTGAAACATATTTTTTTAAAGAATTCGTTTTATTTATTACAATCATTTCCGTCTTTAATTAGTCGAACAGAAACAAAGTCGAGTAACATTCAAATAGCTGCCGTTATCTTACACGGCACGGCACAGTGCGGCACGGCGCGGCGCGGCGCGGGCGATTCCGAAAACTCATCAAGTGTTCCCATAAAAGGGGGTTATAAAACAGAACACTTGCTTAATTGACTGTAATGAATTCGACACCTTTAGGGCTGGCCCTAATCTATTATTGTGACGGCGTGCTCGTTGGCAGCGGGCACTACGCGCGTGTACTGCAGCACCCCTGCCTTCGGAGACACTTCTCCACGCATTTACATTTCCACCGCGACGACACCTTGCCTACCGTCCGCAGAAACATTGGCAACTAAAAATATATCAAATAAAAAGACAAAGATTCAGAACTACAACTTCTGGTATCCTGGTACTATTACATTGAGTTTATATTCATAGATGCACATCAGATCTCTGTTAGAAGTATTACACTCTTACACACCTAGTCTTTAATGGCCACTAAGGGAGCCCTAAGTGTAGATTTAGCCAGACAACTTAAACTCTAAAAGATAGACAAGACCTTTAAACAAATCTTAGTACGTCATTATAACATGACAATATTTGAATATACTCCAACTAGAGAGTTGCAAGTAAGCTAGGAACCGTAGTTGAAACTATCGTCATCAGCCCTCGCCTGCCCACTGCTGGACATCGAACTATAATGAATATCAATTGGTTTGTTGTCTTGTCTGTTTGTGTTGTCGGTTGTGTTTTTTCTGCAGCTCGTACCGGCGTCTAATGGGCATAGGTCTGCGGATATTTACGGGTGCGCTGGTCACCGCCGCCGCCGACCTTGCCGTCACCTGCTAGTCGTACGAACATGTCTGGCTTTTCGCTGTCACTGATGCCTGTTCCGATAGTAGTGACATAGGCCGCCGTAAACATACATTTTTTTAATTAACGAAAGCATATAATACTGAATCTATACTTAATACTTTATTTATGTTTTCAATCGAAACGAAAGATAATGAAATGTGTTCAGACCTTTTTTTTTTCTAATTCAAAAAACATGCAGTGACACTGCTTGTATGTGTGCGCAGTTTACACTAATTCAATAAAATGTCGAATTAAATTTATCATGAAAATAAGAGGACATCTCCCCTATCAAGCAGATGCACTCAATCTCTACTTTCCAAATACAATAAATCACCACAACGATCTAAATTCCCGACAATACAATAGCCGCACGTGGCCAGCTCACACGGGCGTGGCGTGGCGTGAGCGCGACCCATTAGTGTGGGCCGGATCTAATGCGTGCTTTATCTCGCACACCGTCAGATGGCGGGCCGGTAGCTGAGCACACATAGTTCTCATACATTATTAAATTTTATCGCGTCTTCGCGTGTCAGAAGATAACTGAAGAAAATAACATTTACTTGTATGTTAGCTTTGGACTTTGTTACTGGCCTGTTTTAATTACCTATCAGAAACAATTAATTCATTTTATATTGCTTAATATTTACATAGTATAAAGAATAATTCAAGTTAACATTTATAAGTTAGATAAATGTGATTAAGAGAGTAATAAACGATTTATTCTTTGTTGCCGAATTCCAAAATGTTCCAAACAACAACACAGCTAAAGACAAATATTTCTGTAATACAAAAAGACCAGCCGACGCCAATTGAAAATCATAGTACAGAATACCCGCCGGGCCGCGGGGCCGCGGGGCTTGTCCCGTTCAATTGCACAGCAATTTGTCAACGACCCCACTCGCGCGAGGGGTGTGGACGACCCCACACCTCTCTCGTTTTTGTATTTAATCCTATGATTATTTTATTATCCACACTAATGTGACTCACTCGGCGCAGCTTCGCTTCCTTAACAAACATCGCTTCACTGACCGTCCTACTCTGAATCAATAAAAGATCTCTCTCCACATTGGGGGCTACCTTAGTGATCAATTAACGACTTTGAATGCACCGAGTAAATTAGATGACTTAGTTAACTTCGAAAAACTTGAAGATGGTGATACTGAACCTAAAACTACAAAAGAGTGGCGTTACGTCGCACTTGTTCCAGCCCCTTGCACCAACCCCCGTCGACCAACCCTCGTACAACCCTCAGCTGCTGGTCGCATTATTCCGCCATTAGCCACTACGATACAAACAAGTACTGCTCGAGTTGTAACGACACTTGGCAAACAATCCACACTAAAGTGCCGATACTTTGGGTGGTAGTACTTACATGTTTTTACTTCTTAAACTTATAAAGTATTAAATTTAATGAGTGCAGTAATTTTGTACCCTATTTTAAGGATATTGCGGGAACAAATGAATGTTGTATTAAAAATAACGTAGAGAAGAATATGAAATATCGAATCGTTCGATTTTCTAAGAATGGGCGAGCCGTGTCAAATATAATTTCACATTAATTTGAACCGTTATTCAATTGAAAATATCTTTAACAAGACTTGCAATATCCATTGTTTTATTTAGAAGAAAAACACGTTTTATATAGGAAGTATCACAATCTGACACATTAGAGAATGGCATATACGATCGTCAATTCATTCATAATGGGTCATTATTGATTAGAAAGCACCAAACAATACGTGTCCTATCAAATCTGCACACAGCACACGAACAGCACAAATCACAGCGCCCTCTCGCCCGCCCCCCGTAATCAATCTGTATGCTAATGCCCACCCCCTCTTTATTCAGCATTTTGAGGGGTGTGCATGAGAGATTAACATGTGTTGTTTTCTTTTAATTTAAAGGTAATGCCTTTGATTTTCACTTGTTTGTAATTGTGTTATTAAATAGATGACTATTTTCTATAATAGCTATTTTATTATGTTCCTTTTGACAATATTTGCGAGCACAGTTTTAGCAGGTTTTGCTTAGTTTATATTTTAAAAGAGAAACAAGTGAATACTGTGTAAAAGAATATCTGAACGCTAAAACAGTTTATCAAATTAGTAGAAATGTTTTAACGTGACCGTTTAATACAGCTTATAAATAATGAAAGCTCTAATGAAGCTTTTACGACTCCGAGCTTTACTGCGCCGTGTCGCCGAACTTACGGTGGTTGTTTTAATTCGTCTCGGCTCTTAATAAAAATGTTTAGTTTAATTTGTTCTCTGTCAGATTTACTACAAATTTACGATAGAGGTCGTGGGATTTTAAATTCACTTTATATGTTTTAACCTACAATTAAAGGTATTATATCAATATATTATTAATCTATTAGCTTTTGCCCGCGTCGTTTGCGCGGAATAAAAAAAACTTCGTCGCCTGAACGATATTCCAGATAACAATTTATCTCTGTGCAATTACATTCTAAGAAACATCCATTCGTGTAAACTTCATGAAAACTAAGTACAGATGTGTGGTGCGGTTGTGTTGCAGGTGCTGAAGTACTGCGAGCACCTGCACGGCAAATGGTACTTCAGCGAGGTGCGCGCTATCTTCTCGCGCCGCTACCTGCTGCAAAGTGTCGCCATCGAGATGTTCCTCGCCAGCAGAAGTTAGTATACTGTCTATATATTTGCACACGGTATTCCCACTACTGAACTTGGACCCAGAATCTGATTCTCTCCGCACCAAATACAGAAGATTAGAAAGCTTGTTTTTACTCACGTTTATTCTGATGTTAAGTGTAACTTTCCTGATCTAGCCGTGTTCAGACAAATAATTATTTTATAAGCGCTAAATGGCATTCCTTGCAACTGACGTGGTACATTTTTAATTTCCAGCTTCAATCTTCTTCGCGTTCCCCGACCAGGCGACCGTCAAGAAAGTGATTAAAGCCCTGCCCAGAGTGGGCGTGGGCATCAAATACGGTATCCCGCAGACGAGGTTAGTTCTACATTAGATATTACTGTCATATTATTTTATTACTTTCATAAATTTACGGCAAAAAGTGTATTCTGGAAAACGTTGTATTCAATATCGAAATACTGCCATCTGTCTTCTTAAACATGAAATGCTATCAATTAACTATTTAGTATTTTGTATTCCTACTGATAGATGGCGCTTTAATTAATTGGACAAAAAGCTAATAGCTATTTAAACAATTTAAACTAAGTGTAAATAAAAAGAAAAATATGACTTAACAATAAAGCGGAACGAAATCACTTGATCACGAAAATATACAGGATGAGAACCTCTTTATTACCCGAAAAAACGTTAATTATATTCTGTTAGCAATTATTAACGTAATTATGTCCCAATGTTATTTATTATAATTACACATTCATTTATCAATTTCTACTTGATGAATAGATTTGATTGTATTTATTACATTTTCACACAACAATAGGAACTTGGTTGTTTACGGAAACTGAGAACATTAATTATTATTTTTGGGGGATTGTTAAAAGAGATAAAACAATGTTTTTTTTAAATGTCGAGTTATTTAATTCAGTATGCGGTCGCAATCGTAATAACATTTACAATGACTATATCGCTCCTAGAATGTGACAGGAGAATAGGTGTATTTTCGTTCGCAGTTTCGCAATGTAGCGCCGGAAGATACTTCATATGTCGGTGCACGGTGTTCACTGGCAGAGAGTTTACAAAATCAGGAGATTTAAGGAATAGTAAAACCGTAGTGGAATGAACTTCACACAACGATGTCTAAATGAAACAAATATGAAAAACAACACACGATTTTATTTGACACAAATCTATAGTTAGTCATAATTATCTCAATCACAGTAATTACATCGTACTATATTCACTAATATTAAATAAACGTTTCGTAAGTTTGTGTCGCTGCGGCACTAAGTCATCGAATCAGACTTGTAGGGACGCGATGAAGCGTCGCCACATTTGTACCTCACAATATAAAAAATAATTCGGTATCACATCGCCCTTACTTCTGGAATGTTTATTACAACTATATAAAATTAATCACTCGAAGTTCTATAATACTGATCACAAACAATTAAAATAAATACAAACAACTGTACAACTTAAAACTAAAGGACGCGGTGACCTCCCGCCGGCTAAGATCTATTCGTGTCAGGCGAGGAAATGCGCGAGCACTTTCTGTGAAATCAAACATTAACCTTATGTAAGTAAAAACTAAGTTTATAATGCACAAAGCATTAAAATCTTCAAATGTATAAAGGTTAATATTTGCCTGATCGCCTGTTAGGAACGTTATTGGCGGTTTTCCGTCTCTGCCGGCTCATTATGTGTCCAGCGCGGCGCGAACACGTGCCCCTTGTCCAGCGACACGGCGGCGCCCGCGCTGTGTCGCCGCTGCACCCGCGCCTCCTCCTTGCCCTGTTTGTCACAGCCTATCTCTGGGTCTACGTCTTTCTTTTCGTCCTCAAATTGTCTCATGATCTCAGAGAGAGTCTTGCCCTTCGTCTCCGGGAGGCACAGCAGGCAGTACGCCGCGCCGAACAGCGCGCACACACCGAACAAATATAAAGTTCCGTTACTCGTCAAGTAATATTCTAGTTGCGGATAAGTTTTTATATTAAAGAATATCAGCATGTAGGCACAGCAAGATGTGGCGCCTGACATGATGCCCCTGATGTCCTGAGGGTACAGTTCCCCGGACATTATCCAGGGCAGCTGCAAGAAGCCGACCATACTGAAAGACACGTGCAGCAACACGCAGGCCAGCTTGAGCAGCGGCGGCCCGTCGAGGCTGTCGCAGACCGCAGCGCCCAACATAGCTATGCCTAGTAACAGACCCGACGCAGCCGCTAAAGTCTTCCGTCTGAAACTGTTAATCAAGCAAGCTCCCACTGCGCCCATGAACACTCTCACGCCACCTACGATGATGGAGGCTGTGAACTCATTGACACTGGTGCCCACTGACTTAAAGAAGTCGACCGCGTAGTACAGTATCACGTAGATCCCAGACATTTCTTGGAACATGAAGAAGACGATCAGCAGAGCGAACGGCTTCAGCACGTTGCGTCGCTTGAACAGACCGAGCTTCTGTTTCAAGTTCATATTCTCACTGGTCTTGCGGTCTTTTGTAAACTCCATAAGCTCTTGTTGAGCCGTGCTGTTGTTCTGTCGGAGCCAAAACAGAGCGTTGTAGGCTTCCTTCATTTGACCCTTGGAAGCCAACCAGAGAGGTGATTCAGGAACAAAATACATGAGGAACGGTGTCAGCAGGGAGAACCCGGCGCAGATTGCTGCGACCTTCCTCCAGTGGATGAAAGCGCCGAGCGAGTAGACGACGAAGATCCCAGTAGACACCAGGCCAGGTCCGAGCGCACTGAGCACGCCACGTTTCTCTGGTGTTGTTATTTCCGCTACGTAAATATAGGAGACCGTTGACATTCCTGAAAGTAGACGACATTCATTAGACGTTGAACAGCGGGTACAGACACAGTCACTAGTGCCATCTTTTGACCAGTCCTGTTAAAATAAAGTGAGGGTGGAAATGTATGAGGCTGAACTACTAAGTAGAGAAACATACCAATAGTAAATCCGGTGACGAATCTCCCTACGCAGAGGAAGAGGTAGGTTTCAGAGAAGGCGATGACCAGCCAACCCAGCAGATTGGGCAGCACAATGGACTGCAGAAGCAGCCGCCGGCCCAACGCGTCTACCATCATGCCGCCCAGCAGTGCGCCCACCGGGTTCGAGATCACGCCCAGGCTGGCTGCGAACCAACAATAAAAGCACATTGTAACACTACGTAAGAAACAGTTGAAGGATGAGGAGTAGCTCTAAGAGAGTGATACGGTGCGGTGAGGGCTAACTGGTATTTCAATTATCTCATTAAGTGTTCAAATATGTAATTTATAATTGTCTGTAAGTGTTCAATGTTTAAACAATTGCGACCTATTAGCTAGTGCTAACAAGCCAGGCTACGTCTGGTGCATTGTCTCGTCCGACGCTCGTGTACAATCTTGTCGGAATCAGCAGTTGCGGGTAAACGAATTATCCTTATGGACAATACGTGACTATAACTAGGCGGAGTGTATTATTAGGTGTGAGAAAAGGGGAGGCTGTTATCGGTGACAACACAAAATGTAATGCAACGTACTTTGTTGTTAAATAATCTGACAGCTGATAATTCTAATTGATATTCATGTCTGTTGGGAAATTAAATTTGCTTCCCACTTGATGGACTATCGTACAGCAAATTGAACTTGGTTTTTTAAGGTTAGCAAACTATTAGAGTAGTTACAACTCACCAATCCATGAGCTCTGCTCGTACGTGATGTTGGGGTGCTCGTGCGTGTACTGCGGCAGGAGCACCGCGGAGAAGCCCTGGCAGAAGCCAACCGAGATGTTGATGGACTGCGCGGCCAATGCCGCCAGCACCTGCACAAATGTTAGATTAGAATCGACCTTGTTAGGTTAGAATCGGTGCCTCGCCACACACACTAGGTATGGCCACTGAGGAGGTTTTAGTAAGTAAAACCTTATGTAACTTTCTCCCAGAAGCATCTATCTTTAATAACACACGCCGAAACCAAAAAAATCATCTGATTTCTCTACTTTAAGCTATTAAGTTGGAGCTAATTACTCCATACAACTGACTCCTTAATATAATTTTCCTCATAGTAATGTTACATAATTTTAGTTCTGCAACTTGTTACGTAACGCTAAACTCGTTTAAGGTGTTAACTTATTCGCCTGCATGACTCACGCAGCGGCGCACGATGCACGTCGCACGAGGAAAGCGTGAACGATCTCCATTGTAACTGACAACCACATAATGCTTAATCAATTTTCACGCCTCTTTAAATGTAAACTTGAGTACATATATTTGATAAATCACACAAAGAAACTTTGAAATTTTATAAAATAGATGGCACTGAAAAAACATCATGACATTGTCCCCGATGATTGTTTACATGGAGTACGTTGACACAGGTCGCGTGACGTCACGGCCCGCACGCGCACGCGCGCCCTCCGCCCGCCTACGCCTGCTCTATAATAGGCGACTTTGACCGCTCGCTTACGTGTAATGAAACGAAAACAAATAGAAATAGTTGTTTATCTGCCAGACATTTGTTTTGAAATAAATTTCCTTCTTAATTATACGTAACTGTATTTATTCACACTGAACCAGTTTGTTGCGTCCGTGTGTCGGGAGTGGAACCCTACAGTAATTGGAAAGCAACTTTCCCAGTTAGATTATTATAGCAGCAACAGATAAGTCGGGTAAGGTTAAGGTCAGTCTATTAAAGGTAGTAACAAGCTAATTGGTATACTGCTGGCAGTCCCGTCTGCCGATCCGGTGGCTGCATCGACTAGCATTCAGGGCGGGCGACACGACCGCGAAGATATCTCAATAAACTCACTCTCGACACTCGTTGGTGCCGTCGCGCGATGAGTAGATGCGAGTGTTAGCTTATATCAATTACTTTTCAATTATGTCTCTCGAAAGTTTAAACAACCCAGTAGTACCAACAATTAGCAAACAAAACATATCTTTTCATTCAAACATTACAATTTAATTGTTTCGAAAAACTTAGGTCCATATAACTAACAAGGCAATGATGCTCAGTGGAAGTGACCGTGCGGTGGTTTGGCGACTCCTAAAGTTCAAGTTCGTGATAATGCCACGTTGCTAGCTCGCACCTTGCTATTTCCTACTTTTACTGAATTCATTATTTATCGCGTACAGGAAAAGATCACGCCAAATAGTCCGGCGGCTCACTTCCGACTTTTGTTTTTACGACCGGTTATACGTCGGATAAGAAATCAATCAAATTTTATTATTTATTTTCAATCAAATGAAGCAGTCACTGCTGGGGTCTTTTGAAACCATCTTATTAAAAAAATTACTCTTAACAATTCAAACTCGGAAGTGGAAGTAAACGGTTGCAACTAACAAACAGAACTCTGCACTAACTCCGGTATAGATTTGAATCATCTCAGCTATCTTGTAAATTGTTTCTTCACATAAATTGCCCAAAAAATATTCAAGTTAGTTTTCGCGAATTTTCTACTAAAATTTAAATAATCAGAGTGTGTTTAACATATGAGAAAAAACTGCTAGTTTGTAGTAATTTTAAAATAATAGCGATCAAGTAGCGGAACGGCGAGTCAAACGGTGCGTGTCATTGCGAGTGTCGCCGCGCTCGTTACTCGAGATGAGCCGTCGGATTTGTTGACACGCGACGTGGTGCAGCGAACAACGAGATAGTATCCTATCATTACTTCAAAGATTACTATAAGTATACATTTGAACTTAGGGAAATGTTTATAATACAGTATCACTCAGAGGGGTAAGCAGAGACCGCGGACTTCCATTTGGCGCCGACCGACACATCTCACTCTCTTCTGCATTCATAATTACTAATATTTTAGATAAGAATGTTTGGATTTTAATCACTAAATGTAATTTATCCTTTTTGTTAATTGATGAAGGAAAACAAAACAAACGATGAAGTAGTTGTAGTAAAAAAAATGTTGTATGATATTAAGATATAAAGGCACTCTACTTACAGTCAAATTAATTCCTATAGATTCGTAGAGATCGTGCAAACTTCTAGTCCTCTGCATCCCAACGTGCGTCCTGCGAAGGGAGTCACGACACAGTGGCGGCGAGCGCGCGCGCGCCCGCTCATATACCAAAGGTTACGGGTTCGACACGAAAACAACGACACTAAAAGAGACCGCTCAGGAAATAATAAAGGTCATATAATGTACTACGTTCTCGTATGTGGAACAGGTTTGCTTCTCAATTAAACATATTCTATTGTGAATTATTCGATTCGTTATGTGAATGCGAGATTGTTTTTTGTTGTTTTAACTTATTTGCATTCTGTGATGCGCGGCGGCGACGTCGCGCGTGAAGCGTACACTGTCTTTACAGCAGGTTACATTGTCCGGGAACCCAGCACAAGTTATCTCGGTCTTAGTTGTCTTACAATTATTTAATTACATTTCGTGAGCTTCCCATACTCGCGAGCGCGACTTCATTCGGACGAAATTAAATGAAAAAAAAAACTTAATTACTTTGTACGCTCAGACAGTAATCGTTCTAAGCACAATGTCATCCAGATTAAACGTTTCGTAGTTGCCTCACATACATCCATACATCCAAACTTTCTTATTTACAATAATAGGAACTATGCTAGTTAATTGTCCTTCGCTTATATTAATAGTATATTGAACAGATAACTATAATTTCTTATTGAAAGAACTCTACAAGGGTAATTTTTAAATGAAAAAACATCTGTTGCAATTAAAAAAACAATTATGAATTAAAAACAACGTTTGTATTAACAATATTGACTTTGTATTCAGCTTTCCTTAACTTTTTCTTTAAATCGCAATGTTTTAATGTGATTAAGCAATTCTCAACTCGCACAGTCGCGTCCACAAGATGACGTTGCAACTGCGCTTGATTCCTTGTGACAGTCGCGCGCTGCCACGTCCAGCGGCTACAACTCCACGTGGCACACGAGTGAACGTAAGGACGCGTGTGTTTTTTCTCCTCGGATTGTCGTGCGGCATTTCTATGATATCTATCAAATATAATACATCTAGATTTCTAGAAAACGATTAGATCTAGTATTTACTTGTTACAAACGACGACTCACGCATTTGTCGTTCGCGTATTGCAGATTTATGACTATTGTTTATTATTTAAGTAATTATAAACTAACTATACGCTAGGCTTTACGTTAATTGATTTCTAATGAACAATTTGCTCGACGTGATAGACTACAACCCTTTGTAATAATTGTAACAAATGTATGTACGAGAAGAGAAAACAATCTCGACTTGTATGTAAAACATAAAAAAAAATTAACTGTACAAATTTATATATATATAAATAACCCGCCTCTCACTCTATAATTATTTTCATATTAATTGATGTTGCAGTTATTTCCTATACTTCCCTTCCTGGTACAGTCGCGCTAAAAATACATATAATTAAATAGAAGACTGTTAATAACCGGTTGTGGAGGAAAATAAACAATTCCTAGACTAGAAAACGGAAGGAACGAATGCCGGCAGCGACAAGACCTTGTCACTACACTTGTCTAATGCACTGTACCCCTCGGACACTTAATGGAGTTCACTAATACTAAAAGATATATTGTGATGTGTGTATGTGTTTATGTGTGATTTGGATAAGATAAAGAACTCGATATTATAAAATAAGTAACTTGGTCCCCACGCGCTCGGGGGGAGGAGGTAAATCGGTCAGATACTCGTAAGATCGCTCAAAAATGATCCAAGTCAACTGGCAAAGGCGAAATTCTAGTCATTTCTATATATGCGAAGTTTTTGCGCGCAACAAGACACGACGAACTGGTTTATTTTTGGACAGCAACAATTAACATTTCCTGTCTCGTACAACGACGTTTGGAACATAAACAATTAGTAATCCAAGTAATGTTAAGTAAATTACAGAATTAATGACCATATCTGTGCTACACATACAATACTATGTAAATATAATATTGTAACAAGCGGCAATAGCCTAACGGTTATGTATATCGACTACCGACCTAGTGGTCGTGGGTTCGAATCCCACCATTCCACTATTGTCGTGAGCCATATCCTAGCACGTGATCGACGCATCAAAGAGCGTCGGTGGCGCAGTTGTTAAGCGCTTGACCGGACCGGACCGTACTCGACATTGTCCAGGTTCGATCCCCGCC
>JAODUI010000015.1:5000443-5045528 GCA_027563995.1 Papilio gigon | reverse complement strand
AAGTCATCGGTCCATCGTGCGGGAGGCCTACCAACGCTGCGTCGACCTGTCCGTGGCCGCCATTCCATGGCTTTCAGCCCACAACGTCTGTTCTGCGGGCAATGTGGCCGGCCCAATGCCACCTAAGGTTTGCGATTCTTCGGGTAATGTCGGTAACCTTTGTTCTGCTGCGGATCACGTCATGTAGTGCCGGTGTAATATTAAAAAAAAAATGAATTCATTCGTCTTCTGGCTTACGTTGAGGGGGAGGGGGGAGCGGAAAGGTATATTGCGTAAGTTAAACTCACTACGCCACTGGGAAATATATGATAATAATTGAAATCGAAGCGTGAATGTTCACTATTGAAACATTCATACAAAACATATCACATTTTTAAGTAAGAATGTTCCAGAAGTGGCACCGCGCAGATATCTAAACACAGATTTGGATAAAAAAATAATAATTTGACATACTCGATAAACAATTACATACTGCACAAGCTAATTAAATCTCGATCAAGTTTTCATATTATACTTTTTTTTCTACAATAAAAATCACATGTCAAATAATATCGAGACAGTTTTTTTTTCCTTTTTTTTCTCTCAATGCATCAGTTAGTTGCCAGTAATTACATTTTTTTTAATTAATAGTTTTAAACTATTTTGCTTTATTACATGTTAAAAAAATGCAACCAAACGTGAATACATGACGTAGATTCAGAATAGATTTTTTAGCGAAAACATTACAATCCCGCTTCATTATAAACTGTATCATAAATTAATGGAATATTTCTTACAAATGTCGACTTATATATAAACTTTACAATTAAAACTCCCTGTGAAATTAGAGTACAAAAACTGCATTTAACGTGTCAAAGTTTTGTTAACTCTTACATATGTAGTTGAGAATAAAGATTTAAAACAATGGCAACATTACATTTTAATTGACACATCGCAAATAAGTAATTTTGCCAAAATTATAGATACAACCGTTCCAGTTTTCAGTATTCCAGTCCAGCGAACTATTCCCGTACTGGATTACATACAGAAAAATGTAAACTTGCATTACAATTTTTAATGTTCCAGTTATAATTGGATATTCGATCGCCAGACTGGAATAATTAAAAAAAAAACTTGCTTAGAAAAAAAAACTCAAAAATGTTGATTAACTAAAATATTTCGTGCAATATATACTACTACCAACAAATAAAGGCACATAAGGCAGTAATAACTTATTTACCGGTAAATTTTTCTATTAGTTAATTTCATTTCATCATATCTATTATTAAACCAACAAAAAATGCCAAACCATGCAAACATACATCCTTTGAACATAATATTGAAATATCAAAAAATCTCCATTTAAAAATACATATTTATTTATGTTACATTTGTAAGTAAAAAAATCATATTTAATTACACGACAATGTTTTTACATTCATAAGTGTTTGTTATCATCTTTAACTATACAAGTCTGAGCAATTTCTTTCGGGTACAAAATTTCACGTAATAATATAAAATGTACTTATGCGATATGTGAAATATATTACATCATCATCATCATCACATCAGCCACACGTCGCCCACTGTTGAGCGTAGGCCTCCCAAACATCGCCACGACGATCACTCCTCGGCCGCCCTCGCAAACTTAACCTGAATCGGTCCGGCTTGCGAAAGACCTTTTTTTTTGGTAACGGGGGAGAAATCTTCAGAAGATACCCTGCCTTCTGGGGGAAGAGCAGGGTTATGTGAGATTCATACTCACTAAAACCCCCTCGGTGGCCATCCTCGAGTGCGATTGCGAGGGCCCCGGGATCTCCGGAGGAGCGCACCGGGACCCTTGCGAGAGGCCTACCCTCGCAACTACATTACAAGTGCTGGTCAAATTGTTTTTATTAACACAATATTATGTAAATCATTTGGACTTCACTTTTATTTAAATCTTTGGAATTATTATGTTCATTCTTTGATATTTGTTAAATCACTTTGACTGCCTGAAGTCGACTGCAAACTGACATATGTTCTGTCCCTTTCCAACTCTATACTTGGTGTGTATCTGTCCTGCTTACTTCATAGTGAAGGGCGTACAGACGTGAGAAATTATTTTCCTTCGGCAACACTCGGCTCTCTATCGGAATACGATAACACCCGAACTGTCAATGAATGATCGTATTAAATGGATGTCGGGTAACAGAACGAGTGACGTTAGATTGATAGGAGTTTATGACATATATTTAAATAAAGGATTTAGTTGGTAATATTTATATTTTTACAATACCCCACTGACCCAAATGATATTTCCATATCCATTAGTATGGAACTTTATTGTTTAATGTCAAATGTTAAAATGAATAATGTCATTCTCTAGGTACTGAAGTTGTTTGAGAGAGCACGGTAAATACGCACTTGTCCGATAAATTACGAAGGAAAATCTTTCCTCACTATTCGTAACGCCAAAAACAATTCGTGGCCGGCATACCTTTATCATGTAGGATCTTTAACCCTTAGTAAATGTTAGTAATCACTAGCCGCTAGGAGAACTAATTAAAATTAACAACTTAAACTACTCATAGCAACAGCATATAAAAAATAGGGCAAATCTAAAAACCGTAAAAAAAAGTTACGAAACGAAATCATGTTAAAAACTATAGTAATACGCATTTTTCAAAAAGAGATCATTAGCTAAAAACCGAACTGACCTTTTTAACCTTTTACATATATCAACATTTCATAAAAAAAAGTTTTTATACAAATCGATACTAGCACAGCGCATCACTACGCCCTGCCCTAGGACGTGCGCGTGCGAGCGAGATAGCAATACACGCCGCACCGCTCGCACGTCGACTTGCGACGCGATAGTGCCGTCACAATATTTTAAATTGTAAATTAATTTATATTAACGTCTTATATAGGCCTAATTAATTTGAGCTTCAATTTTAAAAATTCAGATTTAAATTTCGAATTAAATAAAAAAAAAACTTTAATACTAACCTCCGTGTTACCATTTTCCGTATCCTAGCTACGAGAGCACCATCGTCGTTACGAACGATTCTTACATTAGTTGGCGTTCGCGCGCGGCAATTGACGTTTCATTGTTACCTCATCACTTCATATTCAACACAAACGAACAGACTTACAACGTATATTTACTCAGTGACGTCACATGTGATATACAAAAACTGATTATCTTATTATTATTATGAACAGATTCGATAATTAAAAGTCAATTTTTCAGCTCAAAATGAGGTTATTGTTTTGTATAAAAAGGTTGAACGTATTCCTTTGTACTGTTTTTTTCTGTTGTACTAAAAATGTTACCATATAAAATTGTACATCGCAAACATACACCCAAATTAAAACTAATTCACCTCGGTGGTGTGATAATGTCTCCAAATATTACTTCATTGTATTGTCATTAGAAAAAAAAATACTTATATCAACGTTTAAAATTATATTCCACGTAACGGAATATTCCAAAATCAAATAGTATTCCAGGCTAACGTGTAAATAGGATATTACATTTGAACAATACGCGCATGCGTTAGCTTTGGAGAAGAAACCGAGCCGCGTACAACTAAAATGGAATATTAGTCATACATTTAACGTTAATTTATTAAAACTACCGCGAGACATTTCACTATACTACTTATAAAACGGCTCAACTCACGTGTAAGGTCTCGGGGACAGTGAGCGACGGGCCGCGAACGCCAATCACACTCGAAGAGCCCTCGATTGGCTGGAAACTAGGTCGGTACCGACATCAATCTACACGTGAGTTGAGCCGTTTTTATTAGTAGTATAATCAACTACATGTTACTTAAATATGTTTAAGTAAATTATTCCACAATAAAATCCAATATTCCCCGTCAACACAGGAATATTCCGTCGTAAAGTAACATAGTTGGTCACAATTTATATATAACGACTTGCAACTTCAACTCAGTCATGTTCGGTCGTGGTTCTTTCCTCTTTTTGGTCACGAAAAAATTTTGACAGCCTCTGTTTTTGTATCTCATTGTAACTATTGTTGCTCGCTCTCACCTCGTCCAGGAGTTTCTTCACAGCTTTGTTGTTCGGGGAGATGTTGCTCGCGTGTTTCAGATCAACTATCGCGGCGTCGTAGTTGCCGAGGGCGAAGTTGCCTTGCGCGCGCCGGTACAGAGCTTTTTCGTTATCTGGCTCGACGTTAAGTACCTAATGGAATTATTTAATTATTTACATAGGTTCACTAAGAAAATGTGTTATATAAGTACATATATAGAAGTGTTAGAGAGTTACCTCCGCGGAGCATTTGACGCAGGCGCGGTAGTCCGCCAGCTTGATGTGGCAGGCGGCCAGGTTCAGGTTGCACTGCAGGGAGCAGACGGCCAGCACGCCGAACACTGCAAACATACACGCTGTTGCACTCACGGCATGTTTGAAATTAAATAACCCTTTAAAAATTTGTAATTTACGAGATTGATTGTTAATTTTGTGCGGTGAAGATGTCACCTTGCTCGGGGTCGGCGAGCCGCTCGGGCTGCAGCACGTCGGCGGCGCGCGACAGGTAGCGCAGGCACTTGAGGTACTTGCGCGCCGCCGCGCGCGGCCGCCCGCGCCCGAAGTACGAGTTGCCGCTGTGCTTCACGCCGCTGATACAGGACAACAATTCTTCAACCTACAATAACACGACAATATATTTTTTAATTCACTCATATTTCTTTTACCTCTCCAACTAAGCCAAGCTTGTGCTAGGATATGGTTTCTAATAGTAGAATGATGGGATTCTCTCGATCACGTGATCGGAAATCCGTGCCCTCAACCATTACGCTATAAGCGTTTCATAAGAGTACGAATCAATCACATGGTCGGGAGTTCGAATCGGCATTCGATTGTAAAAGAGAATTAAAAAATTAAAAGATATCTATAAATATTTTAATTAAAAAAAATGTTTGTTTCAACATAAATAAAATTACGTTTTGGAGTTACTTAGTGAGTTATTACTAAGTATGAGGATACATTAAGTCTCAGGTCATATCATAGTTCGAGGAAGCGTAGGTAGAACATCCTTAGGTATGATGCTCTCCTGGTACAAAAGTACTCACGGGCAGCGTGTCGCAGGCGGAGTCCTCCGGGTACTCCGGCAGCCTGTCGCTGGTGCCGTCGTTGCAGCAGACGCCCCAGTCTAACGGGTTCAAGATCTCGCCGCAGTCCGCTATTATGCACTCCTGGTACAAACACAACAACCATACTAACTATCGCCTTCCAGGCTCAGCTGAATCCTATGTTCTATTGTTGATCAAACAAAGGCAAGATCAAGTTACATTGGATTTTTAATATTAAACTGTCGATTGGCATTTTTACACACTATTCACGATGTAATAACCATTTTATGTTAAGTGAACTAACCACAATATATCAGAGAAAACCGCAACTAAATCAGTTAAGTCATTTTTATGATATACACAAAGTTTCAGACAAACATCATCTATTTACCAATGACAATGCATTCCTCAACACATATCAGCCACACGTCGCCCACTGCTGAGCCTACGCCTCCCTAAAAGATCGCCAGGATGATCGGCCCTCATCCAGAACCTACTATACCTACTCCTGCAAACTTGACCTGATCATCAGTGGAAAATATTTAATAATAGAAGACTAGAAGCTACTTAGAAGGTAACTCACAATACTTAGACGTCCATTATCATCAGCGTAGGACTGTATATCAGCGAGGAGTCCTAGCCCGGAGTGTATGTGCCCGAAGGCCACGTTACGTCCGTCGAGATGAGGGCACGGCACATTCGTCAGACAGAACTGGGAACCGTTGGTATGTGGCCGGCCTTTGTTAGCCATGCTCACCACACCAGGGTCGTGCTGGAAGAGTTATCTTCTATATAATTAGGTTTAGATCAGATCAGACACTTGTTACCTAATTGGTACAAGAGTATTATATCAAGACTTCTGTGGATTGAATACTGAACATCTTCTGGAACATGGGGTAACATAGTTCAGGAGCAAATGTTCTCACAAAATTACGTTAACGATTAGTGTACTTGATCATTTTTTTTTTATTTACACATTGTTTATCTTCTTAAAATGCAAATTTTATCATCGTCATATTTGGCGAAATGTAATTCTACAGTCATTATGAGAAACAATTTCTCATAGGAAATACTTAAGATCAGCAAAATACTTGATTTTAAACCAACAAAACAATTTCAAATATTCGACAAACATTACATTGTACCATACATTGTATCAACTTATATACAGTAATAGAATGTTTATGTAAACAATAATCAAATAGTTAAATAACAAATGCATATGTTTACTTCGAGAATTACATACTTATTATTTATTAACATGTTTACCGCTACAATTTGTATATGACTCATATAATACATATATATGAAGAATTACTCGTATATCTAATATCGATGACTTGCATTTATGAACTTGCTTTCGCATGCAACTTTGTCCACATGGAACAAAAGACCTCTGTAGTTTAAATACTATAACCAATTCTTATGTTTGTTTGTTACTGGACATAGACCTTACCGATGCCCACATTATCATTATCATCAGCGTGTGTCTGCCCACTGCTGGACATAGACTTTCCCAAAGCCTTCCACAATATAAATATAACAAAAACATAATTACCCTGAGATTAAAATTTTCATCTTCGAATGTTGGTCCATATATACTCTCCCCACCCGTCCCATCTCCATTGATAATGTCTCCCCCCTGCACCATAAACTGGGACACCGCTGAAGACATTTATATAGTTAGTGAGCAGTTAAAGGATTAAATTCACTTAATTTATATTCAAATATTTTACATCAACTTATAACCACTAGATCGATGTATGTATGTATGACAAATTTTTGACCTGCTTTCATTACTTTAAATATTTTATGGAAGCAAATAGAAAAAAATATCCTCGACAGTTCGCCACCATTTGCACAATTTTGTGTGGTCCAAATAATGGAGATAGTAATGTTTTCAAACAATCACATCGGTATTATAATATACATTTCTAAGGAAGATATCAAATAATGAAAATCACATTACTTGGTAAAATTTACTGATTCATTTCATTGACACTGGTACTTGGCAATCTTCAGTGTTTTATTTATAATATGAAAATCTTATAGGATTCTAATAAGAACAAACCTTTGTGGAAACAAACTCCTTTATAATGCAGTGGTTTCCCATTGGTCCCTATTCCTTTCTCTCCAGTACACAATGCTCTGAAGTTCTCAGCAGTTTTCGGCACTATATCAGCCCTTAACTCTATTACTATTCGTCCAGCTGAAAAAATTAAAGAGCTGATTTACACTGTAAATTCCACTGATATATAACTGAGTAAAAAACAGTATGTTTTAAATGAAATTAGAGTATATACTGTTATTGCATTTAAATATGGTGAATAAAACTTATCCTTTTTTTTACCATTTGAACATGTACTAGTTGTTCTGCTGAGATAATTTTAATAAAATGTCCATATTACATTTGATAAACTTACACATATACCATAAACTAACATGCCCTAATGAATAATTCACCCGTACAATGTTACGTGACCTCGGCCCACTGAACTGAATTTGAAGTCAGTCACTCGGAATAATCATAAATAAATCATAGCATTGCAGTTTTAAAGTGCATATCGCGTAGATAACATTAGATTACGGATCTGTTTCACTTGTTTTACTTCAGATTTTTATAGAAACTATACAAACCTGGTTCGCCATCAGTCACAATATCCAAGAAAACAAGAGGATTTCTTTGTTGCCTTCTCCGCTGAGACCCCGATATCATTTTTTAGCAAATCATGAAATACATTTATTGCTGAACTACTGTCAACTTATAAAAACCAATAAACAAACAATAAATTTGTTATTTGAATAGACAGTACCATAATTTGCCTAAGAAAATATTGAAAACACTAAGAAAAATGAAATAAACACGAAGAGGCAAGGACGGGATCCAAATTCCTCGACCTACCCCAATCACAAAATCTCAATCATAGACTGATTTAAGATTTTTTAGCAGAGACACAGGAACAAATTGTGTGACATTTGGTTGACATAATCTGAGATTTTGTTCAAATTTACTCTGACATTCCATGAATAATGAAAGATATACATTTTTGGAAGCCTAATTAAAATTGCATTGTATTTACTTACATTCACTATGATTTTCTTCATCGAATTTAAGGTTAATTTTAAAAGCGTCTTTAATTTAACAGACGGCCAATTTTAAGAGTCTTTGACAAATTCTGTAAGAACGTATCGTCACTGTCAAAGAAATGTCACTTGTCAATAAATGGACATAAAATACGTTTCATTGCGTCATCACGGTTATCAATAGACGCGATGAAGTTTTATTAAATTAAGCAACAATTTGTTAATTTTTCCGCAACTTGAGCCACACGGGTATATACTTGATAAATTTTACAACTTTTTTTTGATTTTTGCGCGATCACATGGTATATATCTCTTGACTGGATGATCGATTGCAAAACAGGTTTTTAACACTTAATTTTTACGTATAACCGTGCAAGTACTGTAATTAATTGTTTTTCAGCTTGAAAATGTCGTCGTCAGCAATATATATATTGGACGTGAAAGGCAAAGTCCTTATATCACGCAATTATCGCGGCGATGTAGACATGGGTGTCATCGATAAGTTTATGCCGTTATTGATGGAGAAAGAAGAAGAAGGAATGCTGAGTCCTTTGCTACAGACTAGCGAGTGCACCTTCGCCTATATTAAAACAAACAACCTCTACATTGTATCAACAACAAGAAAAAATGCTAACATTGCTCTAGTGTTTGTATTTCTTTATAAAATTGTGGAAGTCATGACAGAGTATTTCAAAGAACTTGAAGAAGAGAGTATTCGGGACAATTTTGTTGTAATTTACGAACTACTTGATGAACTTATAGATTTTGGTTATCCTCAAACAACTGATAGCAAGATCTTGCAAGAATACATTACTCAGGAAGGACATAAATTAGAAATGCAACCAAGGATTCCAATGGCGGTAACAAACGCTGTTTCCTGGAGATCTGAGGGCATTAAATATCGGAAAAATGAAGTATTTTTAGATGTAATTGAATCAGTAAATCTATTAGCAAACTCAAATGGTAATGTTTTGCGGAGTGAAATAGTTGGAGCTATAAAAATGCGAGTTTATTTATCTGGCATGCCAGAATTACGTCTCGGGTTAAATGATAAGGTTCTATTTGAAAGCACTGGCAGAGGAAAGTCCAAGTCGGTAGAGTTGGAAGATGTAAAGTTCCATCAGTGCGTGAGATTGTCTAGATTTGAAAATGATAGAACCATATCATTCATTCCACCTGACGGTGAATTTGAGCTTATGTCTTACAGACTGAACACTCATGTGAAACCACTGATTTGGATAGAATCTGTCATTGAACGTCATGCGCACTCAAGAGTTGAGTATATGATCAAAGCAAAATCTCAATTCAAAAGACGTTCAACTGCAAACAATGTCGAAATAATAATTCCCGTCCCAGCTGATGCAGACTCACCCAAGTTTAAGACAACCATTGGCAGTGTAAAATACACTCCCGAGCAAAACGCTATAACATGGTCAATTAAATCATTCCCTGGTGGGAAAGAGTATTTGATGCGAGCCCACTTTGGCTTGCCTTCTGTTGAATGTGAGGAAGTAGACGGAAAGCCACCAATACAAGTGAAATTTGAAATTCCTTATTTCACTACTTCCGGCATACAAGTTAGGTACTTGAAGATTATTGAGAAGAGTGGCTACCAGGCACTGCCTTGGGTCAGGTATATCACTCAAAACGGTGACTACCAATTGCGTACCAATTGAGATAATTATTTTCCACATAACATTCCTTCTATTTATATCTAATCTATTTTTAAGTACCACTGTAGTGAATTGAACATCGGCATTTTTTGTTTTTATTATTTGAAAGTATTAGTCTTATAATTAATTGACCATGTTATAATAATTAACTAGTTGTGTTTATTCTTCCCTTTAATAAATATTTTACACGATATCTGTTTTTCCCTTTATAACTAAACTTCAGCTACAAATTTACCATAAGGAAAAAGTAATAAATGTTAGAAGTGTTAAAGACGAACGCAAGCTACTGCTTCGTTCTTACGTAGACTTTACAATAGGAAAAATAATTAAGAGTTAGCTTCCACGCTGCCCGTATAAATTGTTATAAGACTGGCTTCTAAACAGATTTTTCTATATCTGATTATGAATATTTTTATAAATGTGTTATTTATATGACCATGGTCATATAAATGAATATGAATCTGTAACTAATATTGGTTAATTAAATAAAGTCTCTTTTAATTTGAATACTCGTTTTTATTAAGTTTTATAGGTATTTATAATGTAAAAAATCCCATGTGTAATCTGTTGATGAAAATTTATATATACTCTTTCTTTTAACTCTGACAGTTTGACATTTAGTTTGTTATTGTATGTTTTTGTTTTGGTTAATTTATTACTATGGACTTCGCCAATAAACTAATAAGAAATATTAAAAGAAGACGTAAACTATATCTAAGACAGTATTGCGATTTCCTTCCTGCAAGCGAAGCAATAGTAATAAAAAATAAAAACAAAACAAGAAAAGTTAACCTCAAAAAGGATGATACTGTCCAAACTGATATCAACAATGTTTCCAAGGAATTTAGAGTTAATGACGTTAATATTCAAATGGTTTCAAAGAACATATACGAACAGTTGTTTAAAAAACCGTCTAAGGCTGTAGATCCGAATATAATTCAAAAGTAATTAATAAACTTTAATCTAATCGTTTGAAATAAAATATTTTTTAACAACTTTAAATGTTTTTTTTTTAAATAATGATTAAAAATTTTATTGTACCATAGCGGCAATTGGTCCAACGTAGTATTAATGCTTTTAAGTCCGAAATTATTTATAAAACTTAATTTTTACAAGTTTCTATTACAGATCCTCAAAAAAATGACATTTTACAAATTATGTTTTTTTTTTTTAATTTTCAAGGTGCCAAGAGGATTTATTAAGACATGGTATAAACTACAAAGATTTCACTACCTTACCAGATGTGGAATTAAAATTACCAAAACTAGAAGGAAATGATATAGAGGAGCATTTCTATAATATTGGTGAAAAACAATGTGCTCCATACAGAAAATTGTTAAATAAGTTAGCTATATCCAACCTTCCTCCATTACCAAAGGTAAAGTACAACTTCTGTATTATACATTTAAGTTTTTAAATTTGTTATTAGTTTCCTAATATTTTTTTTACCACTCAAACTAAGCTTAACTTATGCTAGGATACGGTCCACAACAATAGTTAAATGGTGGAATTCAAACTCTCGACCACCTGGTCGGAAATCCGTACTTTTAACTAAATCTACAGCTTGATATATTGATTTTGTGGTATTGATACTTTGAGTAAAATACGTATTTTTTGTATGGCAGTTAAAATGTATGTCTTGCATCATACACACATCTCAGTATTGGGAGTATGGTTTAGTAAAATTAACATTTATAAATGATGATTGTTTACAGAAATGGTCAAGGACAAAGGGATGGTGTAAATATACAAGCACCGGTCCTCCTGAGCCGGTACCATATCCACCTGATGATGCTCTGATCTTTGATGTGGAGGTCCTAATGTCGGCAGGCAAGAATCCGACATTGGCATGTGCTGCTTCTTCAGAGGCATGGTAACTTTTCATGAATTATTATACTTTTCAATGGCTTGTGTTCTATCAAATATATAATTGTCATGTAAGAGAATGAAAGAAAATACAATTATTGCTACTTAGAGAAATCTGTCAAGGCCAGTCTGTCATGTCATGATGGATCTAGGATCTAGGATGTAAGCAAGTGTAGAGGAGAAGCAAGGAGAGGACTTGCCTCGTCTGGCTTCTGTTGGCTGGGGCTAGCTGGGTATTTATTTTTGGTTTAACAAAAATGTATGGATTTATTTTGATAGTTTACATGTTTTTCATTGGCAATCTTGTTAGTGCCACAGGGCATCATTAGTGAAGACTATTGATTTGTGGCTTATTGTATTTTAGGTATGGCTGGGTGAGTATGCCAGTAGCAAATGGAGATCCTCAAGCATATTTTGAAAATGTAAACTACGAGGACCTAATACCGCTGGAGACTGATGAATTAGAATTGAATATAAATGATTTAAGTGCTCTGAGAATCATCATCGGGCATAATGTCTCATATGATAGAGCTAAAGTTAAAGAACAATACTGGCTTGAAAGAACAGGTGACAAAACTTTTTTGTAATTATAATAATGAAAAAGCCCTTTTTGTTTTCATATGTTTTTTTTATTAGTACATATAATATTTGCTTTTATTTCACTTATGTATGTATGTAGGAGTGTGGACTGACGACTTAGTGCGAACGGCAGGAAGTCATTGGATGTGGAAAGAGGGTCGCATACTGTGGAAGACTCTAGGGAAGGCCTATGTCCAGCAGTGGACAGACAAAGGCTGATGATGATGATGATAGTATGTACAGCTTTGTTTAATGTGTTAGTATTGTTAGTTACACAGTTTCACATATGGACCCCGTTTGGATAAAGGCCTCCTCCTTGTTTTTCCAAGATTTTGTTGTCCCAAATGTTAAATAATTACTGTACTTAATATCCTTAATCTAGTAGCTTAATCTATCTTTATTATACATTCAGCACTAGCACCAATAGCATAATGGTTAAGGAAACGGACTGCTGATCTAACGGTCGTAGCTTTCAATCTCGTCATTGTGAACAACCTAGCATTTTCGAGCTACATGAGATGGTTACAAGAAATGCAATTTATTTAGCAACAATCTACAAATAATAAAAATAATAACATTACATCTCAAAGTACATTTGATATAAATCTCTAGGCGTACGTTTCATGGACACAATGTCGATGCACACGTGTGTCAGCGGTGTGACCAGCTACCAGAGAGCGGTGCTCAAGGCTAAGAACAAAGAACCAGACCCGTCTGATGATAACTGGATTGACATAAGCTCCCTGAACAGTCTCACTGAGGTATTTCAAAATACATCAACAGCATCTTCCTTATATAGTGACGTCACAGAATGTACTCCATACATCTCTATCCACACCTTTGGTCTTCAGCCTTTGTAAGTTGGTAAAAAATTGAAATTTGTAAATGCAAGTCACCACTGACAATATGCTGGTATTAAGTGTGGGGCATAGGGGAAGATTTATCGTGTAGAAAGCAAAGACTGATGATGAAGAGGATACTGTAGGTAATATAACCTCACTTTTTATACGGAACACTGATTTTTTTTTTAATTATGTATTTATTACAAAAACATACACTTAGATAGGTTGAACTATGGGGCCTGTCATAGTGTAAACTGTACGACAGGCCACGGCGCCTTTCCATTAACAAGGGAACAGATTATCGAGTGTGTTACTGTTTTTGTAAGCGTGCGTGAGTGTTTACGTGTTGTGTGTGTGAATGTATATGTGTGGATATGAGATTTGTATAATTAAAGTGATGGGTTTCTTCAATCTATTGTGTTTTAAAAATGAACTAAGTTTAATCTTAGGTAGATTAAAATTGTACAATTCGACTCTAGGTTATTTACATTTAAGACATAACCTACAAAATCTGGTAGTCAGTGTTCTCTATAAAACTTTGTAAAGACAAAAGACAATTGAAAAAGTGACACTAGCTCCATTTTTTATTTCTTTTTTTCTCTTAAAAAAATAATAGGTACACAAACTATACTGCGGTAAGCCGGTAGACAAGCAGACCAGAGACATATTTGTCGATGGTACAATGGAGGACGTGCACGAGAACTTCCAAACTTTGATGGATTACTGCGCGCGTGACGTCATCGCTACACACAACGTACTCAACAAGCTACTGCCGATGTTTCTAGAAAGATTCCCACATCCAGTCACATTAGCCGGCATGCTGGAATTAGGTAAGCTTTAGTTTTTTTTTTTAAATTCTAATTGCAATAAAGCTATGGAGTTATTGATTATGGGTGGTATATATTGATTATAGCAAATAAACTGTTTCAAGAAGAAATATTTTTTTTATTGTAACATTAGTACAGTTTTGTTAATTAACTAACAGTTCTCATTTTTTCATGTACATATTAAGTGTTTGTGTTAGGATTTGGTTTACTTGAATGTCGAATGATAGGATTCGAATACTCTACTGCCAGATCGGTAGTCTGTAACTTTAACCATTAAGCCGTTATTTAAAAATTAGAAGTATAGTAAAAAATGATATATTTTGTATATATTGATTAATAATTGTTTTATTCACTCAGGTACAGCATATCTGCCGGTAAACTCAAACTGGCAACAATATATCGACTCGTCGGACACTATATTCGAAGATTTGAAATTGGAATCTCGTCAGCTGTTGTCGTTAAAAGCGGACGAGGCTTGCAAAATGATGAACAACGACGAATATAAAAAAGATCTATGGATGTGGGACCAGGATTGGTCGACGCAAAGTCTTAAATTAAAAAAACAAACTGTCAAAAAGAAATTTATACAAGAACCAAATATAATAAATAAAGTTCCCGATGAAACTGAAAGTTTAGAAAATCTCATTAATGTAATTAATTACGATAGAAATAAAAGCACCAAAGATAGTGATGTACTCTCCGAAGAATATTTAAAAGCATTAGAATACAAAAAGTATAATTCCAAGCGGCCAGTTGTAAAAACTAAAATGGACGATTTAACCAAAAAGTTTTCATATCTCTACGATATGGGGAAAATGTTGCCGGCCAAACGACCGTACCTGGCCGGTTACCCGGCGTGGTATCGGAAATTGTGTACGAAACCGGGCAAAGATCCGGATTGGATACCTGGAGCTCATAGTATTACAACTAGTATGCAGGTAATTTAATTTTTTTTTTATTTGGCAACAATTAAAAAAAAATTAAAGCAACGCCATCTTGTTAAAAGACTTTTTTTTGTATCTCTTTAATTCTCTAATTGTTTCAGATAACACCGAAACTTCTCCGTTTGACGTGGGAAGGTTACCCTCTACACCACATCCAGGGTGAAGGCTGGGGCTTTCTGGTGCCGTGCAGCAGGCTGCAGGAGGAGGTGGACGGGCCGAGGTTGCCGCTAGAGAAGCTCTTGGAAGCTTGTCCCTTGGTGCAGACGCCAAAGGAGGTGGATACGGAGCTGTATGTGCTGCCTAAGACTGTTGAGGTGAGGAGTTTACTGAACGAGATGACGTCATCAAGGAATGACTTTCAATTGACCTCAAAGTGTTCATGATTAAATTCTAAACTAAAGGTAATAGTGAGTCCTTGTTACCATTTCATCATCATCATCATCATCATCATCAGTTAAGTTACGTCCTCCTAGGGTCTCGGAGCTATGCAATATTAGTAGTGACTAGGCTATAGTCAACGCTGTCCCAGTGCATTGACTTCAAACGTGTCATTGAATTTCTTCTCAGCTAAGTGCAGACTCCTCGATGTTTTCCTACACAGTGACGTCAGATATATACAGTCAGAGCCCTCCTCGGTGTGCCATTTACAGAAAAATTGCATTGTCCTTTATGAAATAGGAGGACCTTAGCAGAAAAGCTTATTATGCTCGGAAGAAGCTGAACGATAAAGCGGTTGCCAACCAGTACCACGGTCTTGGCGTCTGGTGCGGGATACAGTTGCAAGGTAAGATGTATTTCATCATGTCATCCTCATTAGACTTTGTGTGCCCGCTGCTGGACATAGGCCATCCCTATTGTCTTCCACAGTATGCGGCCTTCCTTCCGTACTCCGACTGACACACGCAACCTCTTTGTTTTAAAATTTAAAAAAAACATTGTCAGGCTGCTGTCACTTCCTACGGTTGCCGCACAAGGACGGGCCCAAGTACAAAGTGGGCAATCCCCTGGCCAAGGACTTCCTCAATATGTTCAGTCAGAACGTGCTCGCGGCGCAGGGCAACGAAGCTGAAAAGGTTAGTAATATCAAAATATTAAAAGGAAATACTTTTTTTTTGTATATCACTACTAAATTAGAAAAAAAAACTGGCAAATCGATTTCAATCAAAAGAAATATTTCAAATATGTTTGTATTTTTTCAAATAAATATATTATTAAAAAAAAGTATTGTGGACTAACATTGACTACATTTAGTAGCGTTATTAAAGATATGTTATAAATGGTTCGCTAGTGTATGATGTTATGCAATCAGGGGTAGACAGAGACCGAAATAGGATTAGCAAACAGATAATACTAAGATTTTACATATTTTATATAGAATATAAATAATATTCAGGTGTTAACTTTCGCTCGCATGATGTCGTACTGGCGCAACAATCGCGAGCGCATCCGCGCGCAGCAACTAGTGTGGCTGCCGGCGCAGCGCCTGCCGGGCGGCGTGCCCAGCCACCGCCGGTACGGCGCTATCATACCGCAAGTCGTCGTCTGCGGGACCCTCACCAGACGGTCGGTTGTCTTAAGCTCACTGCAGTAATTTACCTACATAAAGCCTTTCCTAAGTTAGGGCGGACTCGGCTCTACACAGCCCACTGGGGGTTCGACTTTACATATCTTTGAAATTCTTTATAGGTTTCCTGTACCGTGATGTGTGACTATGGTTGTGTCGGGTGTATTGTTTATTTAGGTTTACATTGCTTGTTCTGGTGCAGTGCCAGCGAGCCGACGTGGATGACGGCGAGCAATGCGCACGCGGAGCGCATCGGGTCGGAGCTGCGCGCCATGGTGCAGGCGCCGCCGGGGTATAACTTTGTAGGCGCCGATGTTGATTCACAGGTATGTAATCCGTCGAACAGTAAGTTAATTAGTTTCCTAAAACCATCTATAGGTCGGTTCTATACAACCTTATGAAGATGAGAATTCAACAGACGTGTAGGCTCCAGTGCCCATTTTTTAGAAATAAATTTATTTATTCAGTTCTACATGATGCTTCAAAAAGATTACATAAGACAGTATAAACGCGTCCGTTCGCGGTGTTCCACCTTAAAACCTACAGTCGCTTGAGCGTGTCGTACGCATTAAGTTGACGACGCCGGCACAATAGCCAATAGGATGCAGTTTTTAAATGTGTTTGTGTGACAAAAGTCAGTTAGTGATTAGAGCAGGTCGACGATTAATTACTTTTTACTGTTATCCCGATGTTTGTGCTCATTATTCGTTAATTTGCGAGAAGGGGCGGAGTTTGCAGAGGGTCCAACATAATGGACCACATAACACTAGAGTTCGTTGTCAAGTGTTGATTCATCATAAAAACGTAGGAGCTATGGATAGCAGCGTTGCTAGGCGACAGCGGCGCGCGCGTGTGCGGCGGCACGGCGTTCGGCTGGGCCGTGCTGGCGGGCGACAAGGCGCGCCGCACCGACCTGCACTCGCTCACCGCCGCCGCCGCCGGCGTCAACAGAGACCACGCCAAGGTCATTAACTATGCCAGGATATACGGTCAGTGCTGCTAGTTTCACAGTTCCAGGTATAGTGAGAAAAGATTTTCCTTTGCGATTCGGCAAAATTTGTATTTATCGACCTCTCAAATAGCTTCAGTACCATCTTGGAGAATGACATTATGAGTTCTAATAGATCTCTAGATTAATGGTTAACGTTACGGATTTCCGACCGTATGGTCGAGAGTTCGAATCCCGCCATTACACTATTGTAAACCATATCATAACTAGTCGTTAGCTTAGTTGATATAAGAAATATTAGTAAATTAACAAATATCTGCTAATATTTTAATATACAAAAAATATTTTTTCTAATTGTCGTAATTTCATTTGTCAGTAGATAAAATGATATTTTGTAAATTAGGCGCGGGTCAAAACTTCGCGGAAAGATTGTTAAAACAATTCAATCCGACAATGACGATATCGGAAGCCAAGAGCAAGGCTGCGAAGATGTTCAGCTCCACCAAGGGCCGGCGCGTCTATGTGCTGAAGAGGAAATACATGGAGGGGCTGATCGATGAAGATTTAGAGGGAAAGGTATTGATTTATTATGTACCATAAGATGTTTATACGAGATAAATTCTATTTTAAGCGACAATAGTTTGAATCCCGCCATTGGACTGTTCCCGCGGACCATCTCCTAGCACAAGCCTAGAGCTTAGTTGGAGTGTTTAAAGAAATAGTAACTTAACAAAAATCTGGTAATATTTTAACAAAAGAAAAAAAACATTTTGCTCCCGCGTCCCCTTCCTCACCAAAGTAGACTAGTCGGTACCGACATCGGGTATATACGTGTTGACAGTTTTTTTGTTTAGTTAAAATATTTCAAATAGTTTTATTGTATCTGTAGACAGTAGAAATGTCCGCGTACCAGGCGACGCGGCTGGCCAAGCTGAGCGGCAGGAGCGTCGAGGACATGTTCGAGCGGCCCGCCTGGCTCGGCGGCACCGAGTCCGACATGTTCAACAAACTGGAACAGATCGCTGGTAACAGTTAACTTTTATACTCAATACTAAAAGCAACTGTAGATTTAGTAAACTAAAATAAATACAGTGTCCCCTCTAGCATTTAATATCATAGTAACCCTAAGGTGTCTTGACTTTGTATGGTCAATTTGACCATTGTTTTTTTATTAAGAAATGTTTGTTTATACACTAATATGTCTTGTACTACTTGGTTTTATTATTGGATTAACAATAGTCGAATACCGGAATTCGAAGGCGCGACCATGTGATCGGAAATCTGTACTTTCAACCAATAGGCTATTGGTAATTTCTTGTCTAGATTCCGAAGCGCCGTCGACCGCGTTCCTGGAAGGTCGTCTGTCGCGAGCGCTGGAGCAGGCGGGCGGGCGCTGGGCGGGCACGCGGCTCAACTGGGCGGTGCAGAGCGCGGCGGCCGACTTCCTGCACCTGATGCTCGTCTGCATGGCGCAGCTCGCGCCCACAGCCAGGTCAAGACTACTTTACACCTACGAGGAACTAACTTATACGACCTTATTCTATTCTACTTTTATTTTCTTCAACTAATTTTATAATCATTACTATTTTGAATCAATACAAGACTCTTAAATTAAAGTGCGGTGAACGACATTTATTTCTTACCCATTTGATGAAAAGTTAATAAAAAGAGATTGCTACAGATCACTAGAATATTGCTTTCTGATTTAGGGAACCTTCCACATCTTTTCTCGACATTCCACGAACACATACAGTATCTCTCCTACACAACTTGTTCGAAATGAACGACTCAACCACCGATAGCAAACGATTTCTATACAACGCATATGACAACAACGAGAAGGAAATAAACGAGGAGAGCCACTAGACACCAAAAATATCTGGGGCTTCGGGAAGTATGTGGAGAGACAGGCCGTACACATCGCGTTTCAATTAAACGATTTCTCGCCAGCGCGCCATCTGTGAGGGCGCGGCAGAAACGGAGTCGACACACACGTTCCTGGCTATCACACGTAACGCACACATTCACGTGTCGGAAGTATGGTCGAAGTCTCGCGCGACGTCATTTATATTACATTTTTCTTAATAATTTTTTTTTATATAATTGAGTACATTGTCAAAAATGTTATAGTAAAAAAAAAAATACCGTTACTTCTTTTAGATTCTGTCTCAGTTTTCACGACGAAGTTCGTTACTTGGTTCCTGAACGTCTAAAATACGAGACAGCGTTAGCTCTGCACATCACCAACCTCTTCACGCGGGCGTTTTGTTCACAGCGGTGAGTTGATGTAACGGGCCACAATAGTAAAAATAAACCTAAATAAATACATAAGCTGTGCTCGTGTGGCTACAGGCCCATGGATTTATCCCCAAGGAAAAACTCAAGGATAATTTTGAAACTTTTTTATTATTTTAGGGTGGGAATACACGATCTACCTCAGTCCGTAGCGTTCTTCACTTCGGTAGAAGTAGATCAAGTTCTAAGGAAAGAGTGTAACCTCAGCTGCACGACGCCCTCCAACCCTCACGGCCTGGAGAAAGGCTACGGCATACCGAATGGCGAATCATTGACCATATTCGACGCTATTGAAAAGTGTAAATTGAATAAATAGTTACATTAATAAAGTGTTTTTATTTGCATGACATTGTGGTGTATTTAAATGGCAAGGTTTTTCTTTGCAAAATTCATTTATATGGGAATTGAATTTAAAACAGAATCTATGGATTCTCCATAGACACGCTAAGCCATAGAATTACTAGTAAAACAAAGTCCGTAAAATGGACGGTCTGATATTTCGTGTACATGCATTTGTATGAGACTCGGATTATATGGACGTACATTATTTGGCCGTGAAATATCGGCACGGACTAATATGAACTAAATAATGTACAGCCAGATAGTTGGAAGCCAACATGGCGGCCATTTAAGTGTCAGAATCCCGTCAGCCAACCAGCCGACATTTTGTTAGAAATGTAATTCCATCTTAAATGTGCCTTTTTTATAATGTAAAATTTTATTTTTACCTATTTTTCAAAGTTTTAATCACTCATTTATATTCTTTAATCTTAAACATTGTATTTTTTGTCCAAAGGCTGTATAGATACAGTTACCCTTGCCTTTTAGAAAACAAAAGCTTCCTTATTTTATCTAAACGAGGCGCACCATAAATAACAAAATAATTTTCTTACCAATAAGAGTTGAGAAGAGCTGACCAATAGGAAATAAGTGTCATCTGATATACACGAAATATCTGGCCGCATATTAGCGAGTTGTGCATTATCATATCGTACATCAGTGCCTTCCCTTTTTGATAGTTAATACTTTTTAAAGCAATAGGAGTTAATTCAAGTATAGTAATCATCATCATCATTATTTGCTCGAAGCATAAATTTAATAATTACCTTATAGTTAACTAATCCAGCTTCAAATTTAAAATAAAGATTGACATTGACATGGCAATTTGTTGGAAACTGTCAGATGTAATTGTGACAAGTGCAAGTTGGCTAAATTTATAAACGAAAAGTACCTAGTAACATTTGTTTGTGATTTGATATAAAATTTCAATATTGTGTACTCAGATTAAATCATGTCTAACGTGAACACGGGTGAACTACTGAATTTCCAAGATTATTCTCCAGAGCACAATGACCGTAGTGCGCGTATCGAAGTCGAAGCAGTTCACACAAATCTATATAATAACATGTCGAATCCGAATTATGGTTTTGATGAGCAAAAAAATATCGAAGAACCTCAAGCTGTCCCTCAAAGTTGGTTTGCAATATTTCAATTATCTTTATAACAAATATAAATATAACAATTATTAGCAGTAGTATCAGTTAAGCAATCCTCCAACAATGTTTTTCATACTTTTGCATATATTTTTCAATATTTAAAATATACAGCGCTGCTATTTAAGAGAAGAAGCTGACTGTTGAAGAAACAGTGATGAGTTTCTTTGTCTACTAAAACTTTGCCAACAATTTTTTGCAGCTATTAAATTCTTTGTATATGTTTCATGCTGTATTCCATTTAATTCATCAAAAATAAGAAAACAGAGAGCTGTAATGATTAATTGTTAGCACTCCTAGTATTATAAAAGATAACATTGTAGGAAAACTACAATTGAAAGAAATTGTGAAATATATGAATTAAAATGTAAATATAGCCTTATCTAAGATATTATGTGTATGTGTAATTAACATGGAAAATCAATTTTAAGACTAACAATTAATCATATTTCTTAGATATTTTCTTGTGTAACCTATCAGAACATTGAACTTGTCCTAGCAACATATGAAATATATACGTAAATATATATTTTTTTTGTAAACAGAAAACCATAACTTCTGGACAATAGAATATTATCAGAAGTACTTTGATGTTCACACCAACGAAGTAGTGGAGAGAATCATATCATCAGTGTTGCCGCAAAAAGTCAGTCGCAACTACTTTGATGAGCGGATCAAAGGGAAACCTGATTTATATGGCCCTATATGGATATCTGTTACTTTGGTAAGATCATGTTTTTGAGTTTAACATGAAGAAAATGGACTTTTGACTCCAGCTAATACCTCCAACATAGATTCCAAATTTATTTGTTGAACAATGTATTTTTTTTTATTTGTATTGCAATAACTAACTTCTCACATCCTGTAATAGCTACATAATATTTGCATGTAATATTTATTTTGAATAAGTAACCATTCAATGAATGAATCAAGCTGTCAAATTATCCATTTGTATCTTTTTTAATTGCAGATCTTCACAATTGCAGTGAGTGGTAACATAGCAAGTTACTTACAAAGTGCTAACAAGGTAGTTCATTGGCGGTATGACTTTCACCTGGTTTCATACGCGGCTTCTGCTATATTCTGTTATGTGTGGCTTGTGCCACTAGCGCTGTGGGCTGCACTCAAATGGACCACTCAGCCCGACGGTCAGGATGAGATTGAGACACAGGTTTGTTGATATTTAGTTGTGATCTTTGCATGCACAACACTGTATATAAATATTTTATCAGAGAATAAGATTAGATGTATTTTTAAGCAAATATGTTTCATTTTAGTTATATAGAGTTGCCAAATAAAATAATTTATTTATTTGTTTTTGAATGTTTTTTTTTGTTTCAGCAATCAACATCACCAACAATGATGTCATTATTTTGTCTCTATGGCTACTCTCTTTCAATCTACATCCCGGTAGCCATTCTCTGGACTATCCAGGTATCCTGGTTGCAGTGGCTCTTTGTTCTTATGGCTGCATTTGTTTCCGGAGCAGTTCTAATTTTCTGGTTGTTGCCAGCGCTGAGGAAGTCAAAGTATTTCTTTATCCTGGTTGGTTCTATCTTAGCATTCCATTTCCTCCTTGCGACTGGCTTCATGTTGTACTTTTTCCATGTACCAGATACCGGTGATGTTCCAATTAAAGTGACCGATACTACTGTTAAAGTTTAAGTTGATATTTTAATTGTGGATTTTCACTGCCTATAAACCTAAGAAAACTTAGTGTTTTTCAATATATTGGAACATGTTATGACAGTGGAAATTCACTTAATTTACTGTTACTTAATATTTATTATCATTCCATATTGAATTTAAGCAGTTCAATGTCATCCATGTACACCCTGTTACACCCAACATTGTGTCCCGCACAGTAACTTGTACGATGTACTGAGCTGTCAAGATGTATTACAACTCTTGTATAAAATTAATGTTTGTCATAATTTTGTGTCTATATTATGACTATATGTTATTCGTATTTAAAACATTATATTAAATGTCTTTTCTATAAGAGTAGTAAACAATTATAGTACAATTTTAAATGTGTTTCCTTTTATTACACCTTTGATACTTTGTTTTTTTTAATACTAAAATTTTAATAAACAATGTTAATGTGAGTTTGAATGAGTGATAGCAAGCAACTCCGAAATTAAATAGATCTGTATGAAATTTGACACAGATATAGTCAAATAGCGCAAATGTTTTTTTTTTTTATGGTCGTATGGTCGTTTATAAGGTGGTCGCCGTCGCCTGTGGACATCCGCAACACTAGAGGAGCATAAGGGCAAGGATCCTAAGTCGTACTGGTTTGAAAATACCGCCGAGCATAGATCGTTCCACAACGCGACTGTGCGAGGCAGAAAATAGCGTGAGAGCCTACCTTTGAATTTCTTCGCCGATATGTGCAGGTTGCATCACGTTGTTTTCCTTCACCGTAAGAGCGTCGGATAATGTATATATGCAATTCAAAAATGAAAAAACATGATACATAGCGGAGATCGAACTTGGACAATGTCGAGTACGGTGCGATCCGGTCAAGCGATTAACTTCGCCACCGACGATATAAAACCTAATACAATATTATTTGGGTGAAATAAACTATTTTCATTTTTCATAAATATTTCCCAATGGTCGCATGTGAAATGACACTCTGTATATAACAACATATATTAAAACTTAAACAAATAGTAACAGTGCTACTAACAAGAAGCTTCTTATATCTATATTTACAGTCCTACAGAAAAATACATTGCTAATATATAGACAATAATCATTAAAAGTTACATCGCGATATGACACCGACGGGTGGCATTGCCTAAAACTGACCCGTTATAAATAAATTGCAACAAATTAATACAAGAACTTAGGAGATTCTGTACAAATACATGAAAGGAGATTTAAGATGTTACGCAGATGTCAGTCGGCGAGGGAGAACGTGTGGAAGCTCTTGAGCCAGGGCTCCGTGTGGTAGGAGGGCGGGGACTCCTCGGGGCTGCTCTGCAGTGATGACGTCACTTCACACAGCATGTTAGCTGAGGGGCAAGAAATCACTGTAAGTATTATTATAGTATCTTAATGCCTGACTGAGCTGCGCGCTAGGCAGTGACCTCTATCTTGCCTGCAGCTAATATTGCATTCAGCACAGTTACCTCTCCATAACGGTTCCCAAAAAGATATTTAAAAATACATCTCCCGTTACGCACTGTGCAGCTCATCGTGCGGGTGCGCCAGCAGCAGCTGGCAGTAGTGCAGCAGGTGGCCCTCGCAGGGCGCCGGCTGGCACAGCTCGCCGCGCGCCGCGCCGCGCTGCAGCACGCGCAGTCCGCCGCGACACGCCGACAGCAGCCGAGCATCGCTCTCTGCCAACAAACGAACACATCAGTCACTCTTAGTCAATAACTGGTCTTCTAAGTATAGATATAGTTTGATAAATGAAAAAGACTATTTAATGGCTAATAGTGTTTCAGTAAATTACTTTTTTTAGTCTCAAATGATTCAATGTATCACATTAATTGATATCTATTGATCTAACAATTTGGTCCTTCGAGTCGGATCAACGATCACGGCTACCTCGTATATTGTTTTATACAGACAAGAAGGCAAACGACCTGTGAGTGTAACAGTTGATTGTCACTAAAATATTTTATAATCTGTGAAATACTTACTAAAAAAAAGGACAATGGCGTCGCAGACATTTTAAAAAAGGGAATAGTCTTGTTAACTAAATCAAATGTTTAAAAGGAAGAGCTACCTTTTATTTCCTGTGATTTATCGAACAGAATGAGTGCCGGTTCTGGTCGTCTGCGATACCAGAGGGTATGCTGATGCAGATGAAGGATCCTAAGTGGTACTGATGAACAGTGACTCACCCGAGTTGTCTCCAGTGACCATGGCGGCGCAGATCCTCAGTGCGAACACCATCACTTGCAAGAATACCAGCCGGCATTCGCAACTGTTAAATTATTCAATAATTAATAATAATCACAGATAGTAAACCAAAAGTTTAATTATATAAAAATACCTCGGTGTTTCTTGACTTTCCTGTAACATGTAAAGGTCAGAATAGAAAAGAAGCAGGTCTGTGCAGAGCGAGACAGCTCGTTCTTTTAATTTCTGTTTCTCAATACATTTAAGTGCAGCTTCGATTTGTTTCAATAACACTTGAAGTAGACAAGAGTCTGGAAAATAAAATTTACTTTAAATTATGTGTAGGTTTGTAACAGACGATTTTAATTTATTTATCCCAATAACACAAAGTCGTGATTCAGAATTGAAAAAAATAAACAAAGCGCCATCTAGTTTCTGGCGTTGGCACGTACGGTTATCTTTGAATTAGTTGTTTATTACCTTTTTTATACAAAAGCACGCCTTGATCGTAATCCAACTTCAAATTCCCACTACTACTGCCTTTGCAGAATGTAACATCCGTAGACCCTGTCGACGCCACTTTTCGTAACAGCGGCAACGACTCGCACGCCACGAACAACATTGGTCTGGATTTTACTATTGTTTTTATAATATTGAAGATTCTATTCGTTACATTTTTATTTGACTGAATTAAAATTCTATAAAGAAGTTGCGTCACTGCTTGTAACAATCCGCTGAACAATACAGCACAAGACTGGAACGGAAAAAGATAAAGGCATCACGTGACTTCGAATAAAATTTATAAAAACGCCATCTATTGGTGTAAATTATTTTTTTTTTGCATATAAATTACACTGCCATCTGTTTTAAAATAAGGAATTCACTATAACATACATTTTACAATGTCGTTGGTAGTTTAATAACTTACCGTTTTATCTAGTAATATGCATATTCGTTGTATAATTTCTAATAAACAATTGCCCTGGCCATGTGAAACATCACTTTCTCTGCTATATATTCCCATCGCTCTAGAATCTTCTAGAACATGATACAGAACTGACGTGATTCTTCTTGCTGTGATAGCCTGCTCTTCTTTATACAGCGACCTGTTAATTATTATACTGTTTTAGTTTTTTTTTAATATGTATGAAGACCGTTCAAGTATTACGTAAGCACTATATAGGACGAGGGTGTATGCTTTGCTTATTGATGATATAGGGGGTGGAGGATCTTGATGGAGATCATGTCAGCAGTAGTTTTTACCTTTTTACATTTATCTGCAACCTACACTTTGTCTATGTTTGAAAACTAAAAACTAAATCTAAACTATACTGAATTTGCTTACGTAATACTTGAACTGCTCCTAAGTTTAAAAATTTCAGCATTTATATTTCCTTTTGGATTTATATGGTCATGTATGTATCACTAAACAAAGAAACAAGGGATAAATTCTTACAACATACTTTCCGGAGATCAAATCTTCTTCGGTGAGGAGCAACAGGCTCGCGCTCGCCTCGATGTATCTCTCGTCAATTTCCTTTTGGAAGGCCGTTGTCATTCTTAATTCTAACCTATTTAATGTCTGTTCTACATCTTGTAAAATTAATTTAGCAGCTTGAATTATCTGAAATATATATATTTATAATAACAATATTCATTTATTGCACGACACATGGGTACACATATTATATCGATTTTATTTACTTTTTTTACCATACTTAAGACTTTTATATATCAACAATATGTCCATGTATTATAAAAAATAAAAATTAGCAGGACATGTGCATGTATACAGCCAGAGACAGACAGAGGAATCAGGTTTATTTATTAATAAATAAATTATTTATTGTAATTATTAATTAATTGTTTAAATTACATATATTTATTTACATACAAAATTTGTGAATGTTTATTACTTCTCAGTTGTAGATTACTTCTTTAAATGTATTTGATAGCATGAAAACACTTTTTTTTCATTGTTTTATGCTCAAAAGTCAGTTATTTCTAAAATTCTTTCACTACTAACTATCTTATCTCTCCAAGATAAACCTGGACTAATTCAAAGTGTCTTCATTACATTAATCTACTTAGAAAAAGAGCTAATATAAAATAAAAATGCTTACATTAAGAATACTCTGTTCTCTTTCATGTGACCCATCAGCGGCAATAACGGCCAAGTCATTGTAAACCTCGCTTAGTGTCACTGTACTGGTGCCTTCCACTTTAGGGCTCGGAGTGTTAGGTATCCTATGGAATGTACTGAACACTTTACACCTGTTGTGCAGAGTATCAGATGTTCTTTGTAATTTCTCATTGTAATCTAGCAATGAATATTGTTCCGTTGTTGATTGTACTGTTAACGGTAGGAGTTGAATTAACTTCATTGGCTCTGAAATAAATATCATTAATATTTAACTTAAATACAATAAACTTTTTCAAGATTTTTTTTGAATAAACAAAAAACACTGAGAGTTAAGAACAGATAACATATTTAAGAAAAGAAAAAAACACCATCTACTGGTAACAATTTGTAACAATAGGTCAACTGTTTTTTTAAACTACTATAACATAACTCACCATGTCTGTAGACAATATTGAGTTCTACAATATTAGGTAATGTCCCGCATTCCGTTTGTATATTTTTACAACTAGTTTTTACTCTAGCTAGTTGCGTTGAAGATATTGAATCTCTTGTACCATACATACTGTTGTGTCTGTGACCGGGAATATAAAAAAAAATATTAATTTCAGGATACATAAGCATTTATATATATTTCTACATAAAGTAGTAACACTAGGATTATTTTATTGTTTTATATTTGAGTATTCAGTATGTAATTTAGGAAATTCTCACCTAAATGAAATATCATGTTTAGGAATGTTTACTTGAGTCAATCTCACTTTGGATGATTCCAACATCTTGCATTTCTCCTTTATACTTGTAATTTCGAGATTCTAAAAAAAACTTTAAAAGGTTGTAAAAGGCCAGGAAAATTTTAAAAGAATGTCAGTAAAGTTTTTACATAATTTCCTAATACTGTAAACTAAAAAAGACAAGTAAGTACTAAAATATTTACTAAGATCCAGTTACCTTAAAATCTAATTGTGTTTTCAGATCTTGTAACTGGTTATTGGCCACAGCCAGCTTGTCTGTCCAATCCATTTGTACCTTTTCTTGTACCTTAATCTTCTCCAACCGAGCATTGTCTGCAGCTACTTGACTTGTCTTCAACTGTGTCCGCAGAATTGATACCTCACCTTCTTTTGTTACACATTTCTCGAGTAGTTTTCCATTCTCAGATTTAAGTTTCGAATTTTCTTCTTGCAGCTGTAGTAATTGTTTATAGACATAGTCAGCATCACCTTTATGAACTTTATCATTGAATATCATATCTTCAATAATATTCTTGTCAGACTCAATAGGTCTTGTAATATTTGGTAATGGTGATGAAATAAAACTACATTTATTTCTTATACTAGTTGATATAAAATTAAATGCATTATTCGGTTTCTTAAAAGGGTCAGGGGTACTGGATGTGCTAGGCCCAGGGTCCAAGGTTTGAGTACTTGTTGACGAAGGTTTCATACAAATGCTATAATCTGGTAAAGTGCTGTCTACATTTGTATATGACTGTTCACAGGCCTGGCTTGCAAGTATGAGTATTTCATCGTCACCATCATCTCCCCAATCGTCTTGATTTTCATCTAGAATAATTAATAATTATGAATTCATAAGTTATAAAATGTTATTGTATTTCAACGTACCCAATTAACGAACAAAGGAAAATATATCTTTTAACAAGAACACTTGATATTTAAATAAAAAGTGAAATAATTACCTCTATTTCTATCATTATTTTGACTTAGGGCTAAGTGGTTATCGACTCTTGTAATATCTAATTTTGCCTTTTTTCTTTCACCTTGTTGCTGTGGGTAATACGCGCGTTTAGACATTCTCCTCAGATTTTAAAAATTCATTTAACTATAGAAAATATTTTATACTGTTTGGCGCGCGACGGCTTAAATATTTCATAACATGTAACAAAACAGAAAACAACTAAAAAGCACAAAACACAGAAGTGTTCAAAAAAATAGTGACAGTTGACAGCTGTCAAGTAAATATAATTTTTAACTAGCCTGCTAGAAAGTAGAAACAGATTAATAATTTGTGATGAAATCAAATATAAAACATTTAAAATTATTGAAAACAAAACTAACGAGATTTCAAAAATGTAACTTACAACTTTTAGAAAGAAAATTAAAATTTGTAAACAACAAAACTATTTCCTGATTTACAGCTTTCCAGACCGACTTACTATTATTGAGTAGTGATGTTTATGACACAAAATCGTAAAAGCATTCCAAACTTTTTTTACTACTTAAACTGATTTCTTCGAACCACTGAATATCAGTAAAAAGTTAGAAGACAAACTACAGTAGAAAACCACCATTGTTCGTTACATAAAGGGCGGAGGAAAGCGTTCACCAATTGGTGTTTTAATCTCATTTACTACTACTATCTTTTTTTCTACAACTTATTTCTATTACTATTTTCTTTTTTCTACTTACTAAAAATGCCTCACACTTAATCTGAGTAAGTTTACTATTGACCATGAGTTCAGTGTGGCAGGGCAATCTTGGGCATCGCCCGCTTGGAACTATATTTTTGTTTTATAGTTAAAAAAAAAGGTTTAATAATATTAGTACAACACGGTTGATTCTTTGAATTGGTACATGATATATGACATGCTAATCTTAGATTTAGACATTTACATTTCAGTAATGTAAACTTATAGAAAACTATAGTGAAATAGCCTACCTACGTTTTCTCTAATAAGTTAGGTGATACAAATCATAATCTTAAAAAAGAATTTTTGATCAAGTTAGTTACGAAAAACCGACAAGTACGGTTTTTACGGTTCATTGCATTCCCTATGACCAAAGAGAATACAAAGACGCACAAAGTTTGTGTTTTCCTTACAGTTTTGGTCTCTGGTTTAGTTCGTCGTGGAAAGTCAAAGGGAGTGGACGTACATCATGAGTGAAGTTTTCAAACTTGGTGATTTAGTTTGGTATGTACTTAAAATGTATAAAAAATGTAGATTTTTCTCTAACTGTATTAACGCACAAGGGTATAATTACTGTCATCTTTGTTTCAGGGCTAAAATGAAGGGATTCAGCCCTTGGCCAGGCCGGGTAAGTTGCTTAATTTTCAATTTCTAATCAAAAAAACAAGCTTTAGAGTCATGTACAACAGTACTATAAGCAATATAGTTCATAATACAGCATATTCCCTTGTCAGTAAATTTGTAAACAGAATAGTTTATTTTAACATCTTATTAGCGGGAAAATTTTGACTACGTAGAAAGGGGACGCTTACAGTATTTTTTACGCCTGTTTCATTTTATTTTGATTTATTATACCACTTCGGAGGTTACAGCCGTACAGTTAAGACTATAAAAGTTTATTCCTTAATGATTTGTTTATCATTGCATACCTTAACCTCCAATACATTTTTATAGCAGGGATGTGAAATTACTTCTTGTTATAATTCTAATACAATGTGACGATGGTTTTCAGGTAGCCATTCCAACTCCGGAGCTGAAGCTACCAAAAAAGACGACCAATGTTCAATGCATTTATTTCTTTGGAACTAATAACTAGTAAGTAATAAACTTTATTTCATTGTTACAACATGAAGGTGTTTATCAGTAGATACAACTGTTACCAAATATCTACTATTCGTTAAGAATAAAAGTATACTTTTTCCTTAAATACATACAACCCATCTGCAATTATCTAGTGTACATGTTACAAGGTAACAGATAATGTTTAGTTTGCTCTGCTACTGGTTTTTAGATAAAAAAATTAATCTGTTTGAGCGGTGAAATTCAACAATACACTCATACTCACAGAAGACAGATTACCACCAACCTGCCCTTTACCCTGTGGAATGTCAGCACAGTATGTACTCTCCCATACATCTCTGTCAGCTGTCATATACTCACACACATGCTATATATCCTCTTTCATGCAATCCATCCACAATTTCGTAGTCCTCTACCTTAATAGCCATCTTTCAATCTCATCACCTTCTTGTTTATGTGCTCATCATCAATTTAACATGTCCATACCACGCTAACTTTTTGCTCGCAGAAGACAGATGACACAGTATTTTGTATCCTATTTCAAGAGAGAGGTACTTAAGGACATGGTGAATGTAAACATGTGAAATAAAATACCATTTGAAGTCTGAAATTTGTATAGCAGTTTTTTCTTTCCTTTATCCAGCATTTCAAATATTGACAAAATTGTTAAAGGCCACTATTAAATTATTTGAAATAAAAAACAATGATTCACAAGTAGCAAACTCTTTTCCACAGTTTTCTTCAATATAATTATGACAAGAATTTATCAATTTATAAAGACAACATACTTTATTAAGTTTTTACATAATAAGGTAGCCAGAACTTTTCTAAGGCTGGGGTTAGACAAAGCCTAGCAGCTAGACTTTATCACCTAGGTGTCACCCAATCACCAACATTACAATGCTGTTATTTTCATTTATAATTATAGGCAATAGTGCCTTTTTTAATTATACCTGGACTACACTAAGAATTATTTGCGTCTTGTTTCAATAAATACTGAAATGTGATTTAAAATATTATGTTTACAATAAAAAAGACTGGTATAGGACACAACATTTTTGTCTATGGGCTGTAATATATGATTTTATGGTATACAGGATGAAATATTTTATTCTAAAAACCAAGTTTCAATATTTAAATTTTTTAAGAACTAAACAAAGGCATGTTGTAAATAGTTCTACAACCAAATATAATACAATTTGTAATGTAAGAATTATGTATAATTCAATTCAATGGAAATGAGAAATGGCCTATGAAAACTTACTTACAACTATTTTACAATTTCACATTGATCAATTTTAACAAACCTTCCATAGTAAATCCATAGATAATAAATGACAATGTCAGCCAATGACTATTGTAAATATCATTTCTTATTTCCATTGAATTGGCTGTAAACATATTGGACACCCTACTGTACATACAGACACTGCTGTTGTGTAAATATTGACATATGCATACTTAATCCCTTTCCTTATCATATAGAACCTTCTTACCTACACAGACACTTGGACAGCATAAACATAGAACTTCATTGACTAAAGATTTTTTTGTATTAAAATATATTCTAGTCTCTGTTTTCTTCCATAGGAGTTGTAGGGTTGACAAAATATTTTTTTTTAGCATAGTTAAATATGGCACCCTCTCAACATTTATAATTCTAATATAACTTTTATTTAACATTCACAAATATGATATGATGTCGATTTTATCAAATGTAGTTAAAGACTAAATAATATTAATTAAAAAGAATTGATTTTTTCTACTATAGTATTTTAAAAATCTTAAATACTTAATTCATATATGAGAATACTTTCTAGATTTAAGAAAAAAAAACATTGCCAGGTCCACTGTTTTTAAATATTTTTAATTTATGCAATAAAATAATTTGCATCGTTCATAAACATTACCAAAACTGTGTCTTTGCCGCGAACAACGTGATGAAGCGAGACAGGTGTATAGCATGCATCTATCTGTCTCGCTCGCTCATGTAACGAGCGCGATGGCGGCGACAGTTTGGTATATTGGACCTTATTATTCGCTTATTAGCGATATTTGAGATTTAAATTAAAAAAAATCGACTAATTTCTTGTTGTTTTAAATCGGTTTTAATACTTTAGATTATATTCAAATACTATGATACTTAATTAAAATGTTTCTCAGACTCCAGTTTATATAAGACCTATCTGTATAAAATTTCGTTCGCGCGGAATTAATTAAAAACTTAGGAAGTAGCCCACGCGCTACTTCAACCTACCTCGATGTCAACTTTCTTCCAGAGTTACCTGCTAATAAACGTGCATAAAGTCTATCTACATTTATAATGAGATAAATTGTTCAATCGACACCCAGTTTTTTTTAACTATAGTCGATGTCCTTTGATACAAATATGTGGTATACAAAGGTGGGTTTCCATTGCTCAAACACTTATATCATAACATTATTATTTAAAAAGAGAAAATGAGATGACAATATTTTTGTAGGACTTTTTCGACAGTGGAACCCCACGGTAACTATATACGGTCCTGCAATTAAGGGTTATATTATCGACGTGTTTGAAGCACATACATGAACACGCCGCCAATCACGCTTTTCTATGTACATGTGTGGTATTGTTTATATGGCGGCTCAATTATTCCCATCTTATCCCTATACGCCCCATTATACATGCAGTTGTGTTCTGTTCCGGCGCTGGAAGAGAGTTGTTGATTATCGTGTTGTTCTTTGGGAGCAGTGGGCGACATGTGTCCGATATGATGATGATGATGATAAAAGTGATTATTGCTCTATTATATTTTTAATTAGAAATGTAATGTATTCGATGTATCGTTGGTCGGCTCTCATCATTATCATTACGAATTCTCATGTGATAAAGAGATTAAAAAAATCTGTCCCCTGTCCTGTCAAATATGTATCCTGTTCCTGTTTTCTAACATATCTATTTTCCACTGCGAACATATCAATGGCAAAATTTTTGCATCCTCCTAAATCTCTCTGAAAGGTAGATAAAGGATGTTTCGTCAGTGGAACATATGATTTAGATGGATATTAGATGTGGAATGTTTGTTAGCGCGTGGATAGAGGAGCACAACATAAAGCCCTACCACGAGCACAAGGAGCAACTCATCAAGTCGAGCAAGACGGCCGCCTTCAAGGAGGCCGTCAACCAGATCGAGGAGTTCCTCGTCAACCCTGAGGTTAGTAGCTAGTAGCTCACACTAACTAAAATTCCTAATATTTTCCTGCCAATATAGTTATGAGGTCTCACTTACTGTACATTTAGTGTAAGAAATCTATACTAAGGCTCTCCCTTAGTAAGCATTTACCGTATCTGAGTGTTGCGATAATAGTATGCTTCCATTATATAATTGAAACCAACTACCGTCTCAAAAATGTTATAATTTTTCGTTAGGTATAAATTTAAATTATTTATCGTTAGTGAACAAATAATAATTAAATGCTAGTGTTAACTATTCATATTAAGCTTGTATTTTTCCCAAGATAATTTTTAATTTTTGTAAATTATTCGCGAAGATACCATTTGTAGTTTTCTAAAGTTCAAAGTATAGTATAAGTTAGTTTGACTAGTTTCTAATAGACGTAAGTGTATTTATTCAGTATTCCTGTTGCCTAGAAATTCGGCGACATTGATGAGCACGCCAGGAACCCGGAGGAAGAGTTTGATAAACTCAAAGATGAAATGAACGAAGATAGTTCCCAAGAGAAGTCGGAAGTGGAACAGTCGCCTGAGGTCAAGAAAAAGAGCTCCACACCAAAGGTAATAGAGGTTATAATCGATTGAAACAAAGTTGATGCATGTTTACCCAGTGGTCACTTCTAAAGCGACGTCAAAAAGGAGATCAAACCATTTGTTTTTTTTTTAAATGCGTGAGAAGTACCAGTAATGTAATAGTATAATAAACGAAACAATCGTGGATTGGATTCTGGCATCCCATTTTTGTAGTGAATATGTTCATGTTATTCATATAATGTGGTTCGATTTATTATGAAATAAGTTAGGAAACTTCAGCCGTACTTGTCAGTTAAATCTAGAAACTTATTTGGCGTTGGTTTACATTATAAATGTTAAAATTTTGACTGTCTCCAATCGCGCCGTAGTTGAGAGTAATATGTAAGAATAGGTATTATAAATGAATACAGCCAAGTAATGATATCTGCCGTTGCGGGCATGTGCCGGTTCCACATGCCGCGAGCTTTTGCCGCGTGCCTTGAAATCTCACCTTAATTCTGCATCATCTTGTGACCATTTTTCGTGTGAGAATAAATATTTAAGTTGCATGGCAAAAATATCACGGTAATATATCAGTAGTAATCAACAAGTTCTCAACATTTATAGATACGTTTGGGCATTTCAAAGGTGAAGTCAGCCAAACGGTCTTCGTCAGCTAGCTTGAAGGGCGTGGCGCGCAAGAAGGTGCGCCGCGTGGCCCGCTCCTTCACCGACACCGACCTCGCCAACGAGAAGCCGTCAATGCTGAACCACTCCTTCAGCAAGAAGTCCAGCCTGCTGCACCGGCCGTCTAATATACTGAGACCTGTAAGTATACTGATGGAAGCGAAAGCTGCTGGATTTTTCTTGTTAATACTTCCTTGACACCTCGTAACATGGCAGACTGGTCCAAGTCTGATCCTTCGTATTCTGATATAAAGATTTTTCCCCAGTACCTTACTATGATGGATGGTGACCTAAGTGACCGAGATTTCACACTAAGGTGCGCTGCACAGAAACTATGATGTAAAAAACAGGTCCTAACTTGTAGTTACATTCCAGGACACGCCACCCCTAGACCTGGAGAACGTATCAGAGACCCTCTTGGAGAAGAACATCAAAGCCAGTCAGATGAAGTTCGGCTTCCTGGGGCTGGGCATCATGGGCAGTGGCATCGTGAAGAACTTGCTCAACTCTGGGCATAAGGTGCTTGTATGGAACAGGACTGGGGCCAAGGTAAGTCTCTTATAACTTTGATCCATGATCTTAGCTGTGGGCTTCCACTGCCGACATACTAGTCAGTCTAAGACTGTTCGGATTAGCAAGTCACCTCAGATCCTGCCCTCGGAGATATCAGCATATTTATATGTACAAAACAGACTATCACGAGCTAATATATTAGTCACGACAGTGGAATCCCACGGCTAAGTTTATATCAATTTTAGACTATACACGTATGTTCACATTTTTCTACGTTTTCGTGTTTTGTTTTTATTTCAAAGTGACCGCTTTTCGTTACTGGCTGGTTATAAATCGGATAAATTTAATTAAGTTGTAAGTTTAAAGTTTTCATTCAAAGGAAGTGCTGCATGGACTTGTTTCTCGGTACTGATAAAAGTTTTTAATGTCGCTTATTTTTTTATGACGGTTATATTACAACTGAGAGATGACGGCTCGTGTTTCTGCTTACTAATTGAACGAATGTTTATTTAAACAATACTTCTAGGAACCTATGTTAACTTCATTGTTAGGTCTGTTGAAATGGTTCATTGTATATCGCTAGAATGGACGGTCGAGTTTTTCTTTTAATTTATATTTAATTTGGAAAGGAGTACAGGATGTTCTTAGTGTCACTAATTTTGTAAACAAACGTGTGTTCGTTTACAAAATGCACTAATTTATACAACTAAATAAATGATAAACTTTTTTCAACTTAAGTAAGATCTCGGCAACCACGGCATATATTTGAATAAGTCTTTTTATCGGAACAAGCCCTATATTTACACCAGGTTTTAGGCTAATTATTATCACGCTATTTAAATATAGGTAAGCTAGTAGGAGCAGACAAGCCACGTTACCGTAGTAACAAACAGTTTAAACATTATGCGAAATAAATCTTAGTTTATTTAGTTAGTGTAGACGGCAGGAAGTCGTTGGATGCGGAAAGCGAAGGACCGCCTACTGTGGAAGGCATTGAGAAAGGCCTATGTCCAACAGTGGGCGGACAAGGGCTGTTGATGATGATCTGTCTTATGGAATTTCATTCGAGTGAAGTCGCACGTGATCAGCTAGACACAGCTAACATTTCTTGAATGTGTAAGGAAGGGGCAACAGTTTTCAACATTTCTTGATACAATCAAAATGTAAAAATTCTGTAATAACTTTAACACGGTAGCCGATCAAGTTTTTTTTTTAATAAAGCAATATTTTAAAGAGATTAAGGGAAATATATTAAAAAGGTATTTCGATAGATTATTTGTATTAAAAATTAATATGACTTATATTTAGTAAACGAATTAAAATTTATTGTTTAGTAGTAAATTAATGAATATGCATAATTTAATACAGAACTCATATAACTGTGCAACTTTTTATATAATAGAAACTTATTACAAGATTACCGTTGGTTTGTAATTTTTATTTACGTACGGTAGTAATGTTTTTTTTTGCTTACGTAACTATTTGCTCTAAATGATTATTAATATGAATTTTCTCGAAGTGAACAAATTATGACCACACGTCGTATTCGACGGTTTATCATATTAACAAGACAGTTGCCTTGTTATCGAGTTCACTGACCCGCCGATTTTGTACCGCTCATACATTCATATAAAGCATTTGGTATTTAAAAAAAATGACATGTTTCGATGGCTTCATCTCAGTGAGTAGTTCCGTTAGATCAGATATCGGGTGAACTGTCTTTTCCCTATCCAACGCTTTTTGAACATCTGCAGCTGCATTGTTCTTAGGAGGTGATCTGGAGCCTTAGTCAATTATCGTTCTAGAAATTATCACAAAAACGTGCAGGGTTTTGATGACGTTTTAATTTTTACATCGACACTTTATCCGTTTTACAAAATCTGTATTTGTTTCCATTAAGTCAAAGGGTTGCAATACTTTTAACTATTAATTTAATGTTAAAATATAGATGTAATTCTACGCTTGCTTCTAATAAAAGGAATCGATGCTTTATCTCCTATCATGTGACTAACAGAAACATTTAGAACGTTTATATGTATTCTACTTTATACCGAGGGTTTTTATTTTAGCATGCCTTTATTAAACTTGAACAAATTCATTGAAATAACCAATGCTTTAAGGCATTTTGTACTGATAAATAACAAGGCTAACGACAAATGGTTACTAAACAAACTAATACAAAATCATTATTTATTATAAACACAAACACTCTTAAATATGATCTGAAATTCTTAACGAGATTCCTGATTTAGACTTTTAAATACATCAAAGTTGGTTTTTTTTTGGCAAGCAAGCATTAAGTTAGGTGTAAATGTCGTTTTAATATTTTATTTATTAGTATCTATGTACACTTCATAAAAGATATGCAAGATTTTTTTTGCATTTTAAATTATTTTGACATTTTTTTTTAAAAATAACCTTAAAATTCTACGTAAAAAACTAGTCTCATATATTTTTTTTAATTAACAACCTTTGAAATCAAATTATAAATCCTATTCAGAAATTTAAAAAAAAACTATAATCGTTTTGATTAGAAAGATAAATTGGTTATTCTTTACACACCAAAAAATTATATAGTAAAAAACGGTGAATCTACAATTTAAAGTTATTTAGTCATATCGATATTTACTAGTCCGTGTTTTATAAAAACGTAATTATTCAATTATCTACTTAAATTCTACAAATTAGCATACATCGGACATAGTAACAGGACGTATTCTTAAATGATTTCAATAGATCATTAGTTGTCCGGCGTATATAAATAAACCATTACATTATAGTTTTTGTTTTATTTGACTGTCTGCCGACCCTGTTGCGGGACATCGTTTACAATCAAATAGCGTTTACAATGCATATTCAGGTTCTAGTCCTAGTGAAATAACTTCGCAATAGCTTTATAAAGATACAAGATTTTGTTAATCAAACGACTAACTTCTATATAATTTTCTATATATTTGAGAATGTTACAAGGTGATACCGTCAGTAAGAGTATAGATGGCATACTAAAGGCACAAATTATTTTCCACTCCAGAAGAGGAGGAACACCCGGCGCGCGCCAGTTCTCCCGCGGTAGGTACGTAAATAAAACCACAGAGATTACATTGAAAAATAATTTATTCTCCATGATTTACTATTTACTCTTGTTTATAATATTTAGAAAATTCTCAACAATATTTGTATATTTCACATTAAGAAACCTTTAATAATATATAATTGCTGGATTGTAGTATTTTGGCATATCACTTGCACTCGGTACACTTCAGCTCGACAAGGCATCGGTTAACGCAAAGAAACATTAATTATTATTATCAAATGTATAAAACTAAGATGATTTTTAATAAAAAAAAATTGACTAAATCAGACTCAATAATACATACAATCTATTGTAGTCGGGTTGCAGCGAGAGGAAGTACAGCTCGTGTGACGAGGTCGTCTCGTTTCCACGGTACTCCAATTTACAATAACATCGCAACAATTACAACAACGATAGTAACAATTTCCTTACACCCTCAATACCTAAGTTTTAAGTCGGAACAAATATAAAATGCATAATACTCTAAGATTTCCACGTCTTAAAAATACATCAAAATGGAAATGAAAATAAATCGAAACAAACAAAACATATTTACACATTCCGTACCCATAGAAAGAACACTTATTAGAAAACCATTTCAATTTTTTTCCACTACCATCGACAGCAGATTCAGTATCCTTAACCTACCACTAGGAGATGGTACGAAACAAGTCGTACGAGACGTGCCGCGCACCGCACACAGTCTATCACAGCTACTACAAGTGGCGTCCGGACCCCGCGAGACCTCGGCCGGCAAGATGTGTTCGAACTCGCGACACGGCGGCCGAAACGGTTCGTTTATCACTCCAACACTAACATTGAGAATCATACGTAGGACGGCGTGGACCCGCTCAAGTCGGTTAGCGGCACGTCGACTGGCTTGTGCACCGCCAGCGTGCCGCCCGACACCGCGTAGATCTTGAACACGCGCGTGAGCAACCTGTACTACAAGGGCGTGTTCTCGCAAAGTCCCGCGCACTCGCCGCACAGCAGCTGCCCCGCCGCGTGCTTCACCTCGCACTCGGGCTGCGCCAACTCGACGGCCAGAAGGACGCGTGCCTCCCGCGCCGCGTCTCCCCGTATGTCCTTGCCGTCAACGCGGGGCTCGCGCGCCGCTTCACAGTCCGCCTCGCGCCGAAGCTCCGGCGAGCTCGCACTCACCGCCAGCTGGCACCTCCCGCGTTCTCGGCCTAGCAAAGGCTCGCTGAAGGGTTTAAATTCACTTCTGTCGCATTTATACTTCACGTGTCCCACTGACAGACCCGCTTTCGATGTTGACGGCGGCGTTGAGAAGTCTAGGCTCGGCGGCGGTACCGGCTGCAGTGGCTTTATTTTTGCCATCAGCTTGGGGGGACCGCGCTCTATCATGTTGATGTGAATGCCTTCAGGGATAGTTAAGGGAGAGTTTCGCCTCGAATTCACGGACCTTTCCGTTGGCGTGTAATAAACTGACATTTTGCTTTCGTCGTCGGTGATCGGGTTAGGGAGGTGTGACAACTTTTCTAACTTTGACTTGAGGTTCATGTCGATAGCTTCCACGTCCGGATCGAAAGCCATTGAGTCGCTGCGTCCGCAAGATCCGCTGCGACAGTTCTCAAAGTATAAGGTTGGCAGATTTTCCAATACTTTATTTAAGGTCTGCTGCTGATATTTGTAAGATTCGCGAAGCCTCAGTACCTGGTGAGCGCTGAACTTTCGTATTTTGTTTCTTTGAAATACGTAGTTCTCCCTGACCCAGTTCAATTGTGATGTGGAGTACTCTCGAACCCGTTTGACCTGCGTTTATAAATGCACACGTAGTGTTACTAACAAGCTCTCGGTACCGATCGTTATAACTAATACACTAAAACTATCTATTTAGATAGCTAAAAATGAAACCTTCAATCGTTACCAGCTAATAAAAGTAGAACACTAAAACCATAGGATAAACTAAAAATAGCAACAGGTGATTAATACAACATTAAATACCTGATCATAATACTGGTCCTTCATAGCGGTCAAATGGTTGGTGCCGATATCTCTGATGTTGCGCAGGTGCGTCGCTTGCGTCGAGTAGCTGTTTTGTATCCATTCCATTTGCTGAGTACAGTTCTCCTTGATCCGATGAACCTAAAAATTTATCACACAATATAGACCAGTCCAGTCCACATTTAAACAATTTCAATTGTAACATCTTTACCTGAACAGCGTAGTTCTCTCTTAATTTCTCCAATTGCTGCCTCTTGTATTGTTCAATGTTATCGAGCATGTTGTATATTTGTCGCGTGCGCGGCGCGTCGCGGCTCACGCACGCGCAGCAGCTACAGCACGTCTCCAGAAGTCGGAATCTGAAATACCACATTTAAATTTTATTTTAAAGTCTTCGAAATAAATTTCTTACGTAACAATGACACCATTAACCCACCTGTAGAAGATATAACGTATAGCTTGAATCAACAAAGTCATTCCCAGGAACAAAGCGGCACAAAACGCTCCACAGAGTAGACTGTAAATCTTTATCTCCAACATTGTCATGGGGTCAATGTTCAAGATCACCTCTGCGGTCACATTGGCGGAAGGGTTTGTCGCGTAACAGAGATACGTTCCGGTGTCTTCTCTGTGTATATCGGTTATTAATAGACTGCCGTCTTCCAACACTCTCACTCGGGATCTCTCGTTGTCTATCGGGCGATAATATTGATCGTGTGCATTCCCATGTTTCCGGAATATGTCCGGAATCAACGGGTTGGGATTCCAATGGTAGACGTCCCTCGTCGGTGTGATCCAAGTGATGGACGGTGCCGGGTTGCCATCGAACTTGCACTCGATTCGCGCATCGGTCTGCAGTCGGTACAGTGTCAGGGGACTGCTCGAGACGAGCTGCGGCGGTTTGCAGTTGGTGTCATTGAGCACGCGCAGCATGTCGCCGGGGTACGCGCGCCGGCAGCTCAGATCCGACCTGATTATGTCCTTCCTCTTCTCGGCCCACGGCGCGAACCACGCCATGCGACAGTCGCAAGCCCATGGGTTTTTGTTCATTCTCAAAGCTTTTAATTTATCTAGTTTCTCTAAGCTTAAAGGTAAAAAAGTCAAATCGTTGCCGCTTATATCCAAATATGTTATCGCCGGCGTATCTTCGAAAACGTATCTTTCTATTTCACTTAAATTACGATTGTCTCTAATAAAAAGTCGCTGTAAATTAATCAAGCCTTTAAAATTCGTATTCCTTATAACTGCGATCTGCGTGTTGTCGAGGTAGAAAGTTTGTAAATTTTCATTATTTTGGAAGAGCCCGGCCGGCAGCGACTTGAGTCTGTTCCCGCCCATGTTGAGCCACTTTAATTTGTACAGTTTCTTAAAAGCATCGAATGATATGTTTTGGAAGTTATTGTAGCTAAGGTTAAGGTCTGTTAGGTGTTCGAAATGATCCAGGATAGACTTAGGTATATAATCTAGTTTATTGCCGGACAAGTCGAGGATTTCCAACTCCCTCAAATTGACTAGAGCTTTCGAAGTTATTTCGACTAGGCTATTATTATTTAGGAACAGTTGTTTCAGTTGGCGGTTAGGCTTAAAAAAGTAGTCTAAGAATGTTGCGATTTTATTATGAGATATATCCAAATACTTTAACCTAGTCAGTGGCCCAAAGACCTGGAATGGTATAACGTGAAGCTGGTTATGTGACACATCCAGAACCTCGAGGTTGTTTAGAAATTTAAACGTGGAGCGAGGTATATCGTCGATTTTGTTTCTCGACAGATTTAGGTGTACCAAGTTGTTCAGTCTTGCGAACAGCTCGTCCTTTGCCCTTTGTATTTCGTTTCTGCTTAAATCGATGTATTCTAACTTGTATAGGCCTAGGAAGAGATCTTGATCTAAGTCCTCTATGGCGGAGTCCGTCCAAGTGAGGTTTTTGAGGTCGGTGCCATATCTGGCGATGACGGTCTTGTTGAGGTGGTTACCGGGGAGAGTGAGGTTGGAGCATTGCAGGCGCGCGCTGGAGCAGGTGCAGGCGGAGGGGCACTCCTCCCCCGCAGCTGCGCAAATTATTGCCAGCGTCAATATTTTGTGCAGCCACCGCATTATTTTACAACCCTCATAGTCTTACTGACTGAAACAAAACAAATGCTGCTGTTAGTTATTTGAAATCTGTTTCAGTTTATTCTCGAATTTTATTTTGGCCACTGTATTTTTTTTTAATACTATTTGCCTATTTTAAGAACAATGAATAGACTATGATAAAATTTCTAAAATGGCTATTATATCATTCCATTTTCTAACCTCCCAATTTCTTTTTTTTTAAATTCCTAGTCAGCTGAGCTTGTCATTATTAATTTAATTCATATTGAAAAAGTAGGTTATACCCTGGACGAGTGGAATTAAAAAACTCACTAGCCCATGTATCCTTCTGAACTTTGTTCCACATCTATGCTGTCCATCTATCCATCTAAACTTTCGCATTTATAATGTTAATTAATATTTAATAGTGTGTATAGTATTATTTTCCAGATTGCCACACTAAAAAAATATTAATTTTCTTTTGAATTTATATATAAAAATTTATATTACAATCCTAAGTAATTAATTGATAAAATATGCATAAATAATTTTATTACATTGGACTGTCCATTGTATTAATATTTAATATGTCTATAATTATTGCAAATTATGATTAATTTTATTTTCTCACATAAAATAAATCTTTCTCAGTTTTCCAATTAAAAACAAATACTAGATAAGCAAAAGTTTCTTGTTTATATTTTTTGTTGTAGAACTGTTTGAAAGTAAAATTTTAAATTACTTTGTTATAATGATAGGTGATTATTTTCAGTCTTTGAATATTTAAAAGCAATGAAGAAAATAGATATCAGCTTAATGATAGATTAGGAATGTCTATTAGCTGATAGTTATTGTGATGGTAACTTGAATGTTTTATCATTGTTTAGGAATGAACCTAGAATTAACAGTTCTTGTAATGAATTACTATTATGTTTATATGTCAAGCGGAACTTTTGAGTTCGCGTTATCTTTGTATGAACTTCTAACGGAGCATTGAAACAATTCGTCTGTAATTTTTGCACAAAACCTCGCCACGTAGTCCTTGATACATAATGATCAAGTTTAGAAAGTTTTTTTTAAAACACTTTTATTCGGTTAAATTGTTACTTATTATTTTGACTTAAGGAATTCAATATAATTCGAGGGATTTTTTTGAATCTGTAACGAGTCGAACTTACAGTAACTGTTCGATAACCACATACATTGCTGTAAAAACTGTATTTTCTATGATTATTGAATGTTTGCATTTGAATTGTTTTAAACAATGGCATTGAAAGAATACTGTGAAATGCAAAACGTAGACAATACGGTCCCTAGACACTCTCCCAGAGCACGGAGCGGCCGCGGCCGCTAGCTCACCTTTCAACACGTCGCTACAGCTACAAAATCCAGCTGCGGACACCACACGCGCACACACCACGTTATTTAATTCATATAGACAACGATGTAGCACATTATTTACCTAATATTCGTCCGCATCCTACTTCAAACTTGCATAATCTCATTTTATGTTGACAACCGAAGTACGGACGCCTGCCATTGTGATTTGCGTACGTTTTTCTAACATGTCATAACGCTCAGCATTCTCACTCTCACACGAAACACGAGAAACTTTTATTGAATATTAATAACACTTGAATACACAAATTTCACAAATAAAACGTGTAAGCTCCTGCGATTATCAAAAACGCTGTCACTAGTCGGGAGGCGAGCACTAAAAGAAATAAATGGCGGCGCTGGTCGGTGCGCGGCGCCGCGCTCCCTTTCCGTCGCGCACGGACACACTGCTTGCGTCTCGCTCGCACTCGAACTTGGTCAGCTGTCGTGCGCGAGGTTGGCCGAACGAAGCCGAGTTGGGGCGAAAGTGGCAATGCACGGCGTTCGCTCGCCCGTCGCCCGCCATTCCGTTGGATTTTCTTCGCTTCAATACGACAAAATGTACTGACGGGTTTTACAACGCACTCCAATGAAAACCGGAATGTTATTGTTCATTTAAAATGTTAATGTTTAAACCAGATGAATAATGTTGCGTTATGACCTTATGAAGTTTGACTTTTTTTCTTTTCAACATATTAGTTTACATTTTACCAGAGTCATTTTATTGGCCGCGAGACAGAAAATATTATAAAAGTACATTAATTATAAAATCTATAGTATACGAAATAAAAAGATCATCATAATAATTTTATTTATTACGTGTGATATTGAGTCATAATTTGTTATTAGGACAGTAAAATAACATGTTTATGAACATTTTTCCTTAAAGCCTACAATGTACCGAGATGGTATTAGACTTCGCAACAGTGAGACGAACAGTAGAACACTTGTTTTCCTAACACAACTAAATCCAGTCTTTCTT
>JAODUI010000015.1:4967757-4981542 GCA_027563995.1 Papilio gigon | reverse complement strand
ACCGAGTTACACGTGAGTTAAGCCGTTTTATAAGTAGTATAGTGAAATGTCTCACGAAAGTTTTAATAGTTTAATTTGAATAGAAAAAAAAATACTTTGCAGTGGAAATCCACGCTACTTTACTAACAAACGTTTGTCACAAAGTCACAAATTCCGTTTATTTGTAACTCTAAATATATTACAATGATCTCAAACATATTTATATTATCGGCGTCTTTCACACGACAACCTTTGCAAAGTTTCTGTGAAATAATTAAGCTTTATCCTCGACATAAATAACATAGTAACATAGTAAAACACGATGAATCGTTTCAAAGTTCGTTAAACGCATTTATTTACATTCCTATTAATTTACTCAATAAAATGCGTGAAGTCCGGCTACGAATTTAATTATCGATTCAATAGTTTTACATTTTCTGACGCAATTTTCTATTGAATTGATAAAATGTTGGTACTAAATTGCAAAGATTCTCCAACTTGTATTATTTAAGAGTAAATTATTTTAAAATCTTTTTAGCCATCCACGTTCAATCTAATCACCTTCTTGTTTATGTTCTCATCATCTCTAACAAACATATGTAACAAATACACGGAGTGCTTTAAATAAATTTTGTCGTTAAATCGATTTTCGAAATGTCAGTTGTCAACGAAATGTTCAGCCAAGTCCATCTCCTCGATGTCTCTCTACCTTTAAAAATATCGCTATTAAAAATGATTACGGAAATACATTTTTTTTTGTAAATAATAAAAAAAATGTGTTCCATCAACTAGATTCGCTGTTTTCTTTGAAGTTCACCGGCTGTAAGTCGTTCAGTCTGTCGCCACGTTAACACTTTTTTATACGAATGATTTTTTTCGCATTAATTTCTACGGAAAACGGATTTTCCTTGCTGTCGTGTCTTGTTAGAGTGTAATATTAGTAATAAATGAGGTAAATGATTTATAAAATTCGTTGACCTCGAAATTTGAAATTTCGGAGATATGTGTAGGTTGCATCATGATTACCTTCACCGTTAGAACATGAATACATGATCCAGGATCCAAAGACATGTTTGTAAATTACGGGATCGAACCTGAACTACGGGTAACTGCACCACCGACAGTCTTCGATTAAGATAAGTCATTAAATAATAGTAATCTTTAGAGGTTTGTACTTTATCAGTATTATGACAATAAAATCCAGTGCACTGAAAAACATGCTATATAGAAATGGTGATTTTTTTTTAAAATTTGAATTTTAAATTAATGTCAACGTAATTGAAAAAATAAAAGAGTTAGTGCAGAGTTCGTGAAGAGGCTACATAAAAGCCGTGCCTATCTCGTTTCGCTTCTCCTTATCCTAATTTTTAACATCTGTATATTTTTCAATATGTTTTATTCCCAACTACAAACGATTTTTAAAATTAGATTATAAGATTTCCTGGTACATCGCATCGCTCCAGGATTCCCTGAAGCTTAAGCACTTCTGACTTCACCTCTTTGTCCTGTCCTGTCCCGGAAAGTTTCTGCGTCACGCTGCAGATGATTTACTGAAGTTTCAGGAATTTCACGGACTCGTACCCCGTCATGTTTGGACAGATTTATTGTATCGTCAAATTATTCTGGACAGCGATGTTAGAATTATTGGTTGTATAAATTTATTGTACAACTATGTAGATTTTGATTACTTATTGGAAGACGTTAGGATAACGATTTGGTACATTTATATTTATTCAATCAATAGAACTTCGTCATCATCATCATCAGCCCTCTTTTGTCCACCGCTGGACATAGGCCTTGTTTATTAGTAAGACTTGATTGTGGAAAAGGGAAAGCTTGACAAGTAAGCTACAGTACTTCACGAATTTTGTAAAACGTTTTTGATGAACAGGGGGCGCTAGTGTGCCTATTGGTACAAATATCTTTATCAGACTATAATGATTTATTAAAGATTTAGTATTTCATTAACATCTGATTCATCCTATAACATCTGTTTCTATAACGAGAAATTACTGCCTTATTCAAATGCATTCGCCAAGTTTACAGTGCATTCCGTCGGATGGCGCGTCGATTGATTGATGCACGATCATGTATAGGGGCGGCAGTAAATGTATTAGTCATACACATATATTAAGTAGATACGTTTGGTAAATTTGAAAATGTTGTGCCGTGTTGCCCAATAGAGTGACGTCACACGTCGGGAAAGGACGAAACAACTTGTGGGTAGTCAAGAAAGGTGCGTGCGGTGCCAAACAACGACCAAACCGTGCGTACCATCCCGCCATTAGGCCCGTATGACTTGAGAGTGTGTGGGTCCATGGGTGGTGGTGGGCCAAGGTATTATAAATTAGTATGACATGAGATACGAAGTAAAGTGGCCGGTACTAAGTGAGGTAAGGTTGATACTAGGCTTATTTCTTATGTTAAGCAACTGTTGCCCGCGACTTTGTCCGCGCGTATTAAAAAAAATGATTTAGTCAGTATTCCATGCACTACTCCTTAAAGTAGTATTTGTGACAAATTCTATCCAATAACCTTTAACCATGAAGGTGGAGGGATATGTGGGTCGAGGTAGACCTAAGAAAAGATGGATGGATTGCGTGAAGGATGACATGTTGTGCCGACCCTACATAAAGTGGGACCAGGGCAGGAGAAAGAGAGAGAACCTTTAACCATTTTGTAGTTATTTTCTAACATCCATCAACATTTTTGCGTTTTTAATGTTGGTAAGAGATTTGATAACATGGTCAACGACGCGAATGACGCGGAAGGCTATGAAAGATAGGCAAAGAGAGAGAGAGAGGGAGAAATGTGATGACTTTTAATATTAGTAGATTTTTGTTAATTTTCTATTATTTCTTGTAACCATTCCAGGCAAGCTTGGAAAGCCTGTGTTAGAATATGGTCGAAGACAGTAGTCGAATGGCGTTATTCGAATCCACGACCGCTAGATCGGTAGTCCTCTTAACCTTAGGCTATTGGCTCGTCATAATTCAATTTAATTTTTTTCTAATAATCTTTGTGATTAGAGGCTAACCCACATGCAATAATGATCCGTGCCATCATTTATTCTTCCTCGCGCACGCACACGTTCAAATCGGTTTCCCGAAGTGCGATATCAACGTTTATTATAAGCCTGTAATATTATCAAAATAACTTTTAATGCTTCCAACATTGGGCCCAACTGGCCAACACTCCAACGTTACTGGTTTGAAGTGACCGTTCGCTTTGTTAACTGTCTTCTTTGTGTTGGTCGAATTATTTGAAATATTATTTAATTTGCTAATGTAAATTATTTCTATTATCTAATTAAGTATCTTACATTGTAAGATCTCATGGCGTCACGTGATCTGAATGAAAACAAAATGTACTTTAGGTACTGGGTACGGTTAGCGAAGCGTTAGGAAGCGTGTGTGTTGTGTGTTAGTCCTATGTGCCCGTAGTCGGACTGAGGATAATAAACTACAATTTATAAAAAATAAATATTAATGGAGACATTATTACTAGCAAGAAAATCGGTATAGTATTTTCGGACTAAAGAAACCTAGTTTTTTTTTTGGAAGATCATGTTTTTGTTTTTTTTTTTAATGAAGTCTAAACTAAAACAAATCGCCAATTAAAAAAAAACGTAGCTTTGTTTTCGAACACCGTTTTGTTGACGAATTTAATAAAAACATCTAATTCTTCTTAGAAATTACATATAGGTAGGTACCTCCTTCTTCTTGAAGTAAATTGATTTCATTCGGATGTTGGCGTTGGACGTATCACTTATTTGGCAAACATCCATTTGCCAAACTTTAGACTGTGACGTATTATTGGCAGCGATGGCACCAAGTCGCCAGTTTCAATGAAAGCTGCGCGCGCGCCGGCCGCCCTGCATGCTCCCAGTGACAGTTAAACACCTCAATTGTTTATACATTGCTGCTACAGTTCGCTAGTGTGAAAGTGTTATCAAACATAGCCGTTATTGGATATCGATTCAATCGAATCGATTTTGTGCATTATTGACTAGTAACGAAGAAATCAACTAACATATTAGGTATGTCTAAAGTTTATTTAATTAAAATAATTTAAGTTTAGAAACCTTAAATCATTAATTTTTTTAATAACTCAATACTAACCTTTACCTTGAGAGACGATATCTTGTTATAGGATGTATAAATCATGAATAAAACCGTTTAAAATATTTAAATCTATTTAAAAGCGATGTTGTAATGATCTCTCAATAAAATACGTTCTTTACCAATATAACTGTCACCCACACATCAATGCGCGCTTAAATCCACAGATTACACAAAAATACACAACGCCACGATTTTTTTTTAATTTTCGAACGATGTTCATATTTCGAACGCAATTTAAAAATGAAAATTTTTTTTATCTTTATATTTTACTCTGATTTTTCGTTGAATTCGAGAATAGAAGCTATAAATAAATTAGTTTATAGCTGGCAATTTAAGATTGTGCATCTATACATTTATTAAAATAAACATGGGGAATGATCAAAGAATCTATTGTTAGGAGTGAATAACCTCGTAACTACGGCATTAAAGGTTTTTAATAGGTTTTTATTTTATTTGAGAAAACAGATCGGAAAATAATTGATAAGAATTCAATGGAAATCTTTGCAGATATAAATTGCCCTTCACATTGACTTCACAATAGTATTTGAAACTCAAAATAACTTCATGTATGTAATAATAATGTAATAATTTGAATAGGTTTTAGGTCTGTTCAGGACAATAGTCTAATGGCGGGTTTCGACCGATGACTAGGTAATTTGACGTTCGATTCATAACTATTAGGTTAACTTCTTATGTTGTTTTAATTCAGTATTACAATAAGGATGAGGGACAACCGAGGACCGTGGCGATCTTTGGGAGGCCTACGCTCAGCAGTGGGCGACATGTGGCTGATATGATGATGATTACAATACTAATGTATTTTAGACCAAGAAAGTTCCGCAAGAAAGTTTTTTGTAATAATTAAATGTAACTTTTGCTCTCTGGTTTACCAAAAAAATATGAATACTGAAGCTGGTTTAGTACCTTTAGAATTTACTGCATAGTTTTAACTGTCAGACTGTACATATAAAATTGAATGAGTGTAAATATAGTCGAATTGAATAGTAATGACAATTCATATGTCAATGGACATTGTCATATGTATGGATTTATTTTGAAAAGTTCCTATGTTTAAATCAATGACACGTACTCGATTGTATTCAAAAAATCTGTGACTACCGTCTTATAAAGGTAATTTTTTTTAGGAATGTCGGTAACTATGTCGGTAAAATTTGACCATACCGTTACAGAAACACTATTATTAGGCTAGGATTTATGAAGGTAGGAAGTCTGGCCTATTATCCCGCCAGTCATTTGTCATTGTGGTCCTGTTCAAACATTATAACCCACTAGTAACTCTCAAATTCTTGTTGTCACTAGAGAAACCGTCCTATCCTCTGCCGAAATCATCTGTGCTTATGGATATCTGTGAAAAGCCATCACTTCGCTATTTCAACGAATTCCAACAGCTTGTTCGTTTTCCATCTTGTCTGTAAAATAAAAGAATAATATTCCTATCTCTGATTTTGAAAGAGTTAGAAAAGGATGACAGTACTATTGACAACTACGACCCGTAAAAAGATAGGAGGATAAGATATCCGTCTCTGTGCAGAGGGTCCCGGTGCGCTCCTCCGGAGATCCCGGGGCCCTCGCAATCGCACTCGAGGATGGCCACAGAGGGGGTTTCAGTGAGTACGAATCTCACATAACCCTGCCTTTCCTCCAGAAGGCAGGGTATCCTCTGAAGATTTCCCCCCCGTTACCAAAAAAAAAGATATCCGTCTTTAGAAACAATTTAATATTATTGAAGTTTAGAGCGTTGGTGACGAATGACGGTACATTGGTTGGTACCTCGCACGTTTACTTTCTACGATTAAACGGTTAATAAAATTTAATTCGTATAAAATAATAGATGAGCAGCCGAGCGATGTCACGCGCATCTAAAAATACATTTGATCTTGAGTATCGTAGAATCATAAGTAAAGTAAACTACACAAGATTTTCGTCTGGAGAAGAGCGCCGGATTTATTACGGTCGAGTGCTAGACGTAGTCCGTAGCGTCATGCGAGCCACAGACGATATGTTTTACGTATTTTGCTTTCACCGTGCTACCATGCTGATAACCTGCACGCTAACGCGTATGTGATGATACTGTACAGTTCTAGATTTTAGGGAACGCGATTTCATCCGTCAGTTTGTAAAGTTAAATTCCTTTTGAAAAACCTAACGTGTGCAGCCTGTCTAAACAACGAGCAGTCTATCCGTCAATGATTGAAATTAATGATTCTAAATACGTTGCCAATTTTTTTTATATATATAGATATGTATTTTGCAATCGTGTGTCACTCGTAGAGAAGTTTTTGTTACGTATAACTGTTCAAAGTTTATAGGTTTGTTGTTCACTGTCGCAACACGCTTATTTCTGTGTTGCTAAGATAAATATATGTGTATAACGGCCGTGGAAGCCCATATTCATAATTATTATATCACAACAATACAAGTAACGGTCATGACTGCACATAGTAGTTCGTGCTAGAATCACACAGAAGATCGAGTCGAGTGAAAGTCATTCCATTTTAGGTTTGATGTGGCCGGTTCCGACCTTTTTTAATGAAAGGATGAGAAGGGTAAATAGTTTTAGCTTAGATGGAGACGCAGAGGTAAGGAAACTACATTCTACTAAAGGTCCTCTCCTCTTTCGATTAAAAATAAGTTAAGGCTACGCTTCGCTTCGCTATTTTAGCGAATCAGACCGCTTGTTTATCACCTTATTCTATAAGAATGTAATTAATTCCATTTTTAAATTTCTCCATACCCAGCTCGATATATCGATGTAGTCATAGTGATGTAAATTTATATGATAAAAAAAAAGTCTGAAGTGTTCAGTATTAGGGGAAACTGATTCATGTGCCGCGCGGGCCGAGATCGGTTCATCTTTATTGCGTTAGTGTTGCGAAATGTTCACGCTCGCACAACGAGCCCGTTCACAATGTAGTCTAGTAATACGTAAATAAACTTTGTACATCAAACGCACCGACACATCAAACGGCATTTGTTTATAGCTGTGGGGTTCCACTGCTGAAAAGCAAATTGTCACTGCTCTTATTACCAATAGATATGAAACACAAATGGGAGACGGAAAAAGGCCACGCGCCTTTTCTTGGGTTTAATTCACTCAGTGTAATCATATATATGATGATTTCAAAAACGGTTTCCCTATCTAATCTATAGATTATCAATGAATGACAAAGTGTTTTTTGTACAACTGTATAAACTTCCTCAATGTATAAACGCAGTAGGTCATGTCTTTGGATTTGTATAAAATCGTGTTCAGGTCTAGTTTTTTTGTATATGTAAATTTGAAACTGTACAATGTAATAACACTAAAAGCAAACACGTGACAATATCAAATGTAACGGTCACAGTTCTTCACACAGTGTCACGTCGCAGTATCTTAGTTCGTGACTTGTTTGGACTATGCACGGACGTCTTCAAGCAATCGGTCAGCTTTCCATTAAATACTGGAATAACCCAGAAACATCTACAACGATTTAGAAGGTAGATTTGACTACCTTAGATAGAGGAGTGTACGTGAAAGATTACCTTCCTATACCCCGTTGCAACATACCATGTTGTGAATTTTGTGTGATGATAATTGCCCCAGCGTCACCTGTCGCTATCGACCTGCTTGCAACAGTCCGTGTATGTCCACCTCTAATGCGAGCGCTGAGCACGCTCGGCGACTGTTTACCAAACACCGGTGTCCGCCGGCCGGCACCCGACCGCTCACTACGTAAACATCCACTTAGAGCTGCGTACCCATTGTTGTCATACGTTGGTCGCTCTAAATTATGCATCAGCATATTTATAGATATAATTTATGTTATATTATCTGCCCACTGCTGGACATAGGCCTTACCCAATGCCTTCCACAGTCCGCGGTTCTCCGTCCCCGTGAAATTAAAGGAAAACATAAAAGTGATGTAGAATTGTTTAAATAAACGAATTAAGAGAAAAAGAAACATGCCAGCAATACTATAAATGAAGTAACAACAATAGACAATCTGATAGAGGATAATCTCAACAGAAAAATACCTATTTAAAAACAAATTGTTAACTATTTCTTCAACGGTAATGATGATAGTATTTAAAAGTGTTTATACAGACCTGCTGTGATGTCGACACACCAACTACGTGACAGAATAATTCCAAACCCAATCCCCGATCGTTACACATCTCGTTGGGGCCAGGTGTCGTTGACACAATCCATCATCAAGTATCACTTACAGAATCACATATAATTTTCGAAGTACGTAAACCACTGTGCATTGATAACAGGTCGTAAACAGTTTACACTAAACCAGCAGATGCGCCGCGCAGTAAACACGCTTTCCCCCCGTGCGGTTAAGACCCCGACCGCTGATGATCGGCGCCATGACAGTTCGGTAGACGTAAACGGATTGGATTCACTCAATGTTTATGTGATTTGGTATAAATAAAACATGGTCCTTATGTTCATATTTTTTTTATTATCTCAACTATTTGTTCCTTAACTACACACATCAGTACATTCAATAAACTATAGCGAAAGCTTTCTCAGTGTGTTTACAATACGTCAAACGAGATTGCTCTATAAACAATTTTACTTCTAAATTGTTTTTTACGATGAAATATTTGAAAGCATTCGAATGATGAATGATCAGTGCATTATACCAAACTAAATCTTTATTGAATATACGATGTTAATAAAACGGTTTTTCACTAGTGTAAGGCGAGGGTATTTGATATAATATTAAAGCTGGCACAGAGTCTCTGCACGAAAACTATTCGCGTGGAATTAAAAAAAAATTATCTTATCCTCGCTCATTTTTTGTAATGAATAAGCTAGTCCACGACCGCTATCCCGCTACCGTCCAGTAAAAAAAAAGTCCTGTCAAGATACGTCGACTCGTTTGGGCTATTACCCGGAACAAACGCTAACTTGCGGACAGACCGACAATATTAAATAAATAATAAATAATTATTTTACGGTACAGGCATCGTAAATACATCATGTTAAAGAAATATACTTTTTATACTACATACAGTCGTTGTATATTATTAAATGCATCAAAATAGTATCGTACAGCGCCATCTAGCATTTTTTTTGTAAAACAAAATAACAGACATATTCTCTGAGGAGGCGTATAGAAGACCTATATTCTAACAAGGAACGGGGGCACACATGAACGTGTCTGACTCATGATGACACACCAAGGGCCGAGACGCGACAGGTGACACCGTCTTCCACTCCACAAGATTGCTCACCTGTGACGTCACAAAGTGATGTTGCCATTTATAAATACTTAATTGAAATCTCCCAAATATTTCCGATTTCCAAGATTAAAGGAGTACAAATTCGTGTTAACGTGAGCTGTTATAAAAATTAATTTCTATTACGTTGTAATTACCTTAAGTTGGTCACGTTTTCGCCAATTGAAAAAAAAATATTTACACTATGTTTTTGTTCCTATATTACACAAGTAATGTCGGTTGCAACAATGTACATCTAAATTGCCTTGCAAACTCCTCCCTTTCTCACAAATTGACGATTGAGGAGCATGGAAGCCGGGATAATAGTAATAAACTAATTATTCGTCAACCTACACTAACCACTGACCAACTTCTTTCTTACAAACATAATTAAAAACTGCTTCCTATTGGCTTTAGTGCCCATACCTTCGACTCAATATATATGAAACGTTCCAGCGACCCTAGATTTTAGGTGGAACACCGTGAACAGAGGCGTTGGTACGTGAAGCTCATATGAGAAGGCGTTTCCTCGTTTTGCGAGCGTTTTGTTTTTATTGTGTCGTGCAAAAGGCGATGTGCGGTGACTGGCCGCACATAAACTGCTGTCTGTTGGCGTCCTAATTTACATGATGTAGATATACTGAAAATAGACATGATATTGTCTGATAGATGTAAATTGTACAGTTTTATGAGATGCAAATGCAAAATGCTCTCATTTCCTGGAGTATATTATAAGTACAGGTTACAAATCGTAATATTTTTCTTTAAAGATAGTTTAAGTTTATTAAATCAATAAATTCATACAAATGGGCGCCAATAGCATAATGGGTACGGATTTCCGATTGCGTGGTTGAGAGTTCGAACCCAGCCATTCGATTATTGTCGTAAACCATATCCTGGTAAGACTGGAGTTTAGTTGGAGAGGTAAAATAAATTTTAGTAAATTAACAAAAATCTGCTAATATTTTAGATATGTAAAAAACTAAAATAAATTTCCACAACAGTATTGGGGTTTTAATTCTAATATTTAAATCTTGACTTCGGTGTGTGGAGCGGCGGCTGCGCGTGTGCGGTGTGCGCGGCGGCCCGGCGACCGTCACCCGACCACTCAGACAGTGCATCTTGTGCGTTTATTTCTGTTCAGTATATACATAGCCGGCTCCGCACGTCTCTTACCGATATTAATAAACATTGTATTATATTTATTTATCCGTGTCGTGTGTGTTTACTCTGCTAACTGCACCGCTTAAAATTACCAAGGCACGTGTCTTTGTGAGCAAAATATTATAAAACGTACAGCGCATACAGAATATCTATTACTTAACACGTTCGCTGCGAAACGAGGCCTAAATCACCCCTAATGCAACTTCCCTGTGGTGTGGCAACGGAAAACGTGTTCTTCTCTGTGGTGCGGCCATGACTTTGTTAAAGAAGGTGGGGTCTAATGGACCGCGTGGTGTACTAACTTCTAGTCACAGAGCGGGTTAAACGTGTTAAGCCGGCTACACAGCTTCAGTTTTAATTACACGGTTTTTAATGTTTTTACGTAAGTTTTTAGGTTGTGAAAATTCACACGATTATAAAGAAGGGATGTAAATACAAGAACGTGTAACAGAGATAGTGTCCACAGCGTCTAGTCTTTTTCATTCTACCAATTCTTATCGGGAAATTATTGAAAGGGGAATGCTACTCGACAGAAGACACGTGCTCCGCTTCGTGTCTTCTTCTCTCAAAATAATACAACTAAATAATAGAAAATACTCATTCTTCATATGTCCTCCCTTAAGTGCATTTAGTGTATCAATAATTTGTTGGTAATATCTATAGGCAGAGGTCGCTTCGCTAGTTTTATCGAATTTAAGTGACCGTTTTCTCATTCGTCACCTTTTACCATAAAAAAACAAGAGATTTACGTACTAAAAATCGATGATCTCATTTCCATTAAATGTAGTACAAAAAAATAAATAAAAAAAGGCATTAGTAAAATAAAATTCGATTGTTTGGACAGGCGACGAGCGCATTGTATATTTCCTTATTGCCGGCGCCGCCTGCCAAGAGCGCGCCGACGACAGATTTACGTGTAGGCCTCACCTTGGACTCTTCCAGGTATCGGATCTAGACCGCACAATCAATCAATATCCAGTCTGGATATAAATGAATGTTTTTAATATCCACAATCTAAGTTATTTTATAAAAATCACTACTTTTTTTTTTTACTATTCATTGAGTATTTTTATCAATTGAAACTGATAACGATGATTTTGTTTTCTTCAACAGACGCGTTCAAATGCTTTCGATTTCAACGTTTCTTTTTGCTGTAACAAAAGGTTTAGAGTGTTAGTAAATTAATTCTGAAATTACTTATTAAATTCATCATCAGCCTCTGTCTCCCCACTGTTAGACATAGACCTTTCCCAGTGCCTTCCACAGTACGCGGTCCTCATTAATTTCAAGTTAAATTAATTCTATGAAGAATTTTACAGCAATTATGTTTTATAATAAAATGGTGGTACTTAGTAATATTTGGTAAGATCCGATATCTACGTTGGTCACAATTAGTACAATAGACAACGACCATGGACGCCACAACACCACCTCGGAGGTCGGTCGATAAATCCCAGTGCGAGTTAAGCGAACTATTAATAGTGTGTTTGTTTGTAGGCAGATCGCAATTAGCTCGTTGGCGTGTCGCCCGCCGCCTCCGGTGACTTCTTGTTACGGAAAAATACTTATTTCTCTCACTGTTTACCCTGAAAGGTATATATTATTAAAAATTAAACATGTAACATTGTAAACGTGTAGCAGCTACGATATCAGTTACGGAGCCTCTACGTGCCTCTACGGCGTAGAGAAATGAAATGTATGACGCAAAAATAGGTCGGCCATTGTCGCCTATGTGTGTCAATGAGAATGGGAATACAGCCGCGTTCCGATGTCCAAGGCTAATGATATAATGAATGAAAGTGTAGAACAGTGCATATATAGCGGCCCCTAGTCTGTCTACATTGACCTGCCCTCCCTACGGAAGATCGGCGCAGTATATTTCATGCATCTCTATCGGACGTTATATTTTAGATAGCGTTTCTATATAGTAAAATAATTCAACCGAGATTGAATATTGTTGAGTTTAGGAAATAATGATACGACTGTTAGGTTAGTGCAAACTGGTTTATAGACATTAGTGTCCTTATGACGGCAGGCGCAGCAGCCGTTCCTTTACACGCATACATGATGCTCATACATACATAACAAATGTCTTACGTTTGACAATTTGTTGTGCGTACGAAACCGGGGTGTGTCGCTGGTGTGCTAGAGGACACAGTTTTTAGATATTTGAGCTATTTAGTCTGTAATGATGAAAGTGAGGTCAGTACGACCCCCTCCCCGCAGCAGACGTTACCGAACACCGCGAGATACTCGTAAATCGAACTCGGTCGTCTATTATTAGACCTGAATCTGTCGGTATTAGCGGATGAATACGCCATTTCTACGATTATTGTGCATTACAGTGTAAATGATTTATATACCCGTTTGAATTATTGATGTTTATACACGAGTACATGAGAATGACCGAATTAATCTAACAATACTCTAAGAAAAAACAAGCAAATGTTACTAGCAAATAATTGGAGTTTTTCTTCGTAAACGAACACTGTTTACTATCAAGTAATACATCTCTCATTTCGTTAATAATGTACTCTTCTATCAGGATTAATTTATAGTTAATTAGATATGGCGACACTCAATCCGCCTATAGCCTAGGCGTTATACCAAAGTCCCTAAATTGCATCCGTTTCTGTTTAGTCATTTTTAATTTACGTGATAACAAACATCCATACATCCAGATTTTTTTATTTAAGGAAACAATAGAATTTAACCTCAGCTGTCTCTGTAGGTACCATTGTTATTGGAGGTCGTGATATCCGTGTGAAATGTTATTACAATCCCCGAGTCAATGCGGGGCCGGCACATTGTGGACTCAAACAACTGTCATGTGACGCTTCTTAAGAACTTTGTCCCCTCTCAATTAGTTTAATATAGTTTTATTAACATGAAATCTGCACTAAGAGATGGTTTAAGCAGCTATCTCTGTGTCAAATTCATCGAGTCGTTTTGTTACCTTTTAAGATCCATCGATGCATGTTAACTTTCGCATTTATCTAGTAAGATAACTGTACTGTAGACAACGTTTAATTCGTGGTGACTTCGCTCGTATATCCAGATCGGTAGCGTGGAGATCATAAAACATCTAAATTAACGTCTGACACAATTCCATGACGTCACACGCTTACGTCACGCCGTCTTGATACAGTCATGATAGCGTAGGGGACAGGTGGCCACATACGATATCGAGTACTAAGATGACTTCGAAGAACGGGCCGCGAACGCGCGATAGTACCGTTCCCACTCACCCTGAAGATGAGCCCCCGATGGGCTCGAAACTAGTCGG
>JAODUI010000015.1:4948934-4963973 GCA_027563995.1 Papilio gigon | reverse complement strand
AGATGAGCCCCCGATGGGCTCGAAACTAGTCGGTACTGACACCGAGTTACACGTGAGTTAAGCCGTTTTATAAGTGACTTCGAAGAAGTTCTTGTTTTCCGGATTATCGGCTTAGTTTTTCGTTCTCCTTAAAAGATCTTAGACACATTAACTTAACTTAACTTAACTTAATACTAACTTTACCAATTATCAACTTCGAATAGGGTAGTAAATATTTACGAGATAAGAATGAGTATTAAAAACTTGTTAAAACAGTTGCAATTCACGGTAAGAACACTTACTCAAAGGCTGGTAATCCTACTCCTCTAGTGTTGCGGATGTCCGGGCGTCGACGATCACGTCGGTGACCCTTCCGCTCATTTACCCTAATCCCGTATAAAAAGTTCTCCTATGACAAGAGTATACACTTGTCTGTGGGCGAGATACGTGACAAGGGTCACTCGTCAGCTGACTCATAGCCTAATGGCGGCTAGCTCACGCGTGATTTACACTTCTTTTATATATTTTAAAACTGATGTAATATCTCCAAAAATTATTTAGTCATTATGTTGTATTCATTATCGAATACCGCTCCCTGTCGCACTCAGAGTCTAATAGTAATAAAGTTATGAGAGATCTACACTAAGGGTTTTCCTTAGTAATTTTAAATACTATCACAGTCATACTTCAATTGTGTATACTAAATACTGTACAAAGTTAAATTACAGCGCCATCTAACTATAACATTTTTAAACGTTTAATAGGACATTTTTCTAGTTTCCCTTCATTGTTAGTGTTATTAAGTCATCTCCAAACTTATATTGAATTAAGAACTATACAATTGAACTGTTCGGTTAAGACTAAATGTGTACCGGGTTGTAGTTAAATGAGTAAAGAAAGTTGGTATTTTCTATTTTTAGAGTTAATAAAGAATAGTAAACTGCACAGTATAAAGCCGGCGGGCGCCGGACATTAGCCTGTCCGAGAAAACATTAAACGTCAAATTGTTGTTTATTATCTGTTGTGTCTTGTTTATGATGAAAACTAACAAGTTATACTACACTAACACATTCCAGTTGTAAATTTTACAATGATTGTCATGACTCAACTATCCTGTTGAGTTTTGTGTCATGACTAAGTCATACCACCTACTGTATTATCAGATTTGTATATTAACAATTTGTTAAAAGTTTCCAATTTTCTACTGTTACATTTTAATCTTTTTTTTTATATGTTCGGTTGAAATGTATAGAATATAAATGGTAAAGTTTTCGAGTCTTGTGAAATAATAATTAAAATTACTTGCTAATAATTGATGAGATGATGAGATTGAATGTGGACGGCTGTAAGGGTAGATGAAAGTCGAAGGTGTGGATGGGTTGTGTGGAATATATGACAGCTAACAGATGTATAGTGTTCATACAGTCGACACTGTTGCACACTACGTAGGGAAAAGGGGGGATGATGATGATGCCTGGTAATTTATGTACGAATGAAACATCAATATGTAAAGTGACTTTGATACGGTATTCCTTACTGTATATTATTTAGGTATTCATTTGAGCTGAAACTTTCCAGTTAGCGGTCGGTGACCGTTATTTACGATATTTGCGTCATTACCGGAGACGCGATATTTGTTTTGGCCCTCTGTCGGTGGAGACTGCAAACAGAAGAGCGTTTAATATACTTTACGCCACGAGATAAAACTCTGTAGGAAAATTCTCATGATTCTAATTTATGAACGTAATTTCTGATTTAAACGAACTTGGGAATATGGTATTAAATGCTTGGGAATGCAGTCCTTTTTCCACAAACGCATAATAAAGAATATCGAATTCCACTGATAGTGGAACTATATTACTATCTCTAGTAGTGTTACTAATGATCTATGTATTGTTTTAATTCCATCCGCTTGGAATTCCTTGACAGCGTCCTCTGGCGGCGCGCTGTAACAACCTCGCCTTGTTTTATTTCACTATACAAACGTTTGAACCAAGTCTGTTTATAAAATATGACATAGTGTTTTTTAAATCTATCTTTAATAACAAAGTTTCTTATACCATTCAAATACGTACTTGATCTTGATTGAAAAATGTAGTAAGAATTAATTTTAATTGCAACTTTGGTCCTTCAAGTCGGATACCAAGGGCATGTTTAACTGCCAGTTTAACTTTTTTGTTATTATGAAAGATTTTTGACACATACAGTCTCTTTTTTGCGTAGCAGTTTTATTCATTTTATTCTTCAGCAAGTTACTTGTTTATCTGTTTGGTTTTATTTTGTTTGCTAGTTTTAATAGAACAGTCGGACTGTTCGTTTGATGAACGGTTCAGTTGAGAAGACATAATTGAATTGAAATTAAATGAAAAATGTTTATTGCTCATTAAACAATAGATTCAGTGGTACCATGGCTCCTTAAGTAGGGCTCTTGTGATTAAGGACTCAAGGACTTCCCTTAAACTAATAGACTCAAATGTGAAGTGATTAAAATCATGAAATAATAAGTTTTTAATCGAAATAATATTATTATTGTCACTGATAACTACAATAATACAGTTTAACTGGCATGGATAATGTAGCCACGTCAGTTCTAATTTGATGCAAATCTTGTTAACACAGACGTTACAGTTGTCATGAATAGACGTGAGTTATAAAATTTCATCCACTTTTTTTTATATAAAAATGTTATCTAACGACGGCAAAGAAACAAGAACAGATTAAAAAAAAAAACAACATCGAACGTTTCGGATACATTTAATAAAAACATTGTATCTTACGCAACAGACGTTTACGACAGATTAAGTGCAGCGGGCGAGTTAAAACGGTATTGCTAACATGTCATAAACATAACGAGGAATATTAGCTTTATTTTTCACATTGACGACTGAATTCTGTAGATATGAAAGTCAAATAGCAAAGTTTATCCGGATATTTGATCGTGTGTGGTCACTATGCATCTCTAACATTATCTTTGAAAAGAAAAGAGATGAAACAGTCGCTTCCAGAATGAGAACTCGGTAGAGTAAAAAGCAATAGAAACCAGAAGATATTACACATTTCTATACGTCCTCTCCTCCGCTAAATCCACTTCCATTTTCTATCTGTACCTTACAAGAAAAGTGTGAAAATGGGGAGGGAACTAACATTTGCCCTGCAACATGCACATCCAACTTGACTCTTCGTTAGTTGGGGTGAAACTTAACTTGTTATAAGTAAACAGGACTAGCGAGTTAATACGTTAAATTATTAAAAAAAGAATGTTGACTTAAACCTATATATATTTTATCAAAATTTTTCTTGAGTATTATATTTTTATGGCAATATCAAAGTCGGAAACATTGTGCGATGCCAAGATATTTTACGACTGAATTGATAAAATTATAAACTAAGAGCCCATGTTTTCCGGCAGAACACAAATCTAAGGCAATTAAAATATTCTCGGAGGTCACACGTGATGTGATTGATGTCGGAGACAGAAGCGGTCCAATTAACACGGATAACATGGAAAAAAGAAATTCAATCTAATGACAATGATTGAATATAAAAAATATAAGCGATTTTACGCGAAATAACAGTTGAAATTGTGTCGTGAATAACAGTTATTAATTGTAACAACAGTTTGAGAACTGAATTCCTTACAGGAAGTGTATCAGCGTAGACCCCATTCACCCCGAATAATATCCTAATTTGTACACTAAATACAGGAATTTTTGTGGTTCAACAATACCACAATACAAGTATTTCTTTACTACAGCTCGTGCGTGTATGAGCAATATATTTTGGTCGGTCAGTCCGCGCGTGCCAACATTCTCTGGCAGACGCGGCCCCGCAGTCCCGGAGTGTAGGACCATAGACCATTATCATATGACACCAGCAAAACGTTTCGTTCTAGTAAAACCTTAGACTCTATTTTCACTAGCGTAGCTAACCACGCAGTCGCTGCGAGTAATGTATTCAACTGATGAGGGCGCCGCTGTAGCAGTTGCGCGATTATGCCCTCAGTTGAAGTATTCAAATTGTTACCTTATTTCGTGTACACACATCAGTTTTTACTGGACAGTTTTATTGTTCAGTTAAAACTGAAATTTGCCTGCCTTCAGGGGACGATGTGTCTATTTACTTTTATTATTAAAATTTATATAATATTTACTTAAATAATTTCAATATACTAACAAAGTGATTGTTTAAAAGTTGAAAAGAATGTATTTTGTATCAATAGTAGAATTAGTGAAGTTAATACGTTTAATTTTAGAGCGCACTGCTTTTTGTCTCTGTGTCTACAATATTTCGTTTTGTTAGACGTTGTGTTTAACATCTACTAGTTATCTATTCCAATAGTTCTGTGCAATAAGTACACGAAAACGTGGGTCTGGTGGGAATATATTGATAAACTGTTATTTAATTTAACTACAGTTAATGTCGTATCATTTACATAAATATATATTTTTCAATAACAGTATTATATAAGAAAAGTATCACAACTTGCAATGCGACTAAGAGGTCACACGGGTAGAAGTAGGTTCAATGCGATTTAATGTCAGTAAAGACGCTAGCGTAAGTCTTTCTCAAAGGCCATTCTAATATTGAAAAAGGATGGATGGAAAAAAAAACATTATTGAGAAGGAAGTAATACTATTAGGAGACAAAAAACTTCCGCAACATCACGTAGGAATGTATAAAAGCAAGAAGGTTTAGTGATAGGAACAAATTGACGAATTTCAATTAATATTATTTCAATCGAATAATACAAATTAAGACTGAAGTCTAACATATAATTAATATAAGTTAATTAATTATACTCATTTATTTAATGTTAAAAATATAATTTATTAATACATGTTGCGATCGCGGGGCTCTGTGGCGGCCATATTTATAGCCGGGACAATGACTCGCTCTGTCCGGTATAATTAGGTGGACAGCTGAAATATTGCTCGGTACATCGTCACATTGTCATTATATCTCGATACAAACGTAATTACACACGTCATAGTAATCGAGCTCAGATTGAAGGTGCTTCCTATAGACCGGCGTAAAACAAATTCGTAGCTCACTAGCGCCACTCGGCGAATATGTAAAACTTTTACAAAACTTGTCTTACTGTCTTGTTTTTTTTGTTAAGTAATTTTGAATATCTAACGGATAAAGATATAGTAAGTAACTTCTACCTATAGATATCTGTAACTACAATATTTGTAACAACGCGTTGTTTTGACCAGAGGTAACGAAATGGTCACGTGGAAGATAGACGTAAAGTAGAGTTACATCACACTGTTGAATTTAATTTTAATATCACAAAATAAGTAATAAGCGAAAATAATATATTTGAAATCATAAATAAACTTCTGATTCCTAGAGTGAGGCGAATAAAGAAGGTCCGGAAGCCTTATTTTTATCATTTACAATTCAAAATGTCATTTCGAAATTTGAATTTTACTTAAATGTCAACTTGTATTAAACACGCCATCTATAAGTTGTGAGTTTATGGATTGGTATCCGTAAATACATAATCTATAGTTAATCTATACTATAACATCATACAGCTTTGCGTTCTATGACTAATTTTCCCATAAGGGAAAATGTTTCACATTCTTCTACATGTAAATTACATAATTATGGGAAGGTTCGTCTTGTATATTTCAGAACGTAATTCCTACATACGTGTGACAGTATTTATTTCAAAACGCGACATACAAAAATAAACGAAGATCAGCGTGTGTATCGAAGGAGACGTTTAAAACAGTTTGTTTACGATATACCCGTCATTTTGTGAGACGAAGACGTGGGTTTCCACTGACATCGCACTCTTGTTAAAGCATGTTGCTATCCCCTTCCTTCTCTGTGTTAGTAGGGAGATAACAATATGTTTATACAAGTGTATGGGCAGTGGACACCGACGCTCGGAATGTGGGATTAGATAATTCTGAACAGATTCACAGAACGTATCTCGTGGATTTGACACACATTTGAATGTGTACATAAAATAGATTCTATGAAACGCTATTTTGACGTCGTCATTTTTTTTATTACGAAAATGTCATCGCGTATATGTATGTTGTAATAACAAGCTCTACTTTTAACCAATATTGTATTAAGTAACTACAATTAATTTGAGTAACAAACATTTGTATGTTCACAAAGAAAGTTACAATCAGTTTCAACATACAAACCAGAAACACGTTCTGCGTAAAATTCTCTAGACAACTTTAGTCATATGTTAAATATACCAATTAGTACTACACAGAGTGAGACGGGCCGCGACCGCGAAATAACACCAGTCCCACTCACCCTGAAGAGTATATTGGGCTCGAAATTACTCGGTGCCGGGATAGGTCAAATACATCGGTGTTAGTGGTTTTTGTTACGTAAAATAATGTCTCATCTCAGCTTTGGTAGGCCTCCCGCAAGATGGACCGATGACTTGGTCAAGGTTGCGGGAGTGTACTGGTTCATCGTGGCAATCGATGGAGGAGGCATACGTTCAGCAGTGGACCACATTAGTCTGATAATGATGTCTCATAAAATTTTAAACAATTTAATTACTTAGATCTACTTCAATTGAAAAGTTATAAAGCATATAACGGAACCAAACAACGCACTATGGAGTTCAAGCTTTTTTTTAGCTACGAAAAGAAGATGCCAAAATTCTTAGTCACTGACAATGAAGAATTGTAACACTGGTTAACATTTTTACAAATGTCTAGCCATCATTTTTTGCAGCATATGAAATTAGGCAGACAGACAATGTTTCGCAGAATTGACAATATCTTTAAATTTAGAATGTGTGTCAAATTTATTGGGGCTTCGCCGTTCGGATAATGTCTAGGGAATTGTTTACTAAATTTTGTTTTATACATTCCGATATTAACGGTTGATACATTGCTGTATAACGTGTAGATTGCTTTGTAAACGTGGAATTAGACTGCTGTATGACGCTTGTATTCAAGTGTGTTTGGTTCAAGAGTTTGAAAAGCGTATTTTCCTCCTTCTTTTGTCCTTTGGCGACTATTGTGGAGACTTGGTCGATGCCTGGTGCGGCGGAATCCGACTGTACATATGTATTTCCCCACGTTAAACTGTACGAAGTATGGCAGTGGAATTCTTTGGTTTCTTTCGATATTACATACGACCATGCCAGTATTACTAATATTCAAAAATATTGTTTTACTGTTGTCCCTAGTAATAAAAAATCTGTTCCTTTTTTAAAAAGACTTGTTGACAGTAGTCTTTTTTTTTGTATAAATTAGTAAGAGTTAATTCCACGTGTTGATGCAGACTAGGAATTGGAAACTTTCCTTGTTTTATTTTAGAATTCAATTTGAGACGTTAACGGTATCATAAAATTTGGCGCATGCTCGTAAATTTTACAGCTGAAAAATTAAAATTGTTTCCGGACGTTTCATTATTTTTTGTACAATTTTATCGATGCTGTGTACCGCCACTATAATTCATACTAAGTCGAACACTAAAGAACTTCGCTCAAATACTCTGAGAGGCACACTATTACAATGACTTGATTTTTTTTTTCTTTAACACAAAAGTACGCAGTTATATATTTCACACTAAATGTTATTTAAAATTAAAAACTAAAATGACATTGCCCTTCTCGTGTATTGTTTTTTTTTGAAGACTTTATGGCTTGAATCGTGCGTTAATGAAACTCTTTCGTTTCAGATACTCGCAGTGTGAGATGGAGCAGACGGCGCAGCGCACTCGTCCTACGAGCAGTGTTTCCGAACGGGTTTCGCGCGCGCTGCCGTGACGTTCCCGCCTACTGGATGTCAACATCATATTTATAGTGAAAAATTCGATTTTTTTTATTTGAATCAATAAATCGTTGAAGTGTAAGTTAATGTGATATGTGATAAGTGATTAAATGAAATGTAAAGTGATAATAGTGAAGTGCTTTGAAATTGGATGTGACTCGAATATGTAACAACATTTAGTCAAAATTAAACATGAAAATGCAAGTGGAGAATAGCGTATCTTACAGTACTAGTACCACATGTGAGTTTTTTTTTCTTTTTTTAATTTTGCCGCGTAAATTTTGACAGATCAAAGTTGCCATAATTAAAATTATGTTATTTATACTATGATTAATGATTTAATAATTTATATTTTTATTCTACTTAAATTTACAGTACTTATTATAATTTTCCGTAATATATTTATCGTTCTATATATAATTTTCGTATTTAACAATTTCAGAAAAAAAATCCTTGTCTTAGTCCTGTTATATTGACATTTTTTTTGGTGTCACTTTCTGTGCATATTGTTTGACAGCGTATCTTTTACCGGCTCAAACAAGCTTGTGGTATAACTGTGAATTGTCAAATGTCATGACAATTGTTCACTATCTTTGTTTGATAAAGGGAGTGAGCGGGATGGCCAGATAGTTAAACTGCTACAGAAATTCACCTGTAATTAAGATCGTGTTTATTTCAGATATTGGATTATTTTTATATCGAGTCCTAAGTTCAATGTGACTGTGACCTAGAGACGGGGCGACTGCGTTGGGACGGCTCGGAATCGAATTGGTACTCTAAAAATATCGATATTTATTACGAGTTCGAGTAAAGCGGTACGATATCGATTTTATAAATCGATGTTTAAATTTTGAGAGAATCATCCAAAGGATTACGTAATAGAAAATTACGTGACCATCGGAAATATAAAAATGAGAAATACATTGAAACGGAATCAGGGGAAAATGCTGTTCTTTGTGAATGTAGACAGCATTAAAATAGAAGAATGTTTAATGAACATAAACTAAGAACTACGAAAGTAAATTAAATTGGAAAAGTTGATGAATGAAAAACAAGGAACAAAAGAAGTAACTAACTAAAAGGAATCAATACTTTCAAGATAATGGATAAAAATTATATTTGAATATAAATTAAAACTTCAAGATTACAGTCGGCACTGCATTGTTACTTCGTCGCTCTATTTCATATCAGACGTTATCAAGTTACCCAGGTTTTTTTAATCATTTTGAAGCCTCTACAGCCTCGCGGGCCGTACACTTTCTTGCTCTATTTATATTTATACATTTAGTTGAGGTCCTGAATTTAATATATATCTACTTATATAACTATACTATACTATTTTTTGTAGTATTATCTGTGCTGATGGGGCGGCAACGTACTATTTTCTTCTATAACGTAAAGTAATTTAAACTTCTTTCTCATATTATCAGTCTCTATGTGCCCACTCCTGGACATGGACCTTCAACTATACCTTCCAGAGTATGCGGTCCTCCTTCCGCATCCAACGACTTCCCTCCGTTCGTAAGTCATCCACCTAGTATATTTCTTTCAAATCAATTGATTTCTGTCTTCAAAGTTTGAATGTCAACTTTATTATCTACCATCATGCACACACAGGTCTTCAATTGACTCCACCAAGTTCTGGTCCATTTTGGCAACGATGTAATGTGTCTAGTATTAAAAAGAAATTCTAATTCCGTGCATTACGCTCTGCCGTGCTTTGTTGCGTTTGCAAATATCTCACTCAGCCCATTTATTATGTCCAAACGGAGTCGTCTTTCAAACGGAATTAGATGTAATTCGATTTCTCGGAATATATCAAACGGCTCGCAAATATCAAAGGATACGCTTGTGTTATAATTAAACAAGATTTATATCGCAAAGCGTTGAACAATAAGTCCCATAGATACTAACGGACAGAGAATTTTACACTTCACTTATACTATTTATTAAAACGGCTTAACTCACGTGCAAATCGGTGTCGGTGCCGACTAGCTTCGAATTCATCGGGGGCTCGAAACTAGTCGGTACCGACACCGACTTACACGTGAGTTAAACTGTTTTTATAGGTAGTGTTATAGAATGTTACCTCTAGCAATTTTCGTTGTATGAACGGACACAAATATAGTAAAAAACTCAATCTGTATCGGCTCGGGGTAAGCACATCCTTAAGCAAGTACGCCGTATATTTTACAACTCGTGATTTGATAGTTTTAACGGAAAATAGAATGAACATTGTAAAAGGGCGTATAAAAGACAAGTGACGATCGCCAGAATAAAATGTGTGTTCTTTTTCTGAATTCAATTTCTATTTCTTTTTTCTTATGACTTTGACGTTAAAGTATTGAAACTCTTTGAACATATAAAAACTGCTTGCACAATCCTCCAACGAGTGCATCGTATTCGTGACAGACATGGACTAAAATAGACATAGAATTATTCTTTGTACCCGAGTCATCGATAACAGTAGACGTCCCGTGTGTTACGTGTTGTCGCTGTATTGTGCGTATGTCCCTGTACACTTGGCTCGGGGCAGCTGTGACGTCAGACTGGTCACAGCTCGCTGACACCGACGCTATTAATGACTCAATAAACTGAACTATGGATACACTCGTCAAAGTTCCATTAATGATTCAATCAAATGTTATTATTTTTTACATCAAAAGCATGAATATTATTGGCCGGCAACGCACCTGTTGTTCCTCTATTACTGCAGGTGTCCATGGGTGTTGATAATCGCTCTTGTGGTTCCGCCGCTCGTATCAAAAAAAGAGTACATTGACCTACACGTGAGTTACGCTGTCTTATTAGTAATTTAGTGAAATTTTCCACTAAAGTTTTAATAGTATAATTGTAGATTGATTTATAACAATAATGTACTGTTATCGACAACATGTGCACGTAATGAGTGCAGCCAGGGAGTTTATACGGGGCGTCAACACGTGTGTTGCAACATTGTTGCTGACGGTACATCAACAAATTAATAGTTAAAAGTACTTGATAGATTGATGGTACGTACTTTATACTGTCAATCTCTATTTCTGTTTTAATAAGTTAGCAAAAACAAAAGAAATGGTAAGAAAAAAGTTATATTCAAACCATATATCAAAACCCAAATGTCAGCAAAACTCAAATCGCTTGGGGGTTTGTTAGTTTGACATTTAGCATTGACTGTCACTTCTTTATTAAAATTGAAAAAAAAAACAATTGTCCAGTACAATGCCTTAATATATACAGGATATGTTAAGGCTGTTTCTAAGTACTATAAAAGGTCTCAATTGTTTCGTTGTCAATGAAGCCCTTGGCATAATTTATACATGTTCCATTTTTCAAATAGTCTATGCTATAACCATGTCCAACATAGACTAAATTCCTGTCCTCTGACACTGTCCATTGTTATGAACAATACATCGACGTTTATGGCGTTCATTCGTAACGTGTGGAACAATGCGGAGCTACACGAGCCAGCTATTGTTAATGTTTCTCGAAAATGTACCACGAATACTGTAAATGTGACTTTAAAATGACATCGCTTGATCAAAACATGATCAATGTTATCCCTAAAAAAACATAAAAGACGGACTACAAAAACGTCTTTTGTCTCTCTCGTTCTCTTAAAAAGAACAGAGATAATTAGATGTTAGTGAGTACAATGCCGTATTAAGTTTGTTAATTTAAAAAAAAAACAGTAACACATCTTCTGGATAAATGAATGTGACAGATTTTTTTTTTTAAACTAAAGAAAAGTGTTCCCACTGCCACCTATCGTGGAACGTGCGTACTAAGAAAATAAATGTGAATCGTTTTAGAAAGCGAAATGTGACGTTTGTGCGCTGGCGCCTTTTCAATTACCCACGTTCACGGTGCTCTCGCTAGATGGCGTTAGTAGTATGTGCGGCGTACAAGTCACAGATATTTTTGTGTAAGTAACGTTTTGGCGAAAGTTTATTTTTAAAACGCGAACGTATAAGTGGCCTAGGAAGTTTATGTACGACCGAGTGCGTGCCGAATGCTACCTCGCGCTCTCCAGACTTTTCCATCGAGTAATTGTAATACAATTACTTCAAGGGAATGTTTGACTACGTACCTATAATAACGGTTATAACTGAAACTTTAGCCGAGCTTATGGACTTACCAATCTACTAAAAATAAGAGATTGTCAACTTAATCCTGTAAAAGCCCGATACATTTTACTGACATCGCCAATATCGAAGATATAAGCGCAAGATGAGGGAAGATTCATTAACCTGAAAACCACGTTTCAATAGTGAACAGGCACATATAGAAAAAAGAATACTTTTTACGTATAGAACAGATGTAAATAACATTTAATTCATAACTAATAAGTTATGTTTAATTTGAATATTTAAAGGTTGGAAATTAATTATTATTTTTTATTTATAGTATACTATAATTCTATTGTCATAGTTCGTATGGACAGAGATAGATAGCAACAACGGATTTCTTTTCTGAAATCTCAACAAAGACATTCCATTGGTTTGTAAACAAACGTTCTAACTTGTTTACGACCTGGGTCCCCTTAGATGTTTCAGACAGCGAGGAGTCGTCTGATTGGGTTACTTTCTATTACATTCGTATGTACTGTTATAGAAGTTTATTTAGAAATGTGTCATTTAATACGATATTTAACATGGGAAGTGAAAACTTTGTACCCAATTTTTAGAAAAATTAGACAAACGGATGAACGTATTCACACAGTTAATATGGAAAAAATATGCACACGAGCAATTTTTTTATTAACAATAAAAACAATATTCGATCATGAATCTTGTCTACATTTTAAACAGAGGATAACACCTTCTGGGTCTTTACCTTCAAATCCTAAGTACGGAATTGACCCACTAAAACCCCGTCAACCTCAAAGCAATTGCTGAGGGTTCCGGAATCTCCAAGGAACAACTCTTGCTAAAGATTTTAAAACGTGAAGGACACTTTCGTGTAAGGAAATTACGAGAACAAATGAACGTAGAGAACAGAAATAGTAACAAAGGAACAATGAACGGTATTCATTCCTAAAAAAAAATCGATCATAAATTTAGTAATTTATTTTAAGAATATAGCGACTGAGTCATGGCTACGCCTAGTTTTTTCCTACGTTGTCTGGAACCGCGATCGATGTGTCACATATGAATAAAGCAAAGTTACCGATAGATTGTAAATTTTATCTGTTTATAACCGAAACAATAAACATTTGGACTCCTGATTAATGTACGTGACTTCGTGAGAACTCACGTCAATGAAGTATCGAAGTTTTTTTCTTCGACAATATTATGGTATTTAATTGACATGCATCTGACAAAACTTACATGTGCAATCTAAACTGTCAGTTAAACTGTAAATTTAATGTTGGTTCATACTGATCTTTCCTTGAAGTCAAATAGCTATATTTGAATGGATATTTATCTCTTTAGATGACCTAAAATATACGTTCTCCTTGTTATATTGGCCGCGATAAAATAAAAAAAAAATGTACAAAAAGCTTTTGTTAAAGAAAAAAATGTTTATAAAATTGTATTAAATTTTCCAATCGGATTATATAGAGACGTATTTAATAATTTGACGGTGACATACGTAGGTGAAGTCAAATTATAAAGTGTCCTCCGCGTTACTGTAAGCTCTAACATCGATCTTAATTAAGTCGACTAACGTTTATAATTCCTTTGATCGTCCGCCAAAATAATTCGATTTCGTTGCTAGTTGAAAATTAATATTATTTTTACAGTTGAAAATGTAACGCGTGAACAATTTGGTTTCGATGCCTGAAGGGGCGAAAGTATTTTTTTATTAAAACAAGAAGCCCAAACTTAAATATCCTGTGAATATTAATCGAATTACTACACACGATTAATCGAGTCGTTTAGGCTACATGTTCTAAAGGAACTGACGGGAGGGACAAGAATATATTCATACCTGTTAAAACATTGTTAGAGCACGCAACTGACATCTGTCATACAAAGACCACACAGAAGTTAAGAGTGGACGCAATACCGCGGTTCGGCTGATGAGTATGTGTGCCAGCTGCCAAATTTTAGTTCTCATCCCCATCTACCCTTTTCTAATAAGGGAAAGGAAGAGGGAGGACGTTTGTCGGAAGAAGCCGATTTACCACTCTCTGTCCATTTAAAAGCTATGTACCTGCAATTCTGGATGTCTATATATTCAGGGAGGAGTTCAGGTCGCCGTTTGCTCATTTATCATCTTATAGGAAAAAAATGTCCTGTCTATATATCCATAAAAGCTATCTCTTCTCTGTGTCCGTTGACATCCTTCTATTATCGGAATACTTAAATCAAACCTTCGGATCTAGTTCGACTGTGAGTACTAACTCAAGCCCCGAGTGCCGTCCGTTGCCAACGACCTTGTTCGCACGCGCTTGCTTCAATCACCACTTGTAATTGTTTAATACTCTATTATTTTATTAAAAAAATACTAGAATACCAAACATCATCCGCATGGCCTCTTCCTTATGGAGGGCCGACTTAGTTTGTACGCCATTTTCCGCCGCCGTAGATATAAATTTACAGTTTTATATAAGCAGCTAATCAACGTGTGCGGTCGGCTTGAGACTGTTTTAAATGTTATTTTAATTGTTTAGTTAATCGGAGGAAGTCTACAATTTATCTGAGGTTTATTCGCCTTATTGATGATATTTTAAATTCAGCATAAACCATGTTTCCATTGTTTTTGTCAAATCACAAACGTAAAAAACATCAATAGAGAATTTGTGAAAGATTTTCACCGTCTTTGTTTACTTATTTGATGTATACCATTTTTGCCGTCTTCGTTTTACATTTCCTTGGAACGATTCGATCAAATGTTAGATCAGATTCGATGAGGAATTTTAGTTAATAAGAGGTGGCAGGACATTTGGACGTACTGTCGCTTGGGCGGCAGAGGGCGCGACGGGCGGCGGGCGGGTGACACTCGCGTGGGCGCGCTAGGGATGAGAACAACCGTTATTTATTATTTACGCTATGTTATATATAACTGCTATTTTTAAAACGAATATTTATTTTGTAAAATTTGTGTGCGGCAGAGTTAATCTGCATTGTAATCTACAATCGTTACCGTAATTAACATCCGCAAACGGGCAGGAGAACTATAATAGTTTTTTTAAAAGTAATTCGAAGCGTTTATCGCTTAGGAATTGAATATCAACTTTATATAATTTTGCGAATATTTTGTAGTTTTTCGCATAATTAGTTAATTATTAATAGCGCGCGCGTAGCGGCGCGGGCGGCTCGCAGGCGGCGCGCGCGCAGCGGCGCGGGCGGCT
>JAODUI010000015.1:4918825-4948884 GCA_027563995.1 Papilio gigon | reverse complement strand
TTTCAGTTCACGGCCGCTCTATTACCGGGCGGCTATTTCGGCGGTCGCGCGGCAGGTGCGCACGCGACGCAATGCGCGGCTGACGGCCATGGAGCGCCGCCGCCGGCCCAGCGAGCCCATGGCCAAGGCGGTGCGCCGCCGCGACAAGCCGCGCGAGCGCTGGCTGCTCACGCGCAAGACATGGAAGTATATGTCAGATGCGGGCCGCCGGCTCGTCCCCGACGGCGCGCAGAACCGTCCTGAGGACCTGCCGCGCATTGAGGCCTACTTCCAAGAGGTGTGCTCGCGCGAGCCACGCTTCTTGCTCTGGCGCAAGAGTTCGTACCCGAGCGCCTTGCCGCGCCCGCGCCGCAAGAAGCGCGCGCGAGGCGGCTCCGTGCGGGCGCGCTCGCCTCCCGATGATGCGCCGCCGCGCCCCACCGAGCTGCTCATCGGCCACACCTCAGGCGGCCGCTTCGACCTAGCGAAGCTGCGGCGGGACTTCTTCGCTACACCTCCGCCCCCGCCCGCGGCATCGGCGTTCTCGCCCTCGGGCAAGGCGCCGGCGGACGATGAAGAGAGCATTTTAGTCGATTTATTGAGAAAGTACCTGAAAGTAGAGGACGAGAAGGCGGCACCGAAGCCCACGGAGGCCGAGGAGTTAGTATTAGCTATTAGGAAGTACCTCGCGCGGCAGGCGACGTGCGGGCCGGCCGACGCCGACGCCGACCCTACGCGCCGGACGCTGCTCGACACACTCGGCAAGTACTACACGCGGTCACCGACCGGGGACAATGCAGTGCAGGACTTGTTGACTGACAAAAATCTGTTAAAGAGACTTTACCAGGATTTGCGTAAAACTAAACCTTACCGCGGCGGTCGGAGCGGCGGCTCCGGCGGAATAGGCGGCTTCGGCCCGAGCGGTTTCGGGTCCGGTGGTTTTACTGGTTTATCGAGTGCACGGAGTACGCTTCGAAGTCGCATCGCCGGCGGGGCACGCATTTACGATGGCGATGATGGCCTCCGGTCGCCACCTATGTCACCTCCTCCGCTCATCGAAGTTATATCGGAATCGTTGGAGGACAAGTTCTGCGACCGCGCGACGCAAACGCCGCCCGTCCCGGAGGAGGTGCTGTGCGAGCTGGAGGCGGCGTACCGCGAGCGCCTGGAGGCGGCCACCGTGCCAACCAGCCCGACCAGCCCACCGCCGGAGCGCAAGCCGGCGCGCCGCCGCTCCAGTGTCGACCACGACGACGTCTCGCAGTCCGTCAGCGATACCATCAAGCGGTACCTGAGGATGGCGCGCAAGAAGAGTGTTGACTCGGAAAAGGTGGATCGCTTCAAGAGGATCAATTACGACAAGAACCTCCGCAACATCAAGCCACGCGTGTCGGGCGAGGTGGACGACGACGGGCCGCACAAGGGCTGCCAGACGGAGGAACGCTGGGTGTTGTCGTATCGAGAGCTGCAGTTCGATTCCCTGTCGTCCCCGCCGTCCCCGACGCAGTCGCCCTCGTTGCTGTCGAGCCTGCTGGGGCGCGGCATGACAAGTGGTGTTCCCGCAGGCGGCATGCAGAAGTCGCGCTCCTCGGGCAGCGTGGTGCAGAGCGTCAGCAAGAGGCTGTGGCGGCCGCGCTCGCGATCCTCCAGCCGCGCCGCCGCCGCATGGGCGCCTCAGGTCAGTCGGTAGCCTTGCAAACATTGTCTTGTGTGCACTAACACTGGGGGGAGCTTTAGTACACTTTAATAAAACTTAAATAATAAGGTGTAATATTTCAACCAACTTAATCTGTTTTAATAATTAAAAATCCGTAAGTAATTGAAAGTAGAAAAGATAACGATTCCATGCGTGGCATTAACACGAGCAAGTAACAGTGCGGAATCAACCGATTCTTTCTCGATTATATGATATTAATTTCTCGCACAGCTCGATCGAAACTCACAGACGAAACAAATTCGACACAAACGTTGATGATCACATCAATGTAGACTAAACAGTACAAAAAAAAAACTAAAAGTCACTGTTTCTACAATTGTTTGATGATCAAACACAAATTACCTGAGTATTGACTACGCATTCCTAATAATACGACATCAATCAAGTGTACTGACGTTTTCAAACAACGCGCCTTAAGAAAACATAAAACAATTTTAGTTAGCGCATCTTTAAAATCAGATCTAAAAGAAAAATTCAAGAACTTTTAGTCTAGCTTGATTTGCTAGAAAGTCTTCGTATCACGCAGACGTACGATCGATTCGTCAGTGCGCTTTCCGTCTGATAGGGGGCACTGTAAACGTCTAATACTAATTCGATCTCCACACAAGTACTCTTTCTGTCAGTATGAATGTTCATGTAAATGGCATACGCGCTTAGGATTTTAATATCACAGCACAACAGTCTGGTTCCTACAAACAATTTTTTTTTTTATTTTTAACTTTGATTTCTTTTTTTTTAAGTATTCATGAGTGTGTACATAAACTCCTGTATACCTCTAATTACGATATTTACTGATTGCCCTTACCTTTGTTTCACTGTTGCTTGTTTTTTAATTCAATTTGTTTTTATTTACACAACAGTCAATACAGTCTGAATCTAGATTCAAATAAAAACACAATCACTTAGGCAACTTGCCATCTAGACTTATAAATGTCAATAAATTTTGTTACAAACGTTGTTTGAAATACGTTAGTATTGCGAAAACTAGTAACATTGTTGTTGTAAGTTTGCTGACTACGAGGAAGTTTATGCGCGTCGATGTACCTCCAGGGAAATTGGCGCGACAATTATATGCCAAATGTCTTTGACATGGTTTTTATTTTTTCCGCGTAATTTTATCGAAACAAGGCCGTGACGACTCAAGAAGTGAAACCCGTCTGATGGGACTTCATTTACTTTAATACGAAAATAATATTTTTATTTAATAAAATTGAACAGACAAGGGTGAAGATGATGATGGTGATGAACCCTTTGCATTATTAAATAACCAACAGTTTTCTCTAATAATTGTGCTATCGAAGCGAAGAATTGCAAACCTTAATAGGCGTTGGGCAGGCCACATTACCCGCAGAATAGACGACCGATGGGGCCTGAAAGCCTTGGATTGTTGGCCACGGACAGGTCGACGCAGCGTAGGAAGGCCTCCCGCACGATGGTCCGATAACTTGGTCATGGTGGCTGGAGTGCACTGGATGCGGGCGGCACAGGACCGGTCACCGTGGCAATCGATGGGGGAGGCCTGCTTTCAGCAGTACTACACTAGGCTGATATTGATGATTGTGCTATCAAAACCACAAATCATTTTCGTCAACCTCTTCTCGTAGACCTCTTTCAGAATTTTACAGGTCAATTAACTCCCGCTGAAGCGTTTGTTTTTCAATGAATTTCTATGACCCGTTTCATAATTAAATTTGCAAACTTTAGTTAAGTTTAAAACACATTGGTTGGCAAACACATTGTCTTGAACGTAGTTCTCAATTCATAGAAACAACGCATTTCACTCTGTTCTAAATCTATTCGACCACTGCCGCATACCACATAACTTTTCCTACTGATAGAAAAATATTTTTTTGTTTCTTACAAACGTAAATCACATATTTAATCATTTACGATGTTTTTACAGTTCTTTGTAGCCTTGAAATTTTTACGTTAATGTATTGGTTTTTATAATTATTTACAAGCTTGCATGAATTTATCAAAATATTAATAATAATACATAATATGTACATGTAGTCGAATTCAATGGAAATGAGAAATAACAATAGACGCATCTAAACAAATACCTTTATAACGCTATAACAGACTGACCATAAGCATACATTTAACAATAACTTAAACACCGAAACGTTCTAAAATAAATTGAAAGAAAATTTATGACATTTTAAGCTAGTGTCATGTGTAAACATCATTTATCATTTTCATTGAATTAGCCTACAGAACAATAATGCTACAATAATCGTCAATTAATAATTGGCGTAGCATCTTCGTAGCACATTCTATATATATCCTACGATCGATGAAGGTTCGTTATCAATAAATATGACCCTGGATTTCCATCGTCAAAGACAACCTTTCAAAAACATTGTAATCTTCCTTGTTCCGACACTTCAACAACTAAAAACCTATATATTTTATTTTTCGTCTTTTGTTTTAAAGTTCTTGCATGACACAAGTGACCTTGAAAAGTTACATAACAGTTAATTAACACGTTTTAGTTTTATTTGAATATTAATTATAAAAAAACTACTAATTCTAAAAATATTTGTTCGTACAAAATTTGTATAAAATGAAGGACTCGACCAACAATACCAAGCAATCGATTTCTACACAACGACAACAACCACGATGAAAGAACGCAATAACAACCAACACATAGCAAACGGTCTGTGATCCGAAAAGTTTATACGTGGCGAGACTGCACTGTCCACATCGTGTTTGATTTTATACCGTCTCGTCACAGCGCCATCTGTTAGGACGCGGCAGAAAGGGCGTCAACAATATTTAATAAGGAAAACAGCAATGATATAATTTCTACAGCATAGCAACCGATGTGTACATGTTGCTGAAACTTTTCACACACATCTGCTGAACATAACGCTCGCATTTTGTTCTCAGAAGCTACGACGCGCGTGGGCCGGCCTCAGACAAAACACATACTATATTATGATCTGACTGTGAATCATACAAGTCACTATCTATATGCGTGTATTTGTATATTCTTTTCGTCCGATATAACACAACATAGCATATGAAAAAACAATTATATTTGTATTTAATAAGTAAATAAAGCTTTATTTACTTCACGTATCTATACTAACAAGAATACGAATCGAAGGGTGTTTCCCGTTGGGCGAATCGGCCATCCGATCAATCGGCCCAGCGGGAAACACTCAGATTGAATCATACTCACAGATTTAAACTACCCTAGCTTCTTAGGCTACAAGCTACACAGAAATACCCGCGGCAAACATACCTTTTTAAATAAAATATTTAAAAAAAAAACTTAATTTTCTAACATTTCTTTTAGCACCCTAACTAAGCTTTAAGCTTGTGCTAAGATACTGTTTACGACGACAGTCCAATGGCGGGATTCGAACTCTCGACCACGTGATTGAAAATCCGTACCCTTAACGACTAAGCTATTGGTGCATGATTATGGCTTGTTAGATAATCTAAACTATATATGTTATATTAATATGTCGCCTGTAAAACTAGTAAGTCAATTAGCACCCCCTATGGCCTGGCGTCTGCACTTTTTACATTCAACGCTGCACGTTATAGTGAAGCATTTTTGTTCATTGTTTAATTTTAGGTTATTAACAAATCTTTCTCGGTGTGTTTTTATTATTCGCTTGGCCCACATTAACTTATAAACTAGTTAAAGAAAATTGAAAATTCTTAAACAAATGAAAAGCTCTTTTATTAGCGAGAAATGACGAGACTGCTTTTGACGTTATGGGTAGATGCAACGTACGTATTTAATGTAGGCCTATCTCACAGTTTCAGGTAACCGTCTCCATGTGCTTGGTCGGCTCTCAACGGAGAGCGCAACCTTTTTGTAAGTTTTAGATTGCGATAACATAGACCAACAATAGAAACATCGACGACTGAACGAAACACGCACAACACACTCTGTAACTGTAACTGTTTTTAAAATATTCATATTCAATTTGAAGCTTTCAAGCGCATATAACCTAATAGTTATGGGTACTACCGCCCTAGATGCCGTGAGTTCGAATCCCACCATTCGACTATTGTCGTGAACCATGTCATAACAGGTTTTCAACTAACCAGGAATGGTTACAAGAAATATTAATGAATTGACAAAAATCTACTACTATTTAAAAAAAGATACCAAATTTCCACAAGATTCGGAAAATTAAAACCTAATCTGTTTTACCTAAGTGCTCGCATAATAATACTTCAAGACCAGTACACCTCCGCGTTGATTTTTTTGTGTATTTTTTTCAATAGAATAATAACTCTATATACATTTTAAAAATCATTGTTAATAAATTACAAGGAAATTGTTACGGCAGTATCCAAAAGAGCTTTTTCCCTATCATATACTAAAAGCTTTTGCCCGCGACACCGTCAGTGCCGAATTAAAAAAAAACTAAGTACGTAACTTATGTTACTCCAGACTTATCTATCTCTGTGTCAAATTTCATCTAGGTCGGTTTTTTTGTAGGAAAAAAGGGCAAACGAATCACGGATCGCCTAAAATTATTTGCTCCGACGCCCTAGACATCAGCAACATTAGAGGAATCGTAGATACGTTACCGGTTTTTAAGGAAGACGTACGCTCTCTTCTTGAAGGACCCAAGTCGTAACTGTTCGGAAATGCCGCCGAGGACAGAGTGTTCCACAACGCGACCGTTTAGTCATTTTAGAGTTATGTGTTAAGAAATTTCATGTAAACTTTCGCATTTATGATATATGTGAGATCAAAATACTTAACAAATACCATGCACTAATAACTATCGTTTGATAGCAGCTGTCTCAGTGCACGATATACAATCTCTTCCGACAAGATTTGAACCCGAATGTGTGCCAGTGCGGCGTGTTGGCCAACATCCAAGCGTGGTGGATTCTCGTTCTCAACAATAGACGGGCTACTGTTGTAATAATTAAAAGCTAACGTTTTATGGACCGAGTGATTAGCAACTCAGAACTAAACCGCACGTGAACTAGCCACGGAGACCATATGATATAAATAACAAGATAATTATGACAAAAACAAAAGCACTCAACTACAGTTCGTTATCGTCGTCATCCTGCTCTTTTTCCTCCTTTTCTCTATCAGCCTTTATATCTGAACTTACACCCTTCTTACGCATGTCCTCCTTCACGCATTCCACCTCCTTTTTTGGTATTACAGCAATCCATATTCAATCTCATCACCTTCTTGTTTATATGTTGATCACATCTCCGCATACCGTCTAAACATGGTTGCAGTTATATTTATGTTTTCCAGACAAATAGATTCCGGTTTATTTTTATTTCTAGTCTAGTCTTCCCTTAGAACATACGATCAAAGTTTTAATACAAAACTGTAGTTACTGTGTGTAGTTTAGGAACGCACGAGGTATAAACGTACAGACAAATGAATAAAAAACGTAACCTCCAATAAAAGAGCTTTCCAATAGTATTACCTTAACAACTTCTTGAATTACACCATCATTGATTTCAAGAATAACGCCATCTAGTATCATATTATTAAATACTAAACCATAATAAACAGCATCTTCGTATTATATGAAATTATTTTTTATATAGTAATATACAAAATGTAGGCAATAATTCAGTTTTGTTTCTGCACTCAGAGGTATTAAGACGTCATGCATAGCATAGATACAGTATGAAAAATCTACACTAAGCTTGTGTAATAATTAACTTGATCTGAGTGCGTCAGCTAGTGTAGTGTCGGTGGGATGACGTGACGCGTTGTGCAGGGCAGCTGTTGCTGGGCAGACGGCGGCGGGCGCTGCGTGCGGCTCGCGGACACGTCGCTGCTGGCGCTCAGCGAGGTGGAACGGCGGGCGCTGCAGCAGGCAGCCCTCGCCCGCCTGCAGCAGATCAACCTCGGCACCACCATTAAGATTCCTGAAGGTACGTCTCACATACATATTGAATGAGTGTTTTATACGAGTTATAAATCTATATATCTATATATCTTTAAAGGCCGGCAACGCATCTGTGTTCCTCTGGTATTGCAGATGTCCATGGGCGTCGATGGTCGCTCTCCTGATACCGTCGCTCGTTTGCCCCCTTGTATGAAATCTAACAGTAATTCCATTTTTGAAATGTCACATTGCAATCCAAATGAGATCGTCCAAGAAATTTATTCCAGTAAAATTAATAAGATTCCATATGAGTGAAGGAATTAAATAAATGTTTAATCAATAACTACATTACGTATTACTAAAAGTCTTGAATAACAATTTCTCGATCGTATATTACGTGGCAGTTTAACAGCTCAATAATCGAAACACGTTAATATGTAAAGAACATCGTAATCATTCAAGAAATGAGATATCTAATACAGAATTACTCAACGAACATAACGTCGAAAGCAATTACACCGTTGGCCAATAAAACATAAATTTCGAGCGATGACTGTGAAATTATTAGTGGTGCAAATAGCTTTGAAATTTATGTAACGAGCCTCTTCATCGTTTAAGACGCGCCGCCGGGTCCAGATATTATGGTTCAAGGAAACATCGGATCGGAACGAAACGCTTTATATAGATTTGAGGGTATTTACAGATAACTGTTACAAACATACCGAGGCTATAAATAAACAAAGGAGCGTAATAGTTGATCATTCCTAATCATCTAGTTTGGTCTATAGACCGTTTTTTTTTTGTCTCCTTTCCGCTTGGTCATTGTGGACGCCGCGGGAGTAAGGATTTCACGTGACACCGCCACGCCCTTGGTCTAATATTTATTAAGAGCACATTAGCGCCCTTTATCAATTAAAAGAAAGAATCACAAGGTTCTTGCCGTGCTGTAGATTTTTTACCATGTTTTTTATGTGAAATTACGTTGTGCCAATGTACTTCTATTTTCAACATCATCAGCTCGCTACACGTCTCCACCCTGAGGCTTGGACCCTATAATAGGGCTGACTAGTCAAACATGCTGGTCCAATGCGGACTGGTGGAGTTATCAAATTTTTAAATATTTTTAAAATAAACAAAACACTTCTCCACTGACTTACCGACTTGACTTAATTTCCTATATCCCCTTAGTGGGGCAGAGGGTGTCCACAGTACGTCAATAGCTCGCGCAGAACCCAGGACTTCTCCACATTATCAATTAAAGTTCATGTCCATTTCTTACGCGATTAACTAAAAAAAAGGTATAAAGTTTTCGCCTCACGTAATAACATATATTATCTCTCTCCATCGATTGACCTCCGCAAAATGGATCTCTCTGGTCAATGTTGCTGGAGCTATTTCGGATGAGAGCGGCCGAGGACTCATCGTCGTGGCGATCTTTGAGAGAAGACTCTGTCCAACAGGGGGCGACACGTTGCTAATGATGCCGATTGTCAATTGTTTAACTGGCGCCGCAGCGAACATACACGTTTGTTGCGATGATAGATGCAAGTGAAGAAGTCGAGTTATTTCAGTTACAGTGACTATTATTCTCGCGATTGTCGTCGGAAATAGAGTCGGCTGTCGCAGTCGTATGTCTTCGGGATTTATTTTTGATTTAACCTCATTATCCACTAGTCGGATAGTTTTGCCAGCAGACGTTAGGGTAGGTTGTCTGGTTCCCCGGATTTTATTAAGACTAGAAACACTAGCGACATCGTTGTATAAAGTTTTTAAAAAAAATGATATTACGTTATAACAGATTGTAATCTATCTCTCTTCCAAATTTCATCTAGATCGGTTTCAGTTGTTTTGCATTTATGTAGAAACAAATATCCAAACGTCGCTTTAATAATATCAGTAATATCGTCGCTTATGCAACTTGATGTGTTGCCAGGCTCCGTCGACGTAGCTCTATTAAATATGAATTTACAATTTTCTAATAATTCAACGCTCGTATAACTTCGGTTTCGGAAGGTTGTTATCAAATCTGTCACTATGATAGTTCACATCAAACAAATTTTGTGATACACGATGCGTTCGCGTATAGGACGGAAGTTGAAAGTTATTTTATAATATCTCGTACAAACACAACGATAATCATATGAAATATGACTAAACAGTTATTCCAATTTATTAAGCATTTTCGTATTACGAAATGCATAACAATAACTTGCATTTCCGTTACGAATGTTTAAAAAAAAATTGTCATACTTCATGATTCATCGTGATTGAAGCAATATGTCGGATGCTGCCACCGTTCTGCTTAAATTTGATTCCATTTACCCTTGAGTTTCCGTTTGCAAATGGGGAATTATGATTTAATATCAACTTTAAAGGGTCCAGAAGACTTGGTTATCTTTGGTAACAGACGGAATCTTCAATAGGCTTAGTTTATATTTAAAACATATAGTTTGTATAAAAGTGTATATTGCAGCATGTGTAGTTGTTTAGTAAAAATAGGCGCGAGTGCGTCGCCCACGCGGCCGCGCGGTATGCGTGTTTCTAATTACGTTTGCTATCCGCTGATAGGTAAATATTCCGCTAATCTTAAGCAACTGAAGCTCTCAATACGCGTGTACTCTGCCTGTTCAAAGCTCATTGAATATTTTGTAACATCACCCTGTATTTAGATTTTCGTTAATCAAATTCATCTGTCATTTCTTATTCCATTTTTAATATTTAACATACAATAACCTTACTACACTTAACATGAGATCATGAATTTATTCGACCTCAGTCGTTTAAGTTAATAAAAATCTTATTAAGAAGTATAAAACATATTTATTTTCATAAAGATGGAAGAAAAAATGCACAACATAGATCTACAATAACAAAATTTAAATGTATGACACAAGCAGCTCGCTCAGTGCTTGTAAGACGGACTATATTCTTCCTTTGCTTTCCAAATCCCTTGGACCTGAACCATTACACTATACTCTTTTATTCTATGTCTCTTTTTCTAAATTGTGTATTATTGTTGCTTATTTGTTATTCGAAAGAAGTGTACTGGAGTCAATGTGGCTTTTTGTTTGATCAGTGTTCAACTGTTGTTATGTCAATAAACAACGAAAGTTCAATTTATATCAGTCAAGCGCCAATAGGTAGGGATTTCCAATCACGTGGTCGACAGTTCAAATACCGCACATTCGACTATTGTCGTGGACCTTATCCTAGCACAAGCCTTAGCTTAGTTAGAGTGGTATAAGAAATATTAGTAAATTAAAAAAATACTAATTTAAAAAAAAATAACGGTTCAATTTCATCATTACTGTTACATTAAATGTTGCCCGTTGTAAATATTACCGTTTATCTTTTAAAAAAAAAAATACGTAAAAATAGATAAATCAGCAGCAGACAACGAAAATTGTTCGCGCATTCCGAGAATCTATTATTGTTACGTGCATTAATTATGATCTGACATTGAAACAAACAGCTAGAAATGTTACTAAATTAATGGTTATTATTTCTTAAAAATCTACCATTATTACACATACGTCTAAAATACAAACAATAGATTTTACATAAATATTTAAGCGAGCATTTTAGTTAGTGCTTTTAATTAATTATCATCATCATCATCAGCCCTTGTTCGCCCACTGCTGGACACAAGCGTTTCCCAATGACTTCCACAGCATGCGGTCCTCCGCCATCCGCATCCAACGACTTTTTGCCGTCCACTATATCGTAGGTCCACCTGAAGGCACGACGCCCCACCCTCTTGGTCTCCAACCGTGTCCTCCACTCCAACTTTTTAATTATACCGTTGAAATAATTTAAAAAAAGTCAAGTACAAGATAGAAAAGTTCAAAAGTCTCTGATAACCAATGTACCAACATAACAGACAATGTCTTACGTTTAAAATGCCACCTTACAGGTGACCTACTCGGCCCGCGTTAAAAATACATTGACACATGCACGACATGTTGCCGGCTATTTTCAAAATGGCCGCCTCAAATAAATACGCGGATGGACGCGCGTTACGCAAATGTGACGCGGCGTGACGTCACGCGCGACACCGCCCAACTGACATGATAGCAATCTTAAGACTGCAGATAATTAAAAAGTAAATGAAATAATCACAAAAGTAACTGTTGTGTTAGATTTGACACAGGTTTAAATAGGCTACAATATGCTTTTTCTTCTGATGTCACGTCCGTTGGAGATGCGAGAGTAGAACTGTACCGACCCTCCGTAGTGAGAAGGACAGATCGATGATTTGTTACAAATTACAATTAGTTTTATAAGACGAAATAATTTTGTAAACAAAGTATATACTCCTAGTACGACACAGTACGCAAAGTTGGCAAAGTCCGAATACAAACGTCCCTAGAATTCGCTCACATGACTCGAGCCGGGCTTTCTTTGCCGATTACTTCTGATTGAGAAGCCAATGTGGGCGCACGATAATTAATACGCTTTGTTTACGTAGGCGGTGACATGCAGGGCTACTTTTATCTTTTATATAAATAACACTGATATATCAAATTAATACAACTGGCTCTAATTCTGTTCTTTGCAAGAAGACACGTTCATATCGACAACACGTCCGAACCTGTTAGTTATGGTATCGATAAGAGTAGATATTTTTGAAATAGAGTAACATATACACACGCAACACACTTCCCTTTTGGTGTTAACGACTCAGGTAGAGTAATAATCGAGGTCGCAGCTCGTTTCTGTTTAAAAACTCCTATGTTTACGTAACACCCACAGGAGACACGTGCCCGGAGGAATTCACTGTGGATCAGTGGCCGGCTCCGCTGGGAACTCACGCCCCTATCACACTGCCCACAATCCGAAACAAAAGACTATCGAATAGATAAATAAAGGTTCGGTTTGGATTGAATTCTAAATACACTATGTTGTCCTAGCAATAAAGATTTATACAACACGATATACGATATTAGACTAATGTGTAATGGTTTTTGTTCGGTGAACTGTTCACATTCTTATTACGCGAATGCGATGCGGACTCAGTGATTCGATTCCGTCAGTGTGGCGGGCGCGTCAATAATGGAGTTATGACACGGCGCGTTGGCAGCGGCCACAACAACTGCCAATCATCGCGCTGTAGTTTGACGCGATGAGCGAAATCTAGTGCATTCACATCACGTGTTCATTTCTTATGTCTGTCAATTTTAATTCGATATAGAATTTTGTTTACAGATAATGTTAGGCAATCTAAAATTCTATCAATCACGAACATTACTTGCAATATTTTCTTGTTCAAGATTACAAGATCTAATATATATCTGATAAAGAAACTGAAATGACGAATGGTAATGTAAATGCAGCCTGTTATGACACCGTTTAAAATGGGAGCAAGTGTGTAAATAGAAAATTTTCGACTAGAAGTACAATCATGTTCCTTAGCGGTGTTCGATTTTTGAAAAAAATCTTTCTTGCAAGGTAACAAAAGCCGCACCTTCTTACAAATGTAACAGCAATTAGGTACTCAAACAATCTCATAATAATAAAAAGACCGACTTTTTGTTTCAACAAACACAATTAAAAACTGCGTCCTTTTGGTTATTGTGTCCGCATCCAATGCATATAAAACATTAAGATAAACGTTTGTAACTTTTTATATGTAATACCGCAGTGGACTATAACTGTATATAACGTACATGAAAGTATATAAGAATGACTAATAAATCGTATTATATATGACAATACTTACGATGAAGATACATCGTGATGCAACCTGCTTATATCGGCGAAGAAATTCAAAATATATGCGTGAAGTCTACCAACACGCACTGGGCCAGCGTGGTGGACTATGGCCTAGTCACCACCTAATAATTGGGTAGACTCTGAGCCCCTCAGTGGGGACTTGTAGTGAGCTGATGATGACGATAAATGCCAATTATCATGTACATTTTTTATGAGATTGCGATGTATGTTAGCGCGTGCTTCACTGGCTCGTCGGAATTCGCGATGCTATCCGCAGTTAGTCTATATTTAGCTGTCGGAATTCGCCGCCGTCCGACATTATCTCGGATGCGTCCGTGTGACAATATCGAGGACTGCATCTTCAAAGGGTAATTGAAAACAAACATCGTAAAGGATTGTATTAGAACGTAAAAGACTAGTGCGAACGGCAGGAAGTCGTTGGAGCCGAAAGGCGGAGGACCGCATACTGTAGAAGGTATTGGGAGAGGTCTATGTCCAACATTGGACAGATAAAGGCTGAAAATGATGCAAAAAAAATACAATAATGATGAAAAGAGTATGAGGATGATAAAATCAGTTACACATATTCATGTAAAACTGATAGTGTGTAGTAAATACACAACTAGAAAAAAAAATGCATTTTTCAGGATCTTTCGTTTCAATTTACGTTAGAAATTAAGAATCGAACCGCCTCGGTCCGACCGCCCACTGTCTTCGGGAAAGAAGAACCGCGGGATAAATGTATATCGGTACATATATTTTAAGAATAATTTCGCTTCAGCAGTTCGCGTGTATTTTTAAGTAGCGTATTTCAAACACGGCAACTGACTTTGATCGAACTCTCGACTATTTAAAATAACAAAGTTTTCAATATATTATTATTTTACAAAGTTCAAAATAGACTTAAAATTGTTGTTTTACATACTAATAATAGTGCAGCGTCGAGACGAGTGAGAATAGACAATTCGCTATAGATCAATTTGCAATTCTATAATAGACTTGTTTCAGTGTGTATAATAAAAAAGAAGAAAACGCAGTTACGAAAAAAGAACAAATTTTTTATCAATAGTCACTTGTCTTTTGTCCCCGCCCCCTTTTGGACAATGTTTTTTTCTTACAATATATTTTCCTTTTCCACCACGCATCTTAATTAAAATCATTTTAATCACATACCTACGACATATGTTTTGGTCCTCCGAGCCGGATATTTTATAAGAACAATGTATTCAGTTAAGTTGCAGCAATAAGCTAATTTAGTGTTTACTTTAGATGTCCATAGATAACAACGCAAAGAAATTTATTTGTCGTATTTTAAGTAATCTTAGAAAAGTACATTGTATAATAGTTAAAAGCCTAAATATTTTATTGCTTACGAATTTTGAATATTCATAAAGCTGTTGAGTATGAGGCGTTGTATGAATATTGGTGTGAATCATTGTGTACCCAGTCTTAGGTATTTTTATAAAGACTGATTGCGATTCATAGCGCCCACGCCCGCGGGCGCCTGACAACGTTAGATCAAATACATTTGGTGGCTAGGAATTGTTGGCTGCGCTCGTGACCCACCTGTCTCTATTCTGTATTCCTATCGCTTTCTTCATTTATGTTTACGTGACTGTTGATTGAACACAACTCGATTATAGATTGATTATTCATTTATTTCTATTATCTTTAAAGTATTTTTATTTAATTGATATTTCAATGGATTCGTCGATCATAAAGGTTTCAGCTATATATATTGTAAAGTATGCGATAATGTATATCAACGGTTTGGAACTTCGAGTTACTATGTAGTATATATTGTTAAGTGAAGCGGGAGGACACTGCTTAGCGCAGAGGTGACCTTGAGACGTCCAAATATTTATAAAAAAGTGATATAACCGAAAAAATCACTACAAAAAATTATATGTTTTAATCGACATAATTTATTTTCATAAGATTCACATATCCCCATAATCTTAAAGAAAATTAGATTGAATAAAATAGCTCTAAAAACGAATACTAACTAGCGTACTCAAAGTTAATTAATGGTAACTTAAACATTCACTTAGTTCTCACACTTACACTATGAAAATTAAAAACTCTGAGTCGTAATAAGTCACGGCGTCATTATTTTATGGAGTTAAATAAATCATAACAAACTAGTCTACGAATGTATTTTATATTGTAAAACACCACATTTATAATATAAACTATAATCTTTAGAGTGAATCTAAATGATATACTAAAATTATATGTTTAGTATATCAAATGTGAAATAATAAAAATAAGCATGTTTTCAACGGAAGTGTACCGCGGCGCCAGAACGCATTAGTTCTGAAACATATCTTGTTGCTTTGATATAGAGTTCATAATTGCTCGTTTGGTCAAATATAAACAATAAAAAACACGTTAAATGACCATTTCTTTTAAATTTGCATTCATCGTTTGTTTTGTATTTAAATATCAATAATATTCAATAACATTTCATATTAATATTTATACGTAAATATTTTTCCGTTACAGTTTACCTTATTTGGATTGCTACGAATGTCTACGTAGTCTCGTAGCGCATCTACGATGGCTACAAATTGGTCTTACCATGCTTGTGTTTTTGTTTATTGAACACTTGTCATTACCGTATATGATAACTGGGTCTCGAACAATTGTTAAATACTCTAGAGTACTAAAGTTTATAGCTGCGTTGTAAATATACGTGTTTAATACTACCACTTTTTTGTAGTATTTAGAAATGTTAGCAAACTAATAGAAAATTTCTGTTAATTAACTAATATTTCTTATACCATTCCAACTATGCTGTAGGCGTATGTTAGGATATAGTTGACCATAGTCGAATGGGGACACAAACTCTCGATCCGTCGATCGAAAAGCCTTAACCACTAGGCTATTGGCGCATAAAGACAAATAATTTGATTTTATTTTCGTAAAATGTATTACAACATCGGCTGTTCTTGCGACGTCAAATAAATCTCAATTAACATAAACATGTAGGTGTTGTAGGGCTGTCGTGTGTAGCGACATTATGAGTATGGTTTTGATGTATATTTATTTTTAAACATTCATATTTGTTTGTGCACAATGAAACCCCACTTGCGACGTTATATTTAAATACTTAAATCATTTCAATATTTTATGATGCGTGCGTTATTGTATTACATCTTCTGACTTAGCCTGCGCTGTAAAAAAAAATTTAGTAACCTAAGTATTATTTCGGAAATTAAGTAAGAAGTAATCTAACATCGTCTCAAATTTAATTCAGATACTTTTAATCATCGTCCATCCATCTAACACATTGAGTGCCAAAAAATTAACGAGTGTATGGCATTGAAATGGTTAAACTTTCGCGTTTATAATATTAATAAGAAATTAAAGATTTTTTTTAATACGACTCATTTTTTTTTCAAGTTAAATGTATATTAAAGTAGAGTACATCATATGTTATGCAATATTGTAAAAGTATGATAACCAGACATATTTCTGAAGTATTATGGCATATGTTATATGTGAGGACATAGCTCTATGTTGCGTGAGACTCGTTTATCATATTTACTAAAATTTATTATATCTTTAACGCATGTCCACCGTCAGTCAGGAAGACTATTAAATAGTAATATGTGCTGGAAACCTAAATAAATATATTTATCACGTTTTTTAATAATGTAACGTCATCAATTTATTTGTGACATTATTGCCATGGTATAAGCCAGATATTATGAGCTAGGAGACGGCCTTCAAGTCAATGAAACGCGAAATCTTAACAACCACGGCACAGATTTGTATATTCCTTTTCATACAAACAAACCCTACAATTACTACAGGTTTTAGGCTGTGTAATAACATACTATTAAACTTAATTTCCTGCCGTCCGCACTAAGTCGTCGGTCCACCTGGAGGGAGGACCGACAGAAAGTCGTTGGATGCGGAAGGCGAAGGACCGCATACTGTGGAAGGCATTGGGAAAGGCCTATGTCCAGCAGTGGGCAGACAAAGGCTGTTGATGATGATGATGATGAAACTTAATTTGTAAGTAAATTGGAACTAACAGTCATGCTAGCATCCCTCAAAAGCATTTTATGTAGCATCATTCAATATGAATCAAGCATCCATCAATATGAATTCTATAATTTGTGCAGATGATAGTCGTGGTAAAATTTTAACGGTTTTTTTTTTGTTATTATTGACAACCCTATTACAATTACAGTATACAGGAGAGGGTGGCTTGTCATGTCTCCACGGTAATTATGAGTCGGTGACAATGTCGGCCAGGTATCGCGGTCACCACGCATCGCGATCTCGAAATAAACGCGGAAGATAATCGCACTCACAAATTCATCTTATAATTATCAACACGACACTGTTTTTGTTCGTGGAAAATTTTATGTAGAGATATTTTTACGTAATTCGTTTATACTGATGTTTTTGAGTATGAAAATAAAACCGGAACATACAATAGTATTCTAAAATAGTAATTGTTTCTGTACAGAGAACTCATCTGCAACGGTAGCAACGAAGCCTAAGAGAAGAGCGTACCTTCTAAAACGGAAGGCACTCACCACTGGCTTCTTCGATCAGAGCAGAGCCAAGGATGGAGACAAGGATAAAGGTATGAACATACAATATTACCTAAGGAATTGGAAACCTATTTTTATAAAGGAAGGGGGCAAACGAGCGGTGACATCGCCCAAGTGATCATCGACACCACGGCCAACTGTATCACAAGAGGAGCAGACGCGTTGTCGGCGTTATTTGAGTAAAATAACGAACCTATTAGTTCTTTATGCTATTTTTAGTCTTATTAGGTTTCTTTTTAACAATTTTGATTACCACCTACATACTTTCAAAGATAAGATAAATTATTATAACAGCCTATGTAATTTCGTAGCATTCGTAGAAGGTGTAGAGTGGCTACGAAAACTAATACCAAATTTTTGTAGACCACGCAAGTCATACATAGTTTAATTACGTTATTGTACACGCATGCTACACTAAAGCGGTGTTTCCACTGGGTGAGTCAGCGGCCATCGTCTGCCAATACCGCATGCCGAGCCTACGCTCTGTCTCACATTATGACAAATGACCTTCGAAATATCGCTATCACTTTGACCAAAGTACTTCTGTTTCCGGTTTGAATCATTAGTTCACAAGTAGATTATCTTGTTGCGTATTTTAAATAATGATGTATCGTATAATGTTGTTTACATAAATACCTTACATTGTCTGTACGTGTGTGTTCTAGAGAACACACTGTCATATAAGTTTGACGACTGGAACGTAGAAAATATATGAAACATACGGCTTAAGAAATGATATAAAAGGTAAAATGCGAAACGACCGTTTTGGCATTACAGGGGGCGCTAGTGAGCTAAGATTTATAAATAACATTGATTTAATCCTGTTTCTAAAGCCGTTAATGTACTTCCAAAGAAGTTTTTTTTTTTATCGTTTCTCATTTACAGTATATTTCCAGGGATACACACGGGGTCGAGTTGATACAATCCAGGTGGTATGTGGTTATAAAATACTTTATGAGTCCAGAACTGCGATCGTTAAATCACATTGATGTGTTCATTAGCCGATAGAGCGCGCTAACTTATTCTTCAGTGGTTTATTGATCTTTAAACGTAGTTTTAAGTTGTTATTAAAACATTTTCCATGAACGGTTTTGTTACATCTCTTTTATCTTGCAATAAACCAGTATTTACAGTACAAAACTACTGATGAAACTTAACACACGTGTAGTGTAGGTACCGACTAGTTTCGGACCAGTCTTGGGTCTTCTACAGGTAGTTAAGCCGTTTTATTAGTAGTTTATTGTAATTTCTCACGAAAGTTTTGATAGTTTATTTATAGTTCGTTTAAAATACTACAAGACTGGACAATTGTAGACACACTTGTGTAGATTTACCGCGAACATTTTCAGCGTAAAAGATGAAGTATGAATCGTCATTGGAAAAGCATGTAGACTACTTAATAAACCTTTTTTAAATAGCTAACAACGAAATTATTAATATCTAAACAAAAGCAATTAATATCTATACTAGTACATTTTACGATGTTATAAGAATGCAATCTTTGATATGAAATAAATAACTAAGGAATAATAAAATTAAAGAGTGTTTCCCATTGGGCCGATTGACCTGTTGTTAAAGCGAAAATGGGAAAAACCTTCCCATTGAGCCGATGGAATGCAGAGTCAATCGGCCAAGTGTGAAACAAGAATATTAAAACGGGTTACGTGTTAAAATTTCGATAATACCAGTATACTTATTATATTTAAAAAATCAATATTTTTGTTTGCATAACAGAAGAAACGAGTTTCTTTCAGGCGGTCGCTCGTGTTAAAGCTCCGGCGCCAATCGTTGATTTATCCGCCATATTTCTTGTGAACGTAAACATCACAGTTCTGACATAAAAATACATAGTGTCCGTCCCAAATTGAGATAGACGGTGTGATGGTATAAAAATAGTTCTATGAACATTCATTATCCTGTTCAAGTATAAAGAATTTAAATAATAACACTTGTATTGGTTTTTGTATCAGAGGGTGTCCAGCGCCACACCAAAAGAATTAAAAAAAAAAACCATTTTTGTTTATCTACACCATTACACATAGCGTGAACTTCTTTAATTTCGTTATACGAATAGCGAGATCCGAACCGTAGACTGCGTGATAGGACATCCGACCCTTAACCGTTAGGCTATTACCGCTTCTATTAGATTACGCGGTACTTTTTTGAATGTTTAAATCTTTCAAATTTCAATCAAATGTTTTATAGACTAGATACATAATTTATCCAAACTATTAATGTTGGAAGTTTTAGTTATACAATAAAATTTGTTTATAATATCATCGCGCCGCAAACGTTATCTTTATTCTATGAGCAATCACAAACCCTCATTCAGTACTGACTAAACTATTGAGAATGTTCGTATGGAAAATATGAATTTGTTTACGTGGTGTAGGCGGCCGTATACACAGATGTTTAAATAGATACGATTCTTTACAGCGAGCCACCGGCAGTATTGTTACGTTGTGAACTGACAGACCAACAACTTTAATTCGTGTTTCTTTTACTCGCTGTCCGGGACACCTAAGAAATCAGCACTTTTAGAATCCTTAGAATGCTTGCATAATTCACTTAAAAATCGATTCAATAGTCTATCAAACCGTCAGTTTTTTTTTAATAACATTTTTTTTTTCAATTTGTTTATATCCTGGATTTTCATGTATTAGTCCAATTAAGCGCTTGGTTTGTGCTAGGATGTATTTTAGGCGGGATTTGAAATTACGACCACGTGACCGTAATTTCGTACGTCAATCATTGAGCTATTGATGATATTTTGCATACATAAAAGTTCGAAATAAATTACTGATAGAGTCCAAAAAAAAAAAGCGGTGAGACCAATATTAAAATGGATTTAATTTGATAACATACATCTTCCTAATTAAGTACTCTAATGAAATACTTAAATATAAGAAAAAATAATATAATTTAATTTAACTACTCCGTCTGGTATTGTTTATACTTCCCCGGTACAACACAAGTGCAGCGTATTTTTGCTGTTAGCTTTGAATCGGTGCCAAATCTTGAAACATCACGAAAGTGCCACAATATGTTCCCTAAATCACCAAACCTTTAATGTAGGTCACGCTTGGACACATCGGCATACCGCCGTCCCTTTCCCACGTATAGCTTAGCCACCATCTGTCCTTGTCTCGGAATGCTTTCGAGCAAAAGTGTCAGGTAATTAAATGAATAATGGATTTCTTATTGCCTGTTAATGTCCACTTTGAAACGTGAATGACGTACAGTTTTACATTTTTATGTACAATAAACTTCAGAATTTTAATCTAACGCTTTTTTGATAATAAATATCTCGAATCACGCCGTCTGCGAGGGTTCCTCGCAGCCGCGTTCGGTCTAGCCGGGTCTTGACTGCTTTAAAACGTAGAAGATTTACGCTCACTTCTTTTACACAAGAGATACCTACTCTCCATTTTATTCACTCCTTCCAAAAACATCATGTATTATTTAGGGGACATCTAATGTCAACTTTTAGGAACAGGGTATGTAAGGTGACTTGGCTGTCAAGCTTACACACTCATAGAAGTCAACTCAGAAACACTTAAAGCCTCCTGTTTTTCTGTTATCTTTGTGGTATTGTTAATATTATGTACTGTACTAGAGTTCAATGTTGTGTGTTGTGCAGATGCTCCGGGCAGCGTGTTCGGCGTGCCGCTGGCGCAGTGCGTCGAGATGGAGCGGGCGCTGCGCCGGCAGCAGCACGGCGGCTCGCGCGCCTCGCTCGCTTCGCTCGGTGCCCTCGACAAAGGGGATGATGTGCGTTACTATAGAACTTTTTAATACTAATATATACTTACTTTAAAAATACAATTAAGACTCCGATAGTTCCAATGTACGTTGATTTTCAACGAGCGTACTAAAACAGTTTTTATTAGTATTTTATGTGAACGAATCAACTGTTGGCAGTATAACGTGGTTTACCGCAATCTTACCAATATTAGTTTTAATAACGGCCAACGTTCACTTGTTTTAACTCTCGACAACCTCTGCGTTCATTGTAGTTGTAACCGTGGGGTTTCATTGCTAAATTTTCCTTTAAAAATATATTTTAATCTCAGTTACGTTTTTGTTTTTTTATCTTTATATAGTAAATAAACTTAGTCTCAGGATATTTTTTTATAGTTTCATGCCATTGACCATACAACGTAAGGCTAGCGAGTTAAATGTATGATTCAAAGATTATCATACAATTTTTGTTTGATTATAAGCTCACTTAAAAATTTAGTTCAGAACAGTAAATTTTCCTTCGATAAGAATGTAAAATGTCAGCGAATTCTTTAAAGTACAAAGTCCGACATCGACTGCGCGTTATGTAAATGTATTGGAACAGATAACCTCTCGAACACTCACTGTTTATGTTACAGTTCGCGGTAATATTGTGGGCTCTTTCTCGGAACAAATTCATTGGATTCAGTTGCGTTTTTAACTATCTCTTTCCTTTATTTATTTTATTCAGACAATCTCCTAGACGTCAAAATTTTCACACAAACTTCTGTTGCTATTAAACCAAGCACTAAATCCTCTAAATGCCGCCTAAATTAACGGATTGAAGTTTTTATAAGACAATAGTAAAATCTTAGTAATTTAACAAAAACACTTTTTATCGGAGATCGAACTGGGATCAGTTCTGTCAGGCAATCTGGTGCGTACACTGCGCTATCGAGAGCTTCAGTCTATCGATCAATCGGAATAAGCAAGACAACATTAAAGTGAGCAATGTAAACAGGCTGTTAATGCAGACAGTAAAGCAGACGCCGCCGTGGGCGAGGCAGCTGATATGACAAGCGGCAATCACAAACAAATGCCACTCGATAGATCAACGTAATGACACAACGTGTGGGAATGATTGACGAGGATGCACTCAGCAGTTCAAACGAACGTTTGTTAATGCACTCACTACTCAGAGTTACTTTAGTAAAGTATCTGGTTGAGGGACAGTTTTAATGCTGCGTAAATGAAATAATGACAAATAATAAAATATACGTAAATAAACAATTTTTAAACATACTGTAGATATCACTATCAAAATTTTTTAATCATCTTAATCTACGAGATCATAAAATAGTTCCGTCACGGCCGATGGTGTGACGTTACGTGACGTCACGCCGACGTCACGGGTGTCCGGTTACCTGGGCGGCCTTCGTGTTGTATGGTTTCATTAAGGCCACGATAATTTTATCATATGACGCGACTCGCGCCCATCCGATAACCGAGTCGCACCGAAAATAGCCGCGTGGCAGCGGAGACCATGCCCGAGGAAAATCTTTTGTACATAGCATCCGTACCATGGGCTTACATTGCCTCCGTTGTCAACAATCTCATAGCAACGTTTACAATAAAAATCGTCCTACTGTCTTGTATAATTGTTAACTTCCATTACTGTGTGTGTAAAAAAACGTCTGGCATCCCTCTTATTGCCCTAGAAAAGACAAGGATAGCAATGTTTGTACGTGTTTTAGTCAGTGAGAGCTGACGATAATAATTGCAAATACAAGCAAATATGAGAGCATTAAACTTACAGATATTTCCCAGCTGGAATGACATGGGGGAATTCCAAAATCACTTCATAATCCGTCAGCGTAAGATTTACTGTTAGTAATAACATCTCATGCTTTGTACTCACAAATCATGTTCAAGTGCAACGTGTTAAATGATTATTCGATTTTCATTTTAAATTATTACATGTGAACGCCACATTCATCAAAGTCATGGGAAGCAGCGTCAATAAACCTATATCGTTTCAGTGCTACTTCAACATTTTACAAGACAGCTAAAGAACTCTTGAAGAAACAATGGTTTGTATAAAAAAGGATATGATGACAAGAGAATTCAGATATGATAGCTGATAGAGATGTATGGAAGGGATACTGTACTGACACTACGTAGGGTGAAGGACAGATTTCTAATGAATCGATAAGAAAATAACCATTTCTAAAAAAATACTTACTTAAGAAATTTATGCCTAAGTTATTAACCTTATTCTACGTCATATTTCAGAGTGAATCTTGCGACTCGGGCGAGTGGTGGGCTGGCCTGGAGGAGTCTGGTGGTCCGCGGGTGCCGGGCCTGGTGTCGGCCTGCCTGGCGCACCTGCGCCGCCACGGTCTGCGCACGCTCGGCCTCTTCAGGGTGTCAGCGTCCAAGAAGAGAGTCAGACAGGTAGATAATACACTACTTATTTATACCAATTAAGCTCATTTCAACCTTTTTGATTTTTAATGGTAATTCTTGGGTCAATATGAATGACTGCTTCTAATTCTGCAATATCGTTTTCGAAATCCAACGCTCCTCACCAAAAAGATTAGGTTAGGATCAGGTAGATTAGGGCGGCGGGATTAATCTTTCATAAGTCCTTCGTTGATATACTAAAACATAACTAAATGCAGTCCCTCATTGTCAGTCACATATGTATTACATAACAGTGAAATTAAGTCAATATGCATGTATATCAAAGGCAGTAAATCAAATAGCAACGGAGCCGCCACAAATCCACGCACGTGCCGAAATTTCAGCAGAACAATATCGTTATTTCCATCGGCGCAACGCCCAGTTTAAACATCTACAATGTAATGGTAACAAACTTGAAAACTCTGACGCAGTTGCTATGACAGAAAATATAACAGTAAATGCATGCGAATGGTAAGTTTACGAAGCAGACATCGATACCGGCGGTGGGAACGAAACATCGACTGACGGAATTAGATGTTTTGCCGATCAACGCGCGCGATGACCCAGATCAGATTTTAGAGAGCCAGATTTATTACAAAGTTTGCGGTACTCGAGACCGCGGTGGAGGCGATAGCCATGCGTCGGCCGGTGGGTGATGCGGTGCCGAGAGAAATTTAGATACGGCGCTCGGTTTACATCCTCTATTAATAGTGAACAACTACGGAATGAGTAACGTCCGCTGACACGTACTCCGATCTTTCACTATCGAACACTTATTGTTATTTATTTTCAGTACACTTGTATTACTGCAACGCAACGTGTGTTCCAAGATTTATCGGGTTCAACAGCTTTCATGCATTACGAATCCCTATGTTTGAGTTTCCCAATGATTTGACACTCATCTTCGTGAATAGCTAAGATCTGTTACCAATATTATAATGAAAACGGCTAATATACAAAGGGCATCGTCGTCTTCATAACAATATTTAGAAATGACATTGATAGTATGTGATCAAGTTCTAAGAATGTATATGTTGGCCAGCTTCGCGAGGATTGGGAGCGTGCTCAGGAGGCGGCGCTGGACTCGGCGGTGTGCCCGCACGACGTGGCCACTCTGCTTAAGGAATTCCTGAGGGACCTGCCCGACCCGCTACTCTGCAGAGACTTGTATCCTGCGTTTTTACAGACACAAAGTAAGTAGCTTGGCCTGCTGCTTTCTCTTTACTAATTTTGTTCCATCGTGCGCGTAGCGTAGCGTATTTTCTCAAAATTATTGGATTGTTCACAAATAAGTTCCTGTTCATAAACACGATAATGGGTTGTTTTATATACTTTTCAAGACACCTCGTCTATTCTTTTATAATCGATAGCAGTGATTCTGTATTACAAGTCGGTTTTTTAACGTTTGCAGAAATCCGCAACCGCCGTCTGCAGTGGGAGGCGCTCCGGCTGATCGTGCAACTGCTGCCGGCGGCACACCGCGACACGCTGAGCGCGTTGCTCGGCTTCCTGGCGCAGCTAGCGGCGCACGCCGCGGACGACGCGCAGCCCGGCAACAAGATGGACGCCGCGAACATTGCCACTATATTCGCTCCCAACATTTTGCATAGGAATAAGCCCAATGAGGCTGCCAGGTCAGTTGTCCACTCTTGTGTCTTGTCCATACTTTACTGATATTGGCACTCTTGAAACCTCTTGTGTTAATTGTCATAAATCATCTTTGTCATCATTTACTATCTGGTCGACTATTGACAATCAGATCAGGATTTTTTAGACCTAAGTCATCTTCTTACATTTGTTATAAAAAGTAAATTGTTGATGTTTTACAGCGCGGAGCAGCTGTCGGAGCGCGCAGACGTGATCAACGTGGTTCGGCAGCTTGTGGAGCGACAAGCGGAGCTCTGGGAGCTGCCGGCGGAGCTGCTGCACGAGGCGTACATACATCTCGCGCACTCCGCGCCCGCCGTGCTCGACTCCCTGCTGCTGCGACGGGCGGAGTGAGTACACAGGAACCTCGTCACTGGATGTACCACTGTTCTGATACTAGTTCTATGTGCACAGATCCAAAGACACTGACCTCTATATTATCCAGAAGTGGCTTCAAACCGTGGTATTTTGTGCCCATGTTCTTTTCTCCACTTATGGGCAGGCGGTAGCTGTTTTGGAAACTTGAGCTAATAAAGGAAATCAATTTAACCGACAGTGATTAACTGACCCTCTTAAATAAGAAAGAAGCAAAAGCTTCTATGCTCTTATTTCGGTGTGTTTATAAGTAAATTGGCGTGCAGGTGTGCGGGCGCAGGCGCGGTCGAGGCTGGCGACGGCGCGCGGCGCGTGTGGTCGCGCGAGCAGTTCCTGCACGGCGCCGCCGCCACGGCCGCGCCCCCGCCGGCGCTGCTGCACGGGTAACATATCGCAACTGCGTCCCTTGTGCTAACAACGGCTTTCATAATTTATGCATCAAAACAACTTAACTTTGGTATTTGGAATTGAGTATCAGTTTTCAATGTTGTAGAGAGAAGTCATACTCGCGGAGTAGAAGACCGCGGGCCGCGGCGTGCGAGACCTCATCTGGCTCTTTGTCCTCGGCTATGACCATAATTACAAGGTAACTTGAATTAAATAAACGCGCCTCGAACGAAACACTTAAAATCTACGAGCGGGGGTGGCCCTGGTATAATTTTGAGTGATATTGTTTCGGTGACGTTATTGATGTCCTGTTTCCAGGGTGAGAAGCAGCGAGGAGTGCGTGAGCAGCGGCGTGGCGAGCGGCAGCGGCGCGCCGCGCACGGACTCTGCGCAGGACTCCAACGACTCCGCCAGCGACTACAATGAGGTCAGTTCACGCGCTTGCAGATTCTCGCCTACTGTCATCGTAATTTTCGCCGAGTTTCGCTCTTTGATTCTATCCGGGTGTTGTGCTCAGACCGGCGGTGGCGTGTCGGAGGACGAGTGCGTGGTGACGGCGTCCCTGCACATCCCGGTGGCGCAGGCGCGACGGCGCTCCGCCTCCGGTTCCTCCTCCTCGGCCAAGCGCGACTCCGCCGTGGGCTCCTCGCCCTCCGCCAGCGCTTCGGGCGCCTCCTCCCCGCCCGCCTCGCCGCCGCCGCTCGCGCCCCCCGCGCCGCACGCGCGCACCGACATCGACCGCCTCGGCGCGCTCGCGCGGTAATTATTGTTTTATAATCTTTATTGCTCGTGGAAGGGCAGAAAGTGAAAAATGTATACTGGCCATAGTTCGCGGAGTGAATTTATTTTTTTGCTTTTTGTATAAGTTTGAAGTCCAACTTCTGTTGATGTAGAGAACGGAACACGTCAGACGCGCGAGCGGTCGTCTTGAGGCAGCACGACGAGTCCGCGAGCCACCGCGTGCGGCGCGAGGTCACCGTGCGCCGGGAGCTGGAGGACAGGACGGAGGAGAGGGCGGAGAACAGGCGAGAGGAGCGGCGGGAGACGACGCTGTACAAGCGAGGGGAGCTCATCTCGAGCGCGCAGTCGCCGCCCGCGTGACACGCCCAACACTTTTTATACATAAACCTATATTTATATGATATTTATTTTTTTATTATTGTAATACAGTATTTTACGTGTATTTTTTATATCAATTCCCTCCAACGACTCGTCGATCAATGTTTTTCTAACATCATCATCACTATGGGCCTAAGGAAGTCCACCGCAGAACGTAGGCCTCGTATCGATCGATTTTCTACAGTAATAGGTAAATCAAAATCACATGACTTGACTTCAAGTGACTTCAAGTTGAGGTGCCACTTGAAGTGAGGTATATCATCAACTATCCAAAATGGGAAAATCCTTGAGAAACTCGCATCTATTTTCAACAAACCTTAGCAGATACGTGCAATGATGTATTCTAATGGCAGAAAACAGAAGGAAGGGTTATGATGGCTAATTCGCTGTTTCAAAAAAGACCACAGCAATGGTAGTACAACAAAAGCCTGCCGATACACTTTGACGATTGAACCAAACCTGACACCTTACAGTTTGAATAACAGAACGAGCTGAAGATGTACAATTTCTTTATTGTTTTTAAAAAATACACGACAGACAACCATTAGAAATTCTTATTATATTTTACTAATCAAAATAACAGAATTAATTAACAAGTTAATCATAAAAAAAATAATTTTACATTTTATAAATAGTAAGTTTAGTATAGCATTGTTTACGTTGGAGCCATTTTTTTCGTTTATTTTTAGTGTTAAGTTACTTCCTGTGCAGCTTGTCTCGCATTATGATGCCTCCAAGCTTCGACACGTTGTCCTGGTACTCCGTCTTGCCCAGCGGCGGCACCAGGGCGGTCGTCTCTGCAAGAACAATGAGATGGCCAAATTAATCCGAAGAGTTTTATATTAAAGTGGTATGGACTGAATTATGCCATTCTGTTTACAATCCGTTAAGTACTTTTAGTTTTATGAACACACAAATGACGTATAATTTAAAATTACTGACATTTTCCTAGGTCCTATAATTCGAAAAATTAGAAATAAATGGCTGCGAACAAAAGTAATTTGTACAGTTGATAGAAGAGGTCGTAGGAAATATTTAAGCGAACACTTTAGTTTAACCATCGGAGGATCGGTTACCAAAGAACACCAATACGTAAATTCAAGTAAGCGAAAGAAAGTGGAGTGCCGGGATATTGTTTAAAATTTGCACAGGTATCGTTCTCTGTCTACTCCTTTGATGCTTACGCCCGTTATGTTACCTTCAGTAATGTACCACTTTGTTATACTGACCACACTTGGAGCGCGGGTCCGGGCCGGTGACCTGCTTGGAGATTGTCCTCGGTGTAGTCATACGGATTTTAGGCGCGACGCGGCACGGGTCGCCCGGCAGACGCATGGGCTGCGAGCACGGACCCGACCCACTCTCGTCTGCCGCTCGTTGCAAGTTATCGAACTTTGCTCCGGGACCTTGGAACACATGTCTTAGTAAATCTACAGTAACTAAGTAACTCTGACTCTTATCATAATTTACCATAATTATTCATGAGGTCTCTCTTGCATTCTAATATATTGTGCTCCCTGTGCCTACCTTGTACAGGACGCTACTATGATGCATAGGAAATTCTTAGAAATCTGGTTAGGGGCTAGGCTTATCTGCTTGACTTTACCTTAAATCTCTACTGTGTTCATCATCTCTTCAGAATCATAAAAACACTATGTTTTCGTTCATTATTGCCCAGCGATACTTACCGCTCTCACAAAAGTCGACATGGTAGGTGGTCTTGTTCCTGTCGCGGTCTATCCTCTGCTTCAGCTCCGGTGAGGCCTCGTTCTGCAGGATGCTGTACAGCATCGGGTATTTGGATTGCAGCTGGAAAGATAAAGGAAGAAATCATGCAAAACAATGTTACATAGGACGATGCAAAAATGTTAAGTAGAATTGAATCAAGCTCACCTTGTCGAGGAACGCATTCGGTTGATTATATCTGGACGTAGGTGTCTCCGGGGCGGCGGCGACGCGCGCGGGGTACAACTTTGGATCCAGTAACGGACCCATAATCTAAAACATTAAAACCTTTACGTGAAATTCGTAATAAAGACCTTACAGAAGAAAAAAGTCAACAGTATAACTGCGCGTAAGTCTACAGAAGACGGTGTTATACCTCTATCCTGCTCCACCCTCCTTCCTTGCCGGGCGGGAGCTGCGGCATCTCCCCGCCAGAGTACTGCGGGCAGCGACAGTCCGGCGGCCGCGTCTGTTGCATGCATGCCTGGTAGAAGGCCATCTCCTCACCAGAAAGCTTCGGTATTCTGGATACAATTTTTTGAATGAAACATCAATAAAATGGTCTTGATTAGAGCTTCTACCTGGTTCTGATAAATTTATTTTTATTATACTCCTACTTAGAAGAAAGACAGAATCCGAGACCAATGTGTACAATACAAATTTGGTAATAGGTTACATTACATTTTGCTCGGAGCTGCGAATCTTTGTGACGTACCCATGTAAAAATAGTTGTACGAGAGTATTGTACAAGTATATAGCGTGAAAAGGACGAAAATGTGTTACTGAGCATTTGTTGAA